>JASPKZ010008364.1:4215000-4626580 GCA_030220185.1 Diploptera punctata | reverse complement strand
GAGAGAGAGGTGGGGGAGAAAGAGAGATAGAGATAGAGTAGAGATAGAGAGAGAGAGAGATGAGAGGAGAGGAGAGAGAGAGGAGAGAGAGAGAGAGGAGAGAGAGAGAGAGAGAGAGAGAGAGAGACTTTGGATAATTTTGACCCCTGTTTTAAATTTGTTTTTTTTAATTAAGAGATTTGAATTTTGTTTAATTACAGTTATTATTTAGTGTTATAACTATGAAATAGCATTGCTATTTTATTCAAATATGGAAACATCTTCATAATTTATAAACTTTTTTACATTACAAGAATAGTCCACTTTAACCTCGGATAAAGTGAACCCCAGTCCATCTTAGCTTTAAGTCTATTTCAAGTTTATTTACTCTATAAATTTATACAGACAGGCACAGATTAATCTGAAAATATTTGTGACTGATAATAATTTAAAATGTTGATATTTATTTAATGTTTTGAAAAATTATTGTTGATTATAACATTCGCACGTCATTCAACTGCAGAAAGCGACAGTCTTTGGTTTTAGTAAAATTATAAGGATATTAAATAAAATTAATTAAGTGAATAGTTTTTACAGATAGCATCTCGTCATTGCTAAAATATACGTATTCGTGTAAAATGGACCCAGGTCCTCGTGGAGGGTCCACATTAACCGAATTCCTTTGTCATGTGTAATTATTTTATACATGCCACATAATATCAAACCAAACCCGTCAGTATATTAAAACAACATCTACATAATATAATATATTTAGGAGTTTTTTCAACATTTGCAATATTCAATAGCAGAAGTTAAGAATTGATTCTTAGCTTGAAAAAACTTTTAAAGTGGTCATTTTCATAAATATGACAAATAAACCCTTCTTCGCACAAAGAATAAAAGAAATTGGCCTTGAACCCGTCAAAGTTGATGAGGGAAATAAGTTAATATATTTTCTGTTCGAGGATAGCACCAATTAAAGTAGATATTAACAGGGTCCACTCAAACAGATAGAGTCAACATTACCCGAACTTCCATATATATATATATATATATATATATACTTGAAATAATGTCCAGTATAAAGGAAAGAAAACAGAATACAGAATATATTGATGCATAAGCGACGACTTTTGAAAATATTGTGGCATGCTCATTTTTAGACCCGGTTTTTAAATTCAAATAGATTGGAAGCAAAAATAAATAAATAGAATATAAAAAAATTATCCAACACACATGAGACCCTTAGAAGTCAAGGAGTATAAATGACAAATTGCTATTTTTGGAGTAAAGTGTAGATTTTAGTAGTTAAAGCAGATACTAATCTGAGTGGCCAATGGATACAAGTAGAATCTGTCTGGTGCTGAAATATAGTAGTTGAAAAGAAAACTGCTAATACAATCACATATGGAGTGAGTCAACTTTGAACGTCATATACACAAAAGTGACCTTTTGTAACTTATACGTCTTGGCTTCTATGGGTCTAATATATTCTCGAGCGTTCATATTACCTAAAACTTGAAGCTAATTGTTGCAGGTGTTACATTTTATAAAAATTACGGCTAGCAGGAAAATTTAAAATACGCAATCAGAACTGATGTCTTACGCGACGTAGAATAATAATAATAATAATAATAATAATAATAATAATAATAATAATAATAATAACTTGAAATACGTAGTCAGAACTGATGTCTTAAGTGAAATATCTTCTCTTCTTCTTCGGCTTTCCCCCACTTATAGGTTTGCCGTCTTCAGTTTCCATTTATCTCTATCATTCCAATCTCCCTCTTCCAAATTCCGATCATCCATTATAGTTCTGACGTAGGTTTTCCATTTCCATTTTGGTCTGCCACGTTTATTTCTTCCAGGGGGTGGACCATTGGTATATATTTTTGGCCATCTTTCATTTTCCATTCTTTGTACATGGCCATACCATTTAAGTGTTTGATTTTCAATCCTCTTAACAACAGATGCATTTCTCTCTAAAGGAATTCATTTCTTATTTTATCCTGTCTTGTTTTTTGGAGGCTTCTTCTAAAATAATCAAATTCTATTGTTCTAATTTTGTTCTTTTGTAATTCCGTGAAATATAATAATAATAATAATAATAATAATAATAATAATAATAAATAATAATAATAATAATAATAATAATAATAATAATAATAATAATAATAATTTTATTATTTATAATGAATAATTAATAAAAGAGAAATAATTAACGTAGAAAAGGATATTGTACAAGAAATTGAAGAAATCCAACTAAGATGGCATGGACATATAATGAGAAGAAGGGACACAGAAACAAAGAAAGAAGTATTGAAATTGATACCCCCTGGAAAGAGAACCGTGGTAGACCAAAGCCAATGTGGATAAAGGGAATTCAAGACAACTTGAAGAAGAGAAAGATGCCAGAAGAAGACACGCTAGACCGGGAAGTGTGGAAGAAAAAAACTTATATATTTTGGTTAAGGATGCCTGTGTAAATAACAGAAACAATCCTGAAATAAATAAAATAAAAAAAATAATAAATTTCAAATACGTAATCGGAACTGTTGTCTTAAATGAAATAAATACACAAACTAAAAACTTTAAATACATAATTGTTTTACTTTTAATAGATAATATTATATCTGGAGAGTTAAAAACGTTACTTAAACTAAAACGGACACTTCTGATTTTTTTTATTTCATCCTCATTTATTTTTATTATTAATTTAATATTAAGGTCATATCGTTTCTACTTTTTTTGATGATATTATGAAATTATGTATACGAAAAAATAAATCTTGGTGATGAAATTCCAACCTTGACTACTGAGGAAAACCAGGGGAAAAAAATCTCAGTTTGGTTGGCACCAGGGATTCTAAAATTGTAACACAACCAAACAATTTTGTTAAAGGAAGTTCGGCTACAGCTTAGTCATAAAGGTGACTTTGCTAGGAAAGTATTTGTAAATGTGACAATATTGAGGAAAAGAAATGACGTTCAGATGAGGAATTGGTATTTATGTAGATTATTTATGTAACAGGCGGAGAAAGTTTAACACCGCGGGAAAATAATCTTAATTCACCTGCAACGCACTTCCGCCATAGAGTACTGACACCATTAACAAGTGAGATTATCTTACAAAGATACACTATTGTTACACTGGGAACTTAACTTAGAGCTTCAAATTATAACAAACCCAATCAGCGATCGGTAATTATTCCACAGCTCAAATTACTGCCTTTTCTTGCTAATAACTTAAGAGAGTTAGCTATACAGTATTAACGTTTTCCTGTTTCAGACTTAGCTGGAAGCCCTCATCAGAAGAGAACTTAACAAACTCTGTCTTTGACATTTAAAAATTACATAAAAGAATAGGACATTCGAAGTTTGGTAACACATTTAGCATTAGCAAGTTGTTGAAGTTGATTAAATAACATTTACAACTTTGTTTTCCTCTAAAGAAACAGCTTTAGTCAATTCAAAGAGCTTCAATGAAAACTTTTATGGTATTACTCATTCAAAGTATCTCTGCAGGCGGAAGAATCAGGATGCTCTGTTTGTTAGTACCACGTGACGTCATATAAGGCAGTGTACACTGTCAGCGTCCCACGTCCCATTCCCCTTTGCACTCTAAGATAGCAGTGTCACGTGGTCTATTCCTGCATAAACACGACTGCAGTGCCCTCCGTCAACAACTGCGCTTACTCGTTAAACGGGTAATACCGATATATCGCGTTGAATATCCCTCAAATACAGTTTTTTTTATTATATAAAACTTTCCTCATTAGAGGACTGCTACATCGATAAAGTGATACAGATTTTCAAAATTGATGAAATACATTTTGTAAATACATTAAAAAATTTCAAATTGTAATTTAAATATATTGTATAGAATATAAATTTTGTAAATATGGTTTCTTAAAATTGAAATTGATCCTTTAATGGCAGCGATGGCAATTTTAGAAAGATACACTCTGTCCAAATCTAAGAAATTCCAAAATTTAGCTAATTATCCTGGAATAGTACCTCTTGGCCCGATCATCAATCCTGTGACAGTTATACTGTCAAATTGATATTTATTTTTGTAATAGTCAACTGTTGGCACACATATAGCTTTCTTTTCAGAGTCAACTTTCTCAGGTTGGCCACTATGAGTCTCAAAACGGATTGTGGGATCTAATAGCATACCAATTTTAGAAGATGATCCAAATTCAATAATATTTATATTCGTATATTACTCCCATTAATGGCCACACCATGAACATTCTCATAAACTGTGTATCCATAATCTCGCAAGGCTTCTGCCATCATGTTTCGAATAGTGTGGTGCCGAATGTTTTGATTTGAATAAACAATTCTCATTCATTCGCCAAAATACAACATTTCAGTCAAAAAATGCACTTGGGATAATAATGTTTAGTGTATGAGAGAAAAAAAAACATTTAATTGTATCATGAATGTTCTAGAATGCTAGCTAATATTCAAATGCTTATACTCGTATATGGACTACTGCATGTTTTTCTCACATTCTACTGAATGGATTTGTTTATATTTATATGTTTAACAAATTCTTGGGTACAGTGATTTTTCTCATTACTGAGGAACTTGCGTATAAATGATGCTGAAAAATGGAAGAAAATCTACATTCATAGATAAAAATCATATTCACATAATCAATACTACCTTCCTACTGTCAGAGCTTGCATAAAGTACAATAAAAGTTACATCCTCCTATTATAGAAATACTTACTCACTGGCACTATCGAACCCGTAGGTTCATGGCCGCGCGGACATAAGCTCTCCATATATCCCTATCCTGAGCTAATTCTTTCCAATCATTCCCTGTATAATCTACTTCCCTCAAATCATAGTTAATGTTGTTCTCCCACCTCATTCTTGGTCTACCAACTGGGCGTTTTCCTTCTGGCTTTCCTACAAGAAGTTTCCATGCACGTCTTTCATTCCCCACACGCGCAACATATCCTGCCCATCGCAGTCTATGAGACTTAACTGTTCTTATTATATCTGGTTTCATGTCAGTAAATATGCATTTCATAATCTAGCATAAATGCTTTTAACTTCTAAGGTCATAGATCGTCTATTTATTTGTTATAATACATTTTGTTAATATTTTTATAACATTATGAAATGCTGAATTTGATTAAATGAGTTCTGGCAATGGAATTCCAACCCAGCATTTGCCTTGACGATTGAGGAAAACCAAGAAAAAACATGCAAAATTGAGCATTCCGAATCCCCTAAAGTACGTTCTGTTATTTATCGGGTTTCAAAGAATCTCAGGAGCCTAAAAATTATGTTTATTTTGGTGAAAAAAGGTTTCTTTACTCATAGGCAAACGTTTCTTACAAAGTCTGATTTCCTTCTCATTAATAACACAAATAGACTAGTTAAATTTGTAAAAATAAAAAAAAAACACCAAAAAAGATGAAAGGTACGGGATTCAACATGATAAGAACAGACAGTATAAAAGTTGTATTGTAGGCCTACATATTATATTATAAAATTGTATGATGACCATCACAGAATGTAACTAACATTCGATTTTTTCTCCGAAATTAAAATATTCGATTTCTTAAAACAAATTACCATGAGTTCCAAATTTATAAACTACATTGAATAGAAAAGGCACTTTCTTTGAACGCTATTGCTATAGCGATTGCACACAACTGAATTTAATTTATTCTCAAAAATTAAAAATTAAAAATTACGAATAAAGTACAAAATTTATTATTTTTTTATTATAATCAACATAATAGGTTATTCATTTACTTTTTTAGTAAACAACTGAGTAAAATCAAGAAATGTGTTCATTATTTGCTATATTCAATGTATTTGTTGGAGAAAAAATAATGCTCTGACCTGTTCAGAATATTAAAAAGGAGGAGCTTGCTCTATCACAATTGCAGGAGCTGATAGAGATAAATCGATAAAGAGCGAGGTGAAACATGACTGTTATTGGCTGTAAAACAAAATTAATTGAAACGTGATTGGTCATTACCTACATTAGGGGCATGAGTTAAATAGATTTAGATTTAGATTTATTTATTTAGCCTGGTGGAGTTAAGGACATGTGGCCTTCTCTTCCACTCACCAGGGCAAACATATATTACATCAGAATATAACAATCACAATGAACTCTAATATTAAATACTAAATAAAAATTTGATCAAAAAGATAATATCTATTATATTATGATCTATAACGCAACTAGTTAATGTTAGTTAAAATTAAAACTTAAACTAATAATAAAATGTATACAATCAAGACATATTAAATTGTCCCTGTCTAACGTATATAAAAACAAAGAAAAATAATGAGATGTAGAAAACTAATTTTACGTTTGTACAATATATAAAACAAAACAAAAGAAAATATTTGTTAATCTTAATATTATTTTCATAGATAATTAAATTTATTAATTGTTAAAAGAATACTATCAGTGAGGTGTATAAGTTAGTTTGTTATTAAATAATTCTTTAATTTGTTTTTGAAGGATGTTATAGTTTGACAGTCTCTGAAATAGGGCGGAAGGGAATTCCATGTTTTGGTAAGCGAGACCGTAAAAGATAATGAATAATACTGTGTGATGAGGAGGGATTGTATGTATTTCGAAAAAAAAATCATATTAATTAATTGTATTTATTAACTGATGAAAACTGAGTAGGCTATTACAAAGATTGAACAAATTAATTGATATAATTATGCATCGACTAATATTAATCTCCCTTTTGTTAAGCCTTTTGACTTTACTCATCTACCTTTAGTAATATCTTTCATTTCATTCGAAATTTCTTTCGCTATTCTTTCCTCGCCCTCTGTCTTTTTTATGATCGTATTTAATAGTAATGTTTTGCCGCTTATCTGATTTGAGGACGAATAACAAACTTTCGGACTTTTATTTGCCTTTTAATTTCTGAATTTTTTAGTCGAACATTATTTTTAATGACTATTTAACTCATGCCCCAAATGGAAGTCAATGACCAATCACGTTTCAATGATTTCTGTTTTACAACCAATCAGAGTCGTGTTTCACGAAATATTTATCAGTGTTATAATTACCATATTAAAGAAAGCTCCTCCTTTTTAATATTCTGAACAGGTCTGACCATTATCTTGCAGTGACTGAGCCTGTGAGAAATACGACTGACTGACTGTTTTGTGGCAATGACTAGCATTGCCCAGTGTGCCGCTTTTTGGGAACCAGTTGAGGTCCCTTGGCGGCCAAACACCATTGTGTTTATTCAGTATGGGGTTTTGTTCCTTAGCCTTGCTGTCTCGCTGCTTATGTGTTCATTACCGTAGCAGGTATGGATGATATGAAACATGAGTTCACTAGATTTGTCAGGAACACAAACCTTTCCATAGGTGTCGACAGACCATTCAGCAGAGGCTGAATGTTATGGAAAAGTTGTTGTCCCTGATCCGTCATTGGTATAGCAGCCACAGACCCTGGCTGACATGGGACAGTGCCTGTAGTAGGTTTAACTGTGATGCCAGAATTTACCATAGAACTATATGAGACTGTAGGATTAACAGATTTTGATGTGAAAGTTCGAGGTTGGGACGCCGGAGTTGTTGGACTTTGGTTTGGTTTTCTTTTTTCATAAATTTCTTTTGCTTTCTTATAGGCTTCACAACCCCGGTAGGAAGCGGGATGTCCCTCTTCCCCACAGTTTGCGCACTTCAGCAGGCTCTTGTCCGTGAGTGCCTCGGTTCTCACCGGACACTCACGATGACTATGAGTACCAGCGCAAATTACGCAAGATGGGGTTAAGGAACACCCCATGAAAGTATGGTTAAACTTCTGGCATCTGAAGCACTGCTTCATGCCAGCTCTAGGTCTGTATGGTTCCACAGCCACCACTGTCAAACAGAGGCGGTTTAAGTTATATATTTCCCTACCAGCATCATTGTTCTGAAGTTCCAGGATGTATAATGGTAAGGGAGTATAAACTTCTCCTTCTTTTTTGGTGATTTGCTTTACCGATATTATTGGATATTCTAGTTCTTTAAGTTCTTCCTTGACTTCATCAGCAGTGATGCTGGCAGGAAGCCTCTTTAGAACAGCCCTCAGAGGCAGATCTTTTTTGAGTTGAAATGTATAAAATTCTTTCTTTGCATTTTTGAAGTACTCTTTGAGTAGATGAAAGTCTGCCTCCGAGGTAGCGTAGTATCTCAAACCGTCCTGGGTTTTAACTACTTTCACGTCTTTTTCGAATTTTTCTTTTAATTCCCGATTCATCCTGAAAAGGTCACCATGTCCAATCACCGTTATGGGTGGTGGGCGTGGTTCCCTTTTCGGCTGCGGCATTACTTGAGGTTCCCTGGACGGTTGGCTACTACGCCTGGTAGCTGCTGTAGTTTGCTTGTCCCGTGACGATCCAAGTTGAGGAGCCTGAGGGTCTACAGTGTCCATTGGTTCCGGTAATTCGGATAAAATTGAAAATTTATTTTGCACTGGCACAGTCGACTCCTCATTTTGTCGTGATGTGACCTTAGTTGCCTTATTTGTGGTTGGTTTCACTTTATTTGAAACTGTATTCATGTTAACTTTTGAATTATTTTGGGATGGTTTCTCTTTACTTGAAACTGTATTCATGTTAACTTTTGAATTATTTTGGGATGGTTTCTCTTTACTTGAAACTGTATTCATGTTGTCATTTGAACTATTTTGGGATGGTTTCTCTTTCTCATGTGTTTTAATCTTTTTTGGTTCAGGTACATATTCTGTATTCTTTTCCGCACCTTTGAAAAAACAGGATACAGGAAGTTCCATAATTATTGTTTTCAATTCATGAAGCATTTTTTCCAAATAATCTTTGTTAGATTTCATATTGAGCTTAATCTCACTTAATCTTTTTAGGCAATCATGTGTAACATCACGAGCAAAATCGGACTGACCGAAATCTGGGAACGCGCTTATGAAATTGATAACTATAACAATAGAACCACGCACCTCTCTAGCTACTTCTAGGAATTTTGATTCAGATGGAAATTTTTGATTATCTACATATCTCTCAAATTTTTTGAGCGCAGTTTCCCAAAGTTCGTAGGCCGAGGGCTCCTCATACTCAAGTTCCATAGCCTGCTCGTCACTCACGAATTTTAGTGAAGCAGTCATGGTAAGACTGTTCAGCACTAATTACTTATTACTACACTAGCACTTGGCTTGATTGAACTGAACTAAATACACAATAACCAGCAGACAAGGCTTAACAAAGCACTCGCAGTTAATAGAGTTGCTTTGCAGGAACCAAACACCACTGTATAAACACAACACTGAAAAAATTTCACTGAAAAAACACTGAATACTCTTAAGTGAGTGTGGCCGCCAGGCCCCACCCGGAAAAAAGCGACATGCTGCACAACACTATTCACCAATTCACTATTTTCAGCCAGCAATCCGAAGAAAATAATAATTTCATCTGCAACTTGGAGTAGAGAGAGGCAAAAGCCCGAGCAGTAGCGCTCAAGTCGCCAAGGTTGGCCACAGGTTGTCCACCAGTTAGCGTTGGCTCGTCGGTGATCCTTACTACCAGTAACAAGAGCTGTCGTTACCGCCAACAAGAAAGTTTGCGTACTCGATGAATCTAGGATGCCTTGACTTGTCTTCACTGTTCCAGAACCACTGGTCCACTACCAGATTGTATATATAATGAATGAATGTAGCAGAAAGCGCATGCGATAGATAATATAAAAAATGTTTGTAACAATTGATTATACCACAAAAAAAAAAGAAAACACTGTTTGCACTTTCTTAACGAATTATTTTCCAGGAAATGACGTCGCAGAAAAATATAATTGACATATTTACATCAAAGGACATCAAATTAATTACTACCCATAACGTTGGTTATAAATTTCTCCACTAGGATGCATTCTTACAATATTGCGATTCTTTGGCAATAAATAATATTATGATCTGGTTGCAGTGATGAACAAAGTAAGGAAATGAAGCGTACCAATCGTTTTTCATTTGTTTTCAAACATCGCCGTTTACATTAAATATATAAATATTTAAAAATAACTATAGTTAAATAATGATTTGTGAGTAAACAGCTTAATTTTATTCGTTAAATAGTCCTAAAAAATGCCACTCTTGATATGCAAATTCTCTAGATAAATTGGAAATCACTTGTGGCATTACTTATGAAAAATCTCGATGGGCCAATCCCTATGTTGGGTAAATATTCAAGGAATTCATGAGTTTCCTTGACGAAAATGCTAAATAGTGTAATGAAGTAGCCTATGTGACAAGAAATTACCTTCATATAATATTCATTAATTCTTAAACAAGTTGTGAATGGTTAAAATAATTTCTGAATCATCCTGTAATTTCAAAACTTACCCCAAAATTCGTAACTGCTCCACTGTTTCGCAAATTGATATCCGGGGCTGATTCATAAAAATCTAAAACTATCTGCAAGACTCTGATGAGCATCTTGAAAATTGTGCCGTATGTTTAATGGTGACGAAATCAGTTTATTATGTGCAGAGACCAATATCATTATCACTAAGTAGTCAAAAATGAAATAAATAAGTTGAGTCTGCCGTCATTTTATCTCATATTTGGTTGTTTCTTGTAAGGCATGTTTCTAAGCATATCTGCTCCATCGTCTGTACTAACTTAGATGCTTGAAACATGTCTTACAAGAAACAACGAAACATGGGGTAAGATGACGGCAGACTTGCCGTATTTATTAAGTAGAATCTCATAATGTTACTTCCTATTGTATTTTCATGATCAAGAATGTATTCGAAGCAGGCAATTCAACAGATCCTCACAGGTGTTATTGTCGATGTCGAACAGCGGCCTAGAAGTTCGAAGTTAAAAAAGGCAAACAAACCCTTATGATGACATTCGCTAATCCTTTACTACTACTACTTATTATAAGATAAAAGTTACAAATTTAAAAATTAAAATGTACCTGTTGGCAGGTGCCGTCGTCCTCAACTTTGTTAAAATGATGTATATACTACTTATTGTTCTTTTTCTTCTCCAAGGTTAGGCTTCCATCAAGATATTTAATTATTATATTTTTTCTTGAATTATGCAGTAACTACGGAACACTAAATGTCCTGGCTATTGCTCTCAAGCCTATGCCCTTTTCTATTCTGTCTACAACTCTCTGCTTCGCTACCTCTCTATACTTTATTAATTTGATTATTGGAAAAGATCGCCTTTATGGGAATATTATGATATAAACTGTGGCGATGCAAAGTTTGCTGTTTGATTATTATGCAATGTTTAAAATTTATTGTGGAGGTGAAGGAAAAAAAAAACAGGTACCGGTATGTATATACCAAACAAAACTAAATTTTCTTTTTTCTTTTGTTTTTAATTACTTCATGGAATTGATCACAAATAATATGGGCTGTTTAATCACAATATAACCACCTTGTTTTTGCACAAAATAATACTCGATAAATTTGTGTGATAAATTGGATACTGGAAGTTTGTTTAAAATATTATAATTAAAATAGAATAAAGTATAATAAAATATGAAGTTCCGCACTTAGCTATTGTATATAATAGGTATGATATCACGAACACAGCGAGCGCGATAAGCTGTTTGCCGAACTAACACACTTCAAGATATTAATTCACATGGTGTACTGTATGGGAAAAGATGTTTCATGTAGATACCTATTTTCTATGTCTGTAGACAAAAAACAGCAACTATAAAGTAGAGGAAAATAAATTGGATTGGCCACTGGCTGTGAAGAAACTGCCTGCTGACGGATGCCCGAAAAGGAATAGTCAACGGAAAGAAGGTTAGAGACAGAAAAATACATCAGATGATGGACAATATTAAAATAAATGGTTTGTATGCGGATACAAAGAGGAAGACTGAGTTAAGGAAAAAGTGGAGAATGCTGCGTTTGTAATGGGCCGAACACTCTGTATGTATGTTGTACTGTGTATTGTTGGCCTTGCGAGTGAGCTCTTCAAATAACCTATGCCGTTCAAGCCCTGAATTCAATATCTGATATTAAAAAAAAAATAAGTTGACTCACGGTCTAACGTGTCAGACACTTTTTAGTTAATAGACTCTGGAATCTACCAAACTGACTTTGATTTTTCGTGGTTTTCTTCCCTCATCAAAGGAAATTATTAGGTGGGATTTCATTACTAGAATTTATTTCATTATTAATTACCCATTTTGTAGTTTCGAAGTTGAAAAATGACATTAAAGAATTGAAAACTGTCCCAGACTGGCTAAGGGAAGAAGCAGTAGCAAATTCGAATAGCCACTAGCCAAGATTGTCTGGCTAAATACCTATACCGCATTTGTATATCTAATAGTCCCATTGCCTCTTGTGCAATCTCGGACTCATAATGGACTTTCAACACCTATCTGTCTGTCCTGGTTTGAGGAGTGAAAGCTTAGTCAACAAATATTGGGAAGTAAGAGAAAAGATGACTGGATAAATACCCCGACATTGTGTTACAACTATTCTTTTCTTCTATGTTTTTTCTTTTTGTAATTTTGTCAATGTAAGGCCAATTATATTTATATTACGGATAAAACGGATATCCGGTAACTGTCCGGTATCCGGTCTATCAGACCTAAATTTATTATCCGATCGGATACCGGATAATAAACGGGTATCCGGCCGGACACCGGATTTTAAGAAAATACGAAATGTAAAATTTAGGTACTTTATTTAATCCACATAACAAAAATATAATCATAATATATTTTCATGTTACAAAAAAAATAGTACTCATACTGCACTAAGGGCAAATTATGGCGAATGAATACCAATTTATCTACAGGGCGAGTCAGAAGTTTATTAAAAATTATTATGCATTTATAAAATTTACACCAATAACAAAATATTCTTAAATCATATTTTTTATATTATGTAGCTACCTGCCAAGAAGTTTTCGAAGAATTCGACATAGCTATGTACTTACACATACTTACTTAACCATAACATCCAATTGATAACTATATTGATCAATTCCATGAAGTAATTAAAAACAAAAGAAAAGTTGGGTTTTTTTTTTTTCGCTTCACCGCCACGAGAAATTTTAACATTTCATAACAAACAAACAGCAAACTTTGGATCGTCACTGTTTATATCAAAATATTACGGATGTCATTTTTCGTCGCTAAATCTTATAAGAATGACTTATAAAAATACTTTTGTAATACCCTCAAACTACAATGGCACGTTTTTTAATAAGCATCAACAAGTCAATGTAACTTTGCTCATGAACGAAAAGAACCCGAATTCAGCTGAGTTCATCCGATCGTTCTTGCGCCACCTACGCGAAGTTGCTCGTTACAATGCGCCAAACGACAATGTTCGGCCGGATATCCGGTATCCGGCCAATCAGCTATCCGATTCATCTTTAAATTATATCAATACCTCTGCATTAAGTAAATAATACTAGAACCGAAAACCGCCGGGTATCGATCCAAAAATATAAATTTGTTTACAGAGTGATTAGCGATTGGCTCAGGCAGTGTCAAGATAGACTGTAGCTAGTGAAATTAATAGTTACGTTGGCTATGATAACCGTAGTCGTGACGTAATTGCCGTACTCCCTCTGTTTCATCGCACAGTGTTTGTAAGCATATAAACATACTATCTCAGTTCTATTTCATCGCAATCTGGATATGAGAAGAAAGAACAGTAGAAGCAGCAGAAATGATATTTTTAAGAAGCATAGCCTGTTGCATGATTTTTTATTAAATAAGGGAAATAAATCAGAAATGATTTTAATATTTTTGAAGTGATGGATAAAATAGATCAATAAAGAATCGACTGGAGAGAGCATGTTCAGAGAATGAAAACATACCGCATACCAAAAAGTATTTTCGATTATTGGCCAGAGGGTAAAAGAAATGTCGTTAGACCGAAAAACAGATGGATCCAAGTTTTCTATTTAATTCTATGAGACCGGAACGAGCTTTAAAGGCTTAACCCGTGACACATATTATTATTATTATTATTATTATTATTATTATTATTATTATGAAATTAAAGTTTATAAGTATAATATTACAGTAAGTTTTTTCACTCAAAAATTTGAACGGAGTCATTTCCCTTTTTAATTATTACAGTACGTTTTTTCACTCAAAAATTTGAACGGAATCATTTCCCTTTTTAATTGAAATAAACTCATGTGGCAGTATATCTAATGACAAATAAATGTTGGCAGTTTCCTAGGCCCGAACCGGATTCATTTCTTCTTGTTGAGCTTCTGATAAAGTAGTATCAAGAAAACTCCTGGCGCGACAGGCCTACAAGGCCCTTAGCCTACCAGCCGGCTTCTGGCCTCACATCCACATGTGTCAATCACAGAGGTAGATGATAATTAGCCAGTGTAGGGGTGACATGTGGTCAGCATGTCGAGTCCCCAGCCGTTATAGCTGGTTTTCTCAACCTGGAGCCGCTACTTATTGTAGCTACCCAAATGCATCACGATGCTGGGTGGGCACCGGTCCCATACTGGCCGAAAAATACCATGAGAAAAATGTCTTCCCCCATGAGAAACTCGACTCGAACCCTAACCAGCGCAAGTCCCGTCGCTCTGCGCCAAGGCTTCCTGCCTTAACCACTCGGCTACGGCGCGGGACAAGTAGTATCAAGAAGAGGTGTTAATCATTTGTTAATAATTATTTTGGCATATTTATAACATTTAAAACTGTTATTGTCCTATATTTGAACATTAGACTTTATCGCCTTTCTTGTATATGGGGTATATTATGGGGTGTGTGTGTATATACACACACGCGCATATATATATATATATATATATATATATGTATTTATTTATACGAGGCCATCTGAAATCTTATATATTTATATTTAAGACTAGCGTACCCGGCAGACGTTGTCCTGCCCGAACGTTCAATTCTCATGTCATGGGCGGACGATAAAAATATGTTACTTTTTTACCATAAAATTCAGCAATTAGGACATAATTAGATATTATTAAATAAGTTCGCAAGAACCTCTTACAGCCTTCTGTTGTGGCTCAAGAAGTGTGAATGATGACGTCACATAGTTATGTCGGAACATAACGATAATGAAGATGACTATGCATCTGACATAAAAAAAATCCTATAACCCGATCGCCGCGCCACCTACCAAGTCCAATTGTGAATCTAAACCATCCAGGGACCCACTCAAAAACACAGAAAAAAAATCATCCAAATCGGATGAACACACAATGCTAATAACGCAACTGGGATACAGACCAGATGAGTTCTTAACCATCGGAAACTTCCGATGTTTAAATTGTCTTCATAAACATTAGAATTGTACCCTCCTTGCAGATAAGTTAAGAACCATCATTTAACAATTATATTAGAGTGAAAAAAAAGATAAATTATTGATGAGAGTGAGTCAAAGTTTTTTTTTTTTTTTTTTTTTTTTCAGCTAGATTTCATTTCTGACCCACTGTGCACCAGTTCCATACTGGCCGAAATTCCATGAGAAAAATTTCTTCCCTCGTAGAGACTCGAACCAGCGTAAGTCCCGTACTTCTGCGCCAAGACTTCTTGCCTTAACCACTCGGCTACGGCGCGAGACTCTTGGTATCAATAAAAGACAAAAATGGTTTTTGTGAGTTATCCGTAAGAGATAAAACATATGCTGTCGCGGACTTTTTTGTAGAGCTTTTTGAGATATTCAATTCTGTGTACATTAATTTTGTGTATTTCTTATGGTTTAGGCAGCGCAAGCCATTTAAGCGTCCAAAGAGCTACTTTTTTCACGTTTCCCACTACAAAGGGCGATTTTTAAGGGCGTAGGAGTTGAGTATCATAACTCTCTTATAGTCTATGTTTATCCCGAGAATCGCCTGAACATTTTGCAAAAAACCCCATCACAATCGGATCAACAGTATGGCCGCGCATAAAGTACGAACAAACATACAAACAAACAAATAAACATTAATTTTTATAAGATTAAATATGGCCTCATGTGTTCCTTGAAGAGAAAAGGCCTCCCACCGGCATGTGCGGTATATTATGTGCTTTGTCTTCATTCGTTTCCTAATATATTGTCTTACATTACTCATATATATATATATATATATATAATATATATATATATATATATATATATATAGTAGACATCGCTTTATTATTATTATTATTATTGTTATTATTATTATTATTGTTATTATTATTATTATTATTATTGTATTATTAAACAGATTGTTACAACTTGCGTTGTTTTTTCTGTTGTATAAGCAGTCATTATCTTCCAATCCCCTACCTTTCATGGCTTCTTGTATATCATCCTTCGAACTGTGTTTAGATCATCCAATGTCTTTCTCCCTGGTGGTAACCATTTTACGATCTTCTTTGGCCATGTTTTGTTGTCTATCATAACAGTGTGTGTCTACTATGTTAATTTTCTTGTTGAATGCCTTTAATGATATTCTTTCTCCTTCTGTATCTTTTAGTATTTGTATGTTTAGTATTGAATCTTCTTTTTCAACATATTCTTAAAAATCTAATTAAACTTCAGACATCCTTAATCACTGTTTTACCTCAGGTTATACAGTCTTTGTAATTTAGACCTAAACTGAGCCTAGTAGAGAAATGTTTAGAGAATTATACTGTTTAGAACTATTCTGATGCTCCTCATCCCGGAGCCGATATCAGATCCTTCCTTAAACATCAATTTATTGCTGATTGCAAATATAATTAAAGCACTCTTTCCATTTTTATGGTAGCAGCAGAAATGCGAATGAAGAGCCGAGTTTGTATTGCAGGTTGCACGTGGAAAGAAACGTCTTTCTTGAAATTCTAACGTTTGAAAAAACAAATTACCTTAAAATATAAATAAAAATACAATAAATCTTTGATACGAAACCAGAATTTCTGTTGAAGTAAGTACATAGCATTTGAAATGACATGGAAAGTTTCTTGGCATGCTATAACGTTCGGGTCAAAACCTGAACTACATTAAATTCAACTTTCAACCATCACTCAGGAGCTACGTAAATTAAGCGAATTCCTGAGGAAGTAGAATTTATGGTCCGGTTTTGCTGATTAACAACTTGAATCTGACGTGTCTTACTGAAATGTTATATAGCGTTTTGTTGCTAAAGAACAAATGTGGCTAGAGATTTTTAAATTTCGGCTTTCAGGTAAACTTCCACTTCTAATGGTCGGAATAACATCTTCTTCACTCTATTTCAATAACATATACGTACCAACTTCCGTTATGTAAAACTGAAAATAGCAGCCACTATAGCAGTTTTTAAATTTTTACTTCAGGCTGACTCAACTGCTAATGGTCCGGTTTTGCTGGTTAACTTTCCTAATCGATTACTGTTTGCAGAGTGAGTTCCTGATAAAAAAATTAATTACCGCCGCTAGAGCGTTCACACACACACACACACACACACACACACACACACACACACACACACACACACACACACACACACACATATATATATATATATTATATATATATATATATATATATAATAAGAAAAATACATGCCTGGACGGAATTTGAACCCGGACCTCTGGATTAGTACTCCATCGTGCTATGCATTACACCACCGGACAAATCTAATACAAACATTTATTTTTCTTATACATACATTCTCCATTATTACGAGATGTAGCGAGAAATATTTTCTTTCATTTGCTTACTTGTTATAGTAGCTACCAGATGGCAGTGAAGACAGAGTTCTCGCTACATCTCGTAATAATGGAGAATATATATCCATTACACCACCTAAAGATAAAAGGGATAGAAATAGTAAGATTTTTACTATTTTTTTCATTATTAATTAAAAAGGTTTGATTAATAAAAGAGATTTGTAGAGAGTTTATAATGGGGCAGTACGTTTATTTTGGAGTAGCCTTCGATATATCACTAGGGTTTCACTTTGATTTAATTGAGAATTTACTTGCCCTTCCTCGGTAGCTAGTCGGTTCCTGTTTCAGGGTGAGCGCTGAGACTCCTATCTATAACGGGTTCGGAAGGAGAGTTGCGTGGGAACAGACAATCACTAATTATTTGAATTATTTTATTTAATTAATCTCTGCCAATTTAAATGCACATTACACAGTAAAAATAAAACTTTTCTGTCCCTGGCCTTCGATATTTCGCTAATGAGGACTAGCAAATGACTTATGAGTTCGGGAGATTTTCCCTAAGTCCATAATCGTTGTTACAAGATATTTTTTTACTATACAATCAAGATCTTCTTCCTTCTAAGTGTCGAGTATAAGTGTCAGTGTAAGTTAAATTTTGTCCTCATGAGTTCCGTATCGAAGTCAGGACCAATTATTCCCATATATGGTCTATACCCTAACTCTCATTTTGATTGGTTAGAATATTTAATCACATGTCCTCCAAGGGCGTAACTATTTTATTTAAACCACCACCTACCTTTTGATTTTATTCTCACGGCTAGGGACCGTGTTTGCCAGCTTGGGCTTAACGCGATTGTAAATTTGGAGTTTGACATTTCTCCCAAACGTGAGTTTTGAAGCTAGACCCAGCTTAAACATTTCAGGTCTAATTTGAGGAGTTACATGTTTATGACCTCTTTTACTTAGGGTTTCAACCGCTTCTTGTGAGAACTATTTACCAACATGAAACTTAATTTATTTTTAACTATATTCTATTCCTTCATTATTTATTCATTTCTTATATTCATTAATCACTATTAGGGCCGTATCATATTCGTCTCACAATGCCTCTTGTTAAAACAAAAAAAAATACTAACGTAAAGTTAAAAATATCTTTTTTTTTTTTTTTTTTAACACAGCTCCCCTTAGAAGAGAAGTAATTAAATATGCTAATTACATCAAACCAAAATGTATTACACTATTACTTTTCCTACAAGTACCATATATGGAAATGTTTTTACAAACACCAAATAGATTATATTATTGAACATATATCACCCTGGTTTACTTACAGTTTTCTGCATATTACCACTAGAACAACAACAACAAAAAAAAAACATGTACATTTAAACTCAATTTGCGATCGGTGATTCACCTTACTTATTTTTTTTATAATCAACAAATGTTTTTCTTATTTTAACCCTATGGTTACTTTATCATATCCCATACATCTTCTCGTTTTTTTTTTCACTTTATTATACGTTTGTTTCTGTTTTAATTACGTCACTTTTTTTCTCACACGCTAGGTAATTTCGCATAATACGTTTTCCATATATCACTCAGTTTATTTTTGCAATGTCATGCACATTTTTTTTATATCATCCCTCTATATCGTTCGCACTTTCCATGGTTCACACTTTACATATGCACTGGAACTCACTTATTATAAACTAACATTTTTTTATTCTAATTAGCTACTAATTTATTCTATTTGGGTCATTTATTTATTTAATGAGACATAGATCTTAATGTTGCCGTAAACATATTTGCCCTCTTTTAATCAAATGGTAACTTTACTAATTAGTTTCCTATGTAATTTTCGATGATCACCCTTTATAAATAAGTATATCGGTATTTAATAAGAATCATATATGTTTATATCCGCGATCTCAGTTTTCAGAACATTTCACGATTCATCATAATAATTCATTTGTAAATCTATCTTTTTTTTTTTTTATTTTTATAGGCGCTCCCTTAGCTGTGGTCATTGAAAATTTATTCTCAGCATGTTCACTGACTGATCTTCACAATACCTTGATAATCTATTTATTCTTTATAGAACTCCTTTATTCATCATTCGCATATTATTTTTATTCAATCGATTAAGGTGGAAATTATCCTTATTTATTTACTTGTCGGTAACATAATATCACATTTCATACGCGCAGAACCGTCGCTGTATACAGAATTTTATATCATCGTAGCTCATATTCGTCAATTTCGTTTTTGACGACAATTTATATTTCATTAGTAAACAACTCGACAACACCGGTCGAATCAAAATCATGTCGCTCTATCTACCCATAACAATTCTCGCTACCATATGAGCGAACGTTTATCATTTAAAAGGACATAATATAAACGCCTCCTTCGGGCTTTGATCCTGTATTAATTAATTCTTTCACTTTGTCTACGCTATATTTTTTTATCTGTCACCAATCATAAACTGTTAAAAGGACGATGCCTTAACCTCTTTCTTAAATTTTCGTATGCTCATAACGCTTCCATTTTATTCCTCAAGAATAATATTAGATTTTTAAGAACATTAACTATGAAGTTATAATAGCACATGTTTAATTTGTATATATATATTTTTTTTATGATATTTAAAAGTTGGATTTAAACATTCATTTCCTTCGTTTCACATCGTATTTGGGTAAGTAACTTGTTTTCGACAAATGAATTTTGTACCTGTGAAGGGAGTGCCTATTTCCGTCTCACTCGCACTCTTTCATCTTTTACAAACATTTTAAGTTTAGTGAACTGATTTTTATCTCTATTCTAGACTGGGTTCAACGTTTTCTTACATATTCCCGCTACGATCAGCTGTTCGTTTCTTTATAATTTTCACAATTTACTTATTATTATCATCGTCTCTGTTCTTGTTCACGCTTTAGATTAAGGCAAATATACATGCTAATTATTTTTATTATTTTTTTTTTATAAAGCGGGGTGGTGCCTCTCGCTCCCTCTGTAAGTTTAAATTTTCTTCCCCTGTTTTCGTCAACATTTATCTAGTCTCATTATGTTTTCTAGTGAGTACCAATATAAACCCTTTTAAACTATTTCTCATTAAATTTTCCTAATAACTAATCTGATATATGCATGACCAACACTTCTTGCATTTATCATACTAATATATTCTTACTTTTTAATTACACATTTATTTAATTGTTGTGCATACAATGCAGATGCATGTTAATGTCTAACTGATATTACATCCATTCTAACAGGATAGTATGAATTTTGCATTCTACCATTTTGCGATAATTTCGCGCCCGGATCAAATATTTCAGCACGATATTTTTCTAGATAACATTTTCTCTCATCATGCACTAATTTAGTACAGTACTTCATTATGTTACTTTTGAATCTAACGTATTGACTGTTTTTCGACCATTTCCTCCTATTTATTTGGCGCTTCTTTATTACGCGGTATGACTTACGCATATTTTCTTTACGTACTACCTTTTTCTTGTTTTTCTTTTCATACTTTGTTCGTATCTTTTCCATGCATCTACTTTGCATATCCACATTTTCAACTTGGAATACTGAACGGATGTTTGGCTGTGCCGAAATCATCAGGTCAGTTGTTCCATTTTGATTTAATTTAACTTCATTAACAACATGCATTTCATTATTACATTTACATATATTTCCATGTAATTCATCATCATTGGTTTGAGATATTTTGTTTACACCTATAATAGTTGGCTCGCATTCTTTTCCCTCATTCTGAAGTGTCATTTCCCTATCTGAGTCCCTTTGAGTTTGATCTACAGTACTTTCACCTGTTGTAGTAACTACCACACAGATATCATTGTTACTTTTACATTTATTTTCTTGGGGAGTTTCATATCCTGTCTCCCTTTCATCATAATTATTTCTACCTATCTCACCCTTTCCTGCTAAACTAGTGGTCAATTTTTCTCCTGTCCCCTGAATTTCTGATTTTAAAGAATCTCGAGTTTGTTTTTATTGCTAATCTCAAATTGCTCATGTCTTCCCTCATTTCTTCCCTCAATTCTTTTTTAAATGATTCGAATTTATTACCAACAATTTCTTGTATTTGCCATATGAGGTTTCGAACGTCGATCTGGGACATATTTATTCTATTTGATTCCTCTTTGTTTTGACCCTCTATCAAATTTTCTCCACCATGTAAATTTATATTATTTCCCTCCATTATTTATTTCTTCTAAAATTTATTAATATTAATATTTATTTTCTATTCACAAAAATTATTTTTTTTTATGTTATTCAACACTCAAACACTTTCGTTTAATTTGTTAATTTTCCACATACTTTATTTTTCCGTCTTTTGACAACTTTTATGTTCTATTATTTTTTTTTTATAAAAATCTGTCACTTTACCATTGGTATATCTTCATTATTTGTCTTACGTGGGGATGTATTGAGATCTGCTGATCGGCTATCTGGGTTGATCTGCTACTGGATTGTTGTCCGTTCCTAGCTGCACCTTCCATCTCGTGGTTTGAATGTTGTCTTCCACACTGTTGCTGGATCATGATGTTCAGTCCACAACTTTCGTAAGTCACTCTTATTTCGAATGCACTCACGTTGAAAAAACTTTGTCACAGTAAAAAGACCCTTTCGTTGGGCGACATTTTGGGGCAGTAAGTTTATATAGGGCTGGTAAATGTCACTTGGGTTTCCCTTTGATTTAATTTTGAGATTTTACTTGCCCTTCCTCGGTAGCTAGTCGGTTCCTGTTTCAGGGTGAGCGCTGAGACTCCTATCTATAACGGGTTCGGAAGGAGAATTGCGTGGGAACAGACAATCACTAATTATTTGAATTATTTTATTTAATTAATCTCTGCCAATTTAAATGCACGTTACACAGTGAAAATAAAACTTTTCTGTCCCTGGCCTTCGATATTTCGCTAATGAGGACTAGCAAATGACTAATGAGTTCGGGAGATTTTCCCTAAGTCCATAATCGTTGTTACAAGATATTTTTTTACTATACAATCAAGATCTTCTTCCTTCTAAGTGTCGAGTATAAGTGTCAGTGTATTAAATTTTGTCCTCATGAGTTCCGTATCGAAGTCAGGACCAATTATTCCCATATATGGTCTATACCCTAACTCTCATTTTGATTGGTTAGAATATTTAATCACATGTCCTCCAAGGGCGTAACTATTTTATTTAAACCACCACCTACCTTTGATTTTATTCTCACGGCTAGGGACCGTGTTTGCCAGCTTGGGCTTTTCGCGATTGTAAATTTGGAGTTTGACATTTCTCCCAAACGTGAGTTTTGATGCTAGACCCAGCTTAAACATTTCAGGTCTAATTTGAGGAGTTACATGTTTATGACCTCTTTTACTTAGGGTTTCAACCGCTTCTTGTGAGAACTATTTACCAACATGAAACTTAATTTATTTTTAACTATATTCTATTCCTTCATTATTTATTCATTTCTTATATTCCTTAATCACTATTAGGGCCGTATCATATTCGTCTCAATAATTAGAATGATTGCAAGGGTTAAAAGTGAATAAATGCTAAAATAGATCAATCATAAATTTTCACCGGGTAAATCTAATACAAACATTTATTTTTCTTTATATATATATATATATATATATTATAAGAAAAATAAATGTCTGTAATAGATTTGCCCGATGGTGTAATGGATAGCACGCTGGAGTATCAATCCAGAGATCTGGGTTCAAATCCCGCCCTGTCATTTATTTTTATGTTATATTAAGCTTGCATTGCTCAATGTCAAAAATTTAATTATAACATTATATATACAGGAAGAAGACCAGGACGTTCACTCAAAAGACTTCTGGATGGTGTTTCTCTTGAGGCCGAAACAGGTCAACAAATGGCCTAAATTCGTGAATGTACTATGATGATGATGATGATATTATACTCTGTGCGCATATTTCATATTAGTAGGTCTACTTATTTAAACACTAAATAATGAATTCAATTACACACCTAGTTTCAGAAATTTAGTTATTTAGACGCTTACACAATCTTTCACATCTTCTTATGTCCAGTTAATCTACTGTCACTCTCCTCCATATCTCTCTGTTATTCCATTCTCTGTCGTCTAAATCTTTTTCCCCCGTGCTTCTCAAAACACCATCAATCCACGTTTATCTGTTTTATCCCAGGTAAAAAGCTATAGGTATATGATAATTTTAGACAATAGTTTGACATTCATACGTTTCTCCTTATGGCCCAGCAATATTAGGTTTGCCCGTTTTCGATCATAGAAATGTGATTATGAAAATGTTCGTGCTATTTATCACTGACAGTCCCAAGCTTGCGTGAGAAGAAGTTTAGTTGGGACTCCTGAAAGTAAAAATTATCCCTTTTAGAAATTATGAAAATTATAACAAAGAAAACCGAATAAATGGAAGTGCATTATACAAATAATGACTATGAGAAAAAAAAGCTACTCCTGATGGAAACATTCTGATTACATATTTGAATTCTGTAATAAAAACTGTGAGTCTATAGAAGATATTGTTAATATAATAATGTATCAAGAAATACAGGAGCCTTCTTTAAACGCTTGCAAGAAAATTGGTTTATTATGCAACATAAAAAACACACGGAGTACATGGGAATGTACCTTGAACGAAATAATATAGCAGATAATAATAAGGTAACTTTTGGATAATAATTGGTATGAAAAAAGAGAACACATTAAAATGTCTATACTCTATTTAGAGGGGGAAAAAATGACGTAAACCATTGTAACAATCGTTATTGCCTTCATCGGATATTTAATGATTTTAGGATAACCGTGACATCAAACATTTTAAGTGCATAAATAACTTTACTCTATGACGCGACAAGCATATAGGCCATTGGCCTATCAGCCGTCTGCTGAACTCATTTCCATATGCTTTAATCGGAGGTGGACGATCATCTAGCCCTTATACGCTGCGTGGAAAAATGATACAAGCACCACATTTTTCGAGACTTTACTGAAAAAGAAAGTGTTCTCAATTCTTCACTCCCTAAATAGTTTTAAAAATTTCCTTCCTACAAAATTAAAGCAAATACTTGTACAGACTCTTATAATGCCACACTTCGACTACTGCGACATATTACTGACTAATCTGACAACTGATCTATCTGACATACTACAGCGTGCTCATAATGCGTGCATTCGATTTATATTCAATCTCCGTTCTTCATTCTCCTTCATTTCAGGCCTAAATGACAGAAGAACTTTACATTCACATACCTTACTATTCCAAATTCTGCACACATAGTTACCAAGTTATTTAACAACACGTTTTCAAAATTTGTCGGCTCATCACAATTTAGGAACAAGATCACAAGACTCTTCTTTACTTTTGATACCACAGCACAGGACCTGTCTATACTCTGAATCTTACACAATATCTATGACTAGAGCATGGAACTCACTTCCCAGTCATGTCAGGGACTGTCAATCGCTATCATTATTTAAATACAAATTAACTGATGTCTTAAATTCAACACAATGAAAACATTAACTGCATAACAACTTTATACAGCATTCTATAAATAATCATCTAGGAAGCTACTTACTTTATTTTATATCATTTTAATTGTATTATATTCTATGTTTTTGTTAGTATTAGCTAGTATTAGATCACATCATCATCGTATTTTGTTTAGTCTGTATTTTAATAATATCTTAAAATTGTAATAGGTATGTAATTTTTGTATAATTCTACTATTCGCTGGTTGAGTGGAAGAGAAGGCCTTAACCCTGCCAGTTAAAATATAGCATTATTATTATTATTATTATTATTATTATTATTATTATTATTATTATTATTATTATTAAAAATTGCAGATTTATCTGATATCAACATATCCTAGGCTGTAGGGAGGCTATAATGTGTGAACTATAATAATGTGTAAGTCCACCGCTGTGGTCTCGAGGTAGCGTGTTGTTTTCTCACGCAGAAGGCCCGGGTTCGATCCCCACTCGGGACAAGTTTCCTGCGTGATTTTTATTTTATTTTTTTTGGGTTTTTCCTCAACTGTAAGACAAATGTCAGCAAACTTTGAGTCTCAAACATTTCCCAAACATCATCTGGCCATCATTATCATCATTAACATATGCATTAAGTCTAGGATTAAGGCCTCTCCTGGCGCATCATTATCATCATCATCACTTTCATCGGGACTGCGCCTTCCAGGTGCCCCAACCTCAGAAGTGGGTTACAATAACGCCATGCCAGGAGAGAATACCAGAATGTCGAAATGGGAACATGATGGCGTTGAATAAAAAACAATAATGTATAAACAAAGACACTTCTTACTGTCTGAGATAATACAATCATGAGTTCAATTGTCTGTGGCAAATTGATATTAATACATCTTGCTGTTGCATAATGATACAACTAGAAGTTACATGTAAACAAACACAAGTCATAATTCTCTTATTGCCGTGTTTACTGTAGATGGCGTGTATAAGTATGTAGCAGAATAAAAATACTTGCATATTGGATTTTCAGTTGGTTTCATATATTTTATTTTTATTTATTTACAGTATTCTGCCCTAGGGCAAGTCTTTCACTATACGATAAAAATTAAAATGTACCTGTTGGCAGGAGCCATCTTCCTCAACTCTGTTAAAATGATGATTTTAAAATATTATTTGGAGGCCTTTCGGAAGTTAACTTCTATCATCAGCAGGATGAGTATGCGCTACTAGTTGATGAATATAAGATGTTGTAGAAGTTCCTACTAGCGACACATCAAGACCATCAGCGTCTACAACATTTTAGATACATCAACTAGTAGGATCATCCTGCTGATGATGGAAGTTAACTTCCGAAAGGCCACCAAATAATATTTTAAATACATAATTTTAACAAAGACGAGGACGACGGCACCTGCCAACAGGTACATTTTAATTTTAATATTTATCTTATGACTATTCACCTCAACGGAATTTGATATGGATTTTATTTGTATACAAGTCTTTCACTGCAGTCAATGCATTTTCATGCTGTGCTTTGTAGTTTCACTAGGCAATTACAGGTGTGGTAGCTTCCCGTTGCTTTCCACACGAGGATTATGATGGTGATAATGATGATGATGATGATGATGGCCAGATGATTTGACCTTATATTCAGTCTTATTTATGTTTACTTCCAGCCATAATTTCTTAGTGTCACACAATAGAATATGTGTGTTGGCCCTTAGTATCTCCTCGCTATCGCTTGATAATACATCTTCTTCTTTTTTTTCTTCACTTCTTGGTTTAGACATTAGCTGCCTGTTCCGTCTTCACTAATAAATCTAAGACCATCTCTTCCGAGGACGTCCGACATCTCTTCTTCCTCTCGGAAAATAATATAAGATTTGATTTGGTAATCTACCTTTTTTCCATTCTTTCTACATGTTCTTTCCACTGAATCTTGTTGATAAATATATTTTCTTTTATGGAGTAGATCTGCAGTTCTTCACGGATATCCTCGTTTCTTATCTGGTCCATTCTAGTGCATCCTTTTACTCTTCTTAAAAATTTCATCTCGGCTGCTTGGATTTTACTTTCTTATTTGGTAGTGATAAGTAATAATTCAAGATTCACTCCCATACAAAATGACAGGGACTGCCTTTGTTTTATAAAATTTTAATTTTGTTTGTTTATGGGCTTTATTATTCATCACTCTATTATACCAAAATCGTGAAAAAAATATTAAAACTGGACCGGAATCAATATTAAGGTTTCCTGTAAAAAAATAATGATTACCATCAATACAAGACACGTAATAATGCGCTATTTCCGTTAGAATATAGCCTGAAATTAAGTATAGATTAAGTACCAGAAGAAATGCGCTTGATTTCAGCTCACGCACAAGGAACTTGAATGTACAGTACGTGACTTCTTTTTTTTTTTTCGCTACTCACTTCAACACATTCATGGTACGTTCTTCCCCTCAACTTCAGTACCGGAATTCTAATCGCTAATGTTGAATAAAGCACACGTGTTCTAACGTTGTACTTAATACACTTGCTTCAAAATTTCAGGTGGTACCGTATTTTACGGACTATAAGACGCACCTTAATTTTTAAGCAATATTTTTTTTTTAGAAATAACATTTTTACAATTTTTATTGTTAGATTGCAAAGCCAGACTAAAAAAGATGTTAGTTTATAAAACCATTCTCATCTTTAAAATCCCCGAAAATCATCATCTGAATTTTATTCTTCTTCTTCTTCCTCTTCTTCATCTTCATCATCATTCTCTTCTTCATAATGAGATGGTCGAGAGCGTTACTTACGCCGCACTTCTTGAAATATTTAACAATAATGTCTTCTCTCACGCTAGACCACGACTTTTTTTATCCACTGACACACTTGTTTGATTGTATGTATTTTAAAGCTCCCTTCGGCGTGACTTCATGTTGGGTTTCATCCATGAGCCATTGGTTCAACTTCACTGGCATCGTAGACTGCAATGACGTGTCATATGCTAGACAGTGTTCTGGGTATGTGATGGCGGGGCAGGAGGGAGGCAGTGTTAGCCAGCTTGTGAATCCCTGCAACTCATGTTCGTCGCATCGGTGCACTGCAGCTGCCAGTTGAATCCAATGTTGCCAGGTAGAGATAGGTTACTCGTGGTATCGAATATATGGCAATTTTTAAGACTGACGGGAATATTAAATCAAACACTGGACATTTTTATATTAATTTCGAGTATAGGACGCACCTGAATTTTTCGAAGAAAAAAGTGTGTCTTACAGTCCGTAAAATATGGTATTTAACAAATAATTTTGACAGAGTGATTTGACTCAAGCGGTAGCTTAGGACTTCTGAGACTCGTATTCTGGAAGTCCCAAGTTCATAACTAAGTGCCGACCAAACTGAGAGTTTTGTTTTGTTTTTCTCAGCATGAAAACATATTTTTATTGGAATTTCATTTCAGAATCCATTTCGTCACATTCATCATTTAATAGTCCACCGCTGTGGTCTCGAGGTAGCATGCTGCCTTGTCACGCAGCGGGCCCGGCTTCGATCCCAAGTCGGGGCCGTTTTTCAGGGTGAGGTTTTTATCGGAGTTTTTCCTCACCTGTAAGACAAATGTCAGGAAAACTTTAAGGCCCAAACGGTCCCCGAAATTATATGGCCATCATCATCATCATCATCATCCTTATCATTATCATCATCATCCTCATCCTTCACCGATGTGGAAAGTAACGGGAAGCTACCACACCTACAATTCCCTAGGAAAGCTGCAAGCATAGCATGAAAATGCTATGATTGCAGTGCAGGACCTGCCTTCGGGCAGAATTACTATGGATGGGTTATTTAATATTATCATAAAATTAATTAGTAAAAACGATATGATCTAGATGTTAAAATGTCTATTAAATACTTACGCACAACTTAGCATAGGAATTTAACTTAAAATAATTAATAGATTTATTTATTAATTATTTATTTATTTTACCTGATAAAGTTAAGACCGTAAGGCCCTCTCTTCTACTTCAAAGGCCCATTTGAAATTATTTTGTAAACTTTACGTTGCTAGTAAATATCTTTTGATTAAACTAACTTTATTATTATTATTATTATTATTATTATTATTATTATTATTATTATTATTATTATTATTATCATTATTATTATTATTGATATTTCTGTTATCCTAATTATCACCTCTCTCTTTCTTTACCTTACATTAACCTCACATTTTATAGGTAGCCAACTTTCACTTGCACCATGCTAGTAAGCTTTACAGAGACACGACTTGAGGGGAGAGGATTTGCAATCTCTGGATCACATACATATTTTTTTTGACCACATAAGAACATGAAGGGCCTTCTTGGATGAGCGATCAGCTCAATGCCAGGGTCACTTCCGAGAGAAAATATACAGTTAAGACAAGACACGCCATTCATTCTCACATACTTGGTAAACAATGTGAATATAATATTATATGATTATAATGGCCAAATGTTATTCAGGGAATATTTGGGCCTTAAAACTTCCCGACTTAGTCTTATACGAAACTTGTCCTGAGGATCGAACCCGGGTCTGTTGCATACAAGGCGACAATGTTACCCTGTTTCAACAGTGGTACACTATTATTTAGTGAGGTTATACAATAGGCTTACACTATGTATTAAACAGACTAACATATTACTTGGGCACGTCTTAGCATATTTGGTTAAGGCAAGATTCTCAACTGAACTCAATGGCACTATCGAACCCGTAGGTTCATAACCGCGCGGACAAAAGCTCTCCATACATCTTTATCCATAACCAATGTTTTCCAATCATTCGCTGTATAATCTACTTCCCTTAAGTTATAGTTAATGTTATTCACCCACCTCACTCTTGGTCTACCAACTGGACGTTTTCCCTCTGGTTTTCCAACAAGAAGCTTCCATGCACGTTTTTCATTCCTCATTCGTGCCACATGTCCTGCCCATCGCTGTCTACGAGACTTAACTGTTCTTATTATATCTGGCTTCCTATAAAGACCATGTAATTTACTGTTATGCAGTCTTCTCTTCTCCATTCACCTGTCTGTTCATTTCTCTTTGGTCCAAACAATTTCCTCCGATTGAGGGTCTTTCCACTTTTTAGCGGTTGCCCTTTTACCAGCCGGCTGCTGGCCCTTCACATCCACATGAGTCAATCACAGAGGTAGATGATCAACAGTCAGTGTAGGGGTGACATGTGGTTAGCATGTCGAGTCCCCCAGCCGTTATAGCTGGTTCCTCAACCTGGAGCCGCTACTTATTGTAGCTACCCAATTGCCTCACGATGCTGGGTGGGCACCGGTCCCATACTGGCCGAAATACCATGAGAAAATTTCTTCCCCCATGGAGACTCGAACCAGCGCAAGTCCCGTAGCTCTGCGCCAAGGCTTTCTACCTTAACCGCTCGGCTACGGCGCGGGACAACAATTTCCTAAGAACTTTATTCTCAGATATTCGTAATCTTCTTTCCTCCCTTAAAGTAAGAAGCCATGTTTCGCATCCACATAATATATCTGGTAGAGTAATAGTTTTATATATTTTCAGTTTAACGTTTTTTGAAAGGAGTTGGGACATCAAAAGTCTCTGTAATGAATAATAGCACGCATTTCCAGAATTGAGCATATGTTTAATTTCCTTGTGCATCTCATTCCTGTTTGTGATTATTATTCCTAGGTATTTGAATTCAGCCACTTCCTCAACATTTTCCTCATTTGTCATTAGCTATCCATTATAATGCATTTCTATGTGTGACCATATATTTAGTTTTATTGATATTTATTTCCAGTCCCAATTTCTTAGTGTTACTCAGTTGTTTGTGCGTGTTGGCCTTTAGTATCTATAAATCGGAATGTCGCTGGTAAATTCTTGATATATTCGGAATTTTTAAACTGGCCTGAACCTTCTGGCGGTAACACGATTCTGGGTTCAATTCATTCTCTTGCAAAATTAGATCTGTGGCACGAATGGGGAATGAAAGAGGGACGTTGAAACTTTTTACAGGAAAACTAGAGGGAAAGCGCCCAGTAGGTAGGCTAAAAAATGAGATTGGAGAATAACATTAAGCATGATTTGAGAGAAGTGAATTATATAGGAGATGATTGAAAAACATTAGGGTAGGGATATGTGGAAAGCTTATTTCCGTGCGGCCATAAATGTCTGGGTTCGATAGTGCCAGTGATTTAGTTAATTGTGAAAGCAAGTTCATTTTACATTATTTAGCTTCTGTTATTGAATGTGGATAGAGACGATTATATATTTATTACCTATGTCGGAGAATTTCTAAAAGAAAAAGAAAGTTTTGCTTCATCCTTTCCAATCACAGCTCAACTAGAGGAATGAGATTGGTTTCGATGAGAGGTTTTGTCTCGCTACATTGAATTCAGAGTAAATAAGCCGATACCCACTTCATGGTGAAACTTCCATACTATACAAACACGCTGGTGTACTTCAAGGGAACAGTGACACATATGTTTTACGTAAAGTGGCACTAAAACATCTAAGGTCATATTTTACTTAGGATCTAAATTCTAGTGTTACGTAGGAAAAAGTAAATCCTCTATTCGTGTCCTACATAATGCAAGATCGAAGGGCTCGATGAGATGAAGCGCATTATATTATTGAAGATCTGTGTTATACGAGGATGATGGTTTAACAGGACTGTCGCACCACCATAAGAAAATATTAAATAATAATAATATTAATATTAATGATAATAATAATCATAATCATAATATTAATAATAATAATAACAATAATAATAATAATAATAATAATATTCTTGTAATCTTGTCAGCCCATGTTTCCCTTACCAGAGATTTAGGCGCTCTCCCCCTACAGGGAAGAATTTGAACCATACTAATTTAGTTACACTTGTTTTCCTATAGATGTCATTTGAGTGGTCCGTGGTCAGCGTTCCGCCTCATACTGACATATAGGAAACCAAGGTAGTACTAGGACGGGAAAATTCGGTAAATTTTGCTTAGAGGCCTTTTCATTCATGCTTAAGATCTTTTACGAGCCTGAAAATCTTCAGACTCCGGACTCACGGCTTATAGTTCCTCCCGGAGGATTTGCTCCTTGGATTTTTCCATCCTAAAAAACCCATCGACCCCGGCCGGGTTTGAACCCACGACCCTCGGGACCAGAGGCAAGGAGCATAACCACTAGTTCACCGCGCCGATTATATGTTATATATATATAATACATAATAATAATAATAATAATAATAATAATAATAATAATAATAACAATAATAATAATGAACAGACAGGTGAATGGAAAAAAACTACATACTAGTGAACTACAGAATATGTATAGGAAGCCAGATATAATAACAGTTAAGTCTCATAGACTGCGATGAACAGGACATATGGCACGCATGGGAGATGAAAGAGGTGCATGGAAGCTTCTTGTAGGAAAACCAGAGAGAAAACTCCCAGTTGGTAGAGCAAGAATGAGGTGGGAGAATAACATTATCCATGGTTTGAAGGGAGTAGATTATACAGGGGATGATTGGAAAACATTAGCTTAGAATGCATGGAGCATGAACATACGGGTTCGATAGAGCCAGTGAGTTAGTTAGTTACTACTACTACTACTGCTGCTGCTGCTGCTACTACTATTACTACTACTACTACTACTACTACTACTACTAATGATAATAATAATAATAATAATAATAATAATAATAATAATAATAATAATAATAATAACGCTTTATTTAAGCTAGCAGAGTTAAGCCTATAAGGTATTCTCTTCCATCAACCAAATCTTACAAAAATTAAATACTTATTAGAATTTTAAAATATTATTAAGGTATAGACTAAACAAAGCACAATGCGAAACTGGCATAATATTAACTAAACTAAAAATAATGGAATAGAAATAAGACAAAGTAAGAAAAGTTTCCTAGATGAATATTTATATGTATATAAACAACATGCTGAATATAGTTGTTACGATGATAGTATTTTTATTGTGTGGAACATAAGATACCAGTTAATTTGGATTTAAATAACAATAGTGATTGACAGTCCCTGACATGACTGGGAAGTGAGTTCCATGCTCAAGTCATAGATATTGTGTAAGATTCAGAGTATAGACATGTCCTGTGCTGTGGTATCGAAAATAAAAAAGTATTTTGAGATCTTATTTCTAAATTGCGATGAAAACGCGTTGATAAATAACTGAACTTGTACAAAATTTATTAAATAAGTAAGGAGTAGTGGTGACATTAAGTTTTTGGGAAGGGAAAACAAGAGAAAAGTCGAGAAAAATCCTGCCCTGTTGTTGCGCCAAAGATCACCTTGTTATGTAGGTACTAAACTAACTCTCTGACACTATCAAACCGTAGGTTCTTGGCCGCACACTTAAGCTCTCCACGCATCCCTATATTGAGCTAATATTCCAATCATCCCCTCTATAGTATTTATCTCCCTCAAATCGTTGTTAATGTTTGTCTCCCACCCCATTCTTGGCCTACCTACTGGGAGCTTTCCCTCTGGTTTTCCTACGAGGAGTCAATCTTTTTAAAATTCATTATGAAACACGGTTGAGGTCACAATGTAAAATTTAAAAATATAAAATTGGTACATGAGATTTCAGTCATCCTCAACTATTAAATTCTATCACTTATTCAGGAGGCCTTTCGAAACATATCATGCACCTATTTTATATTTTTAATTCCTGCAAGTAGATTTCATGCCGTTCTTTAACTCCCCAATTCATGTCACATTTCCTGCCATCGCAGTCTATGGGACTTAACTGTAGGTACTAGTTATAAAGTAAATTGATTCCACTACAGGCCACAAGAAACCCTTAGGGTAATAGAATGTTAAGGCTCCCACTTTTTCTAGGCAATCGACAGCCGAGTTGTCAGCCTTGCGTGACGGCCACCTTTTCCCGCAGAACAAGGGTCTGGTACTCATTTCCGTTAGAGGCTGAGTCGATCTTAGGGCCATGCTGCCCACCAGAAGGTTTGGGGGGCCAGTTTAAAAATCCTGACCCCCATCGGAACTCGATCCCTCGACCTTACGGTTTGTAGCGTATTTCCTTAATCATCTACGCGTCCCCCCAGGTGTTAGTTATATACAATTTTAAACGCGGAGGGAAAAAAAAAAACTTGCACGATGGAGGGGAAAAATCTGAAAAAAAATATTTGTATTTGATGTCACGGTCGGCTTTAAAAGTGTACACTTAGGTTCATTAATTGGGTTCTTATAAAAAACAAAATTGTTGACCAATCCTTTTATTATTAAGAACTAAATTCGTTTCATAACGAGCTCCATTTTTTTACCTGGGTCATTGTAACAATAAAAACAGTCATTACTGCGACGGACTGCAGCCGCCAATGTTAGGAGATGTGCTTAAGTAGTGTTATTCAACCTTCAGGCAAATTTGAGGTCGCACTTGGCCAATAAATAAATAATATAATTTGCAGAACAAGTTTTTCGAGATTGTAGTGTTTGAATTTGTATTTTAAAGGTACTACGTTCAAATCACGGGGGGTGTCCAACATGGTTTTTGTTTCTTACCCGCTTATGTCAGTCGTTAAAAAATGCTGGATTGGGATTTCTTTATCATGATTCATTTCATCTTTAACCATCATTTCATATCATTAGGTAATTTATTTATTTAATAATCTTACCCAAATAGGATCTGTCAAAAGTGACAAAGTATACTTGACAATACAAAAGGAAAACAACAAAAAAATGGATAATATAGAAATAATATACTATCAATTGATTTAGTGTTTACTTGATGAAAATCCATCATGCATTTAATAAATTAAACTATGCAAGTTTTATATGATTTTAATAAATTCGGTACTTATGAAAAATCATATAACACTTTGATAGAGATAATTCATATATAGACCTATATACAGAGTGTTAAAATTACGTTTACGGTTTCAGGGATGATAGAGGAAGTAAAAACAAACATTTTTTTAAGTGACAAAACTTTGACATATGTACCGTTTTGTCAGATTAAAAAAGTGTTTGTTTTTACCTCTTCTGTCATCTCTAGAACATTAAACGTAATTTTTTAACACCCTGTACATATATATTTGTTTTGATTTATGTAATAGGCATAGAACAAGATAAAACTAGAATGTATGAGAAAGGGTAATTCTAAACGAAGGGAAAAATTAAGAACCAGAATTTGGAGATTGGCGTAGGCTTATAGATGATTTCTTAAGATGGAGATAGTGCCCTTTAATGAAATTGTTACAATTTGTGCTAAGAGATATTTGTCAGTTCCTAGTTGCTTCAGGAATAATTGTTTATTTTAGCCTACACGTAAACCTCGACGGAGAGTGTCCAAGATGTATTTATTCTTGTAATAAGGGAGATTCGACATGCCTACCAATATCATCCCTGAACTGTTTGAATGATAATCTGTGATTAACACATCAGGAAGTGAGACCAGCAGCCGCTTGGTAGGACGAGGACCTTCTAAGTCTGTCGTGATAATTGAGAACCGAGTCGCGATATGGAGTTTTTTTTACTCTCCTTCTCCGCCATCTAGGGGACGCTGAATGAACAACAATGGATCGCGCGCATGCTCTAAGAGCTACTGAAAAAAAAAAATCAAGAAAATCTACCTGGATATCAATCACCAGGAATATCTAGTTTAAGTTATGTGGATAACTTAAATAATGATTTGAAAATGTTAAATATTATAAAAAATTGAGTAATCATTGGTCAAAAGGGACTGAAGTGGTATAATATTAATTTAGCATCTTCGAGCTCTAATAACTTTTAATGCTTTATATTATTTTTTGATTGCGGATGAGCCCATGTAGGACTACGCAAAGTTCTTAGAGGCGTTTCCTTTGAGCCCAAATTTCTTTCATTCTATTGCTATGAGCTTGTTTTCTATCATCTGTCCAAGTTGTTCCAGTATTTTTCTTTGGTCTGTCCTCTTGGTCAACTTGCCACTTATTCACCTTAATTCTAAATATATCTCTATTATTATTATTATTATTATATTATTATTATTATTATTATTATTATTATTATTATTATTATTATTATTATTATTATTATTTTATTAATAATAAATTTCAATGCTGTTCCTGTTTTCAGTGTTGGTGTTACCAATTTTGACTTGTATATATGCATATGTATTATATATACCCCGTACGTCTCGAGTGAGGAGATGGGTGCTCCCTAGCGAGAGTTTTTATCCAGGCTAGTTTAGTTGCGCTTACTTACCTACAGAGGTCAACGTGTAACACACGGTTAGCACCTCGCCTCAATGAGACATCTAATAGACAACTAAGATATTACTTGGATGGATGAAGGTCGGTTAAATTTTGCACATATGTTTTTTTTTATTCAGGCTTACGGTTCTTTTACGAGTCTGAAAATCTTCAGACTCGGTACCCATGGTTTAAAGTCCCTCCTAAAAATCAACCGACCTCGGCCGGGTTTGAACCCCCAACCCTCGGGACTAAAGGCAATGAAAGTAATCACTACACCACCGTGGCCTATTATTTTGACGTCTATATTACATTAATGAGATGTTTGTTTCCTCTTCCGATAAGTCGTGCTCCTATAAGTCCCAGGTGGCACAGGGCACATAAAAGAATCTATAAAGAGATAGGTTAAATTAAGGTAGAGAAAAAAGTAAGTTTTTTCATTAATTTTGTAATTGCACCAGTGAAGTAGTTTAAAAATCAATCTAGTTAATTATAATATGGGAATTGTGGGAAACTGAACACTTTCACACAGCATGCCACGCAAGGACGTGTTGGAATTACGCAACGCAATGGCACGTTTCCACGTTCCTGCACAGGGTTACACAAGGACTTTCATTTGAAAACCTTTCGACAGGATTTCTTATTATTTTCGTATAGTCATCAGAGGGAGCGGATTTTTAGGTTCTAAAACTTAAGATTGCAACATAGTATAGTGATAAAATTAGTTTAATAAGTCTTCATATCCAATTAACTGATTTTTTAAATAATATAACTTACAAAACCATTTCTCAATAATTTTTGTGTGGGATCTAGCAATATTACATTTACAATAGGCATCTTACTTTTAAAATAAATATAAATAATGTTCAATTTACATTATTTATTTTTAATTTAAAATTAAGATGTGTAATATAAATGTAATATTGTTAAATCGCACACAAAATATTGAGAAATGCTTTTTTGTAAGTTATACTATAAAAATTCAGTTGCTTGGATATAAAGACTTGTTAAATTAATGTTATCACTATACTATGTTGCAATCTTAACTTTTAGAACTAAAAAATGCGCTCCCCTCATCACAACCTAATTTAGTCCTCTAAGACCTGCATTGTTACCTGATTATCATTAATATGGACTGGAATGACATGGCTCTGGATCTTGATTACGGATTGGATGAAACCCAACTATTAACTTCTTCTTCTTCCTTTCCAGGATTAGGTCAATGCGACCTGTTCCGGTCTCAAGTCCATCGTTTCCTTGGCCGTCCCAAATATCTTTTTCCATGTGGTTTGTAGGTGTTGATCTTTTTGGGTAATCTTGTATTGCCCATTCTCTCTAAATGTTCTTTCCATTGGTATTTGTGCTCTTCCAGTTTATCGACTATTGAAAATATCTCCAGTTCATCTCTTATTGATTCATTGTGTAATCTATCCATGCGTGTACATCCTTTTTACGGATCTTAAACATTTCATTTCAGCGACTTGAATGTGTGAGATATCTTTTTTTGTAAGTACCCAAGATTCAGATCCATATAAAAGAACAGGAACAGCCATAATGTTTCCCTTCGAGTCTTTCGGAGGGTTCTTCTTATGGTGCCACACATCATTTGATATCGGTTTAATTTATTATGTAAATCCCATTCGTAGCTATATGTTATATCTGAACCAAGATAGTTAAAGTATGCTATCTGTTCTATTATTTCATCATTGATTACTGTTTTTGCTCTGACTGGCACTTTGACCTGAAAAGCCATAATTTTAGTTTTCGAAGTTGAGACTTTGAGATTATAATAGAGTCCTAATTGATTCAACATGTAAATGGCTCTTTGTAAATCATCCTCTGACTTCTGTATAATTACTTCTGTATAATTATATTAAAATATGCATATACATTTCCTTATTAATTTGTATTCCTATTGGACTAGATTTTTTTCGATTTTCGTATAACCTCGTCAAATATATATTAAACAATGTAGGTGATAACGTACTCCTTGATTTATTAAAATTTCTTCTTTGGAATAATTATCTAAATTAAGGATAAATTTCGTGTCATTATAAAGACTTTTTATTCCTTCTATAAGTTGAGCCGCGTACCCTCTTGTCTTCATTATTTCCCACAATTTTCTTCTTATCACAACTATTAACTAACGAACTAATTCACTGGCACTATCGAACCTGTAGTTCATGGCCGAGCGGACATAAGCTCTCCACACATCACTATCTGGAGCTAATATTTTCCAGTCATCTCGTGTATAACCTAGTTCCCACACATCATTGTTAATGTTAATCTCCCACCTCATTCTTGCTCTACCAACTGGGTGTTTCCCTCTGGTTTTTCTACAAGAAGCTTCCCTCTTTAATTTCACATTCGTGCTATATATCCTGTATATCGCAGTCAGGAAGTATATAATCATATTTAAAAACATAGTTTGCAGAATCTTCAAAATTTCCGGCAAGTGATGACTAATGCTTTAAAAGATAATTTTTGAATTTACGAAATTTTATATTATTTTAATAATTAGATTTCTTCTAATCTTTAATGAAGCTGGAATCAATTCTACTCATTTCTATACCCCTATTTAATTATAATACTGGATCCTGAATATAAAAAATATATTCGAATTAAACATTCTTATAGCTGAGATAATTTTTGTTTGAAAACCTGGGTTTCCTTTCTCAAACCGCTTGTCTGCTCCTCTTTTACAATCATGTAACTTTTATCGGATTAATTTATATATTCTTTGAACATTGATCCATTTTTTATTCGCGGTAATGCTATTCCAAGACAGAATTTTCCTTGATGATCGAAACAAAGAGAGAGAAAGATAGAGAGACACAGGGAAAGGCAGAGTGAAGAAAAGAGTGAAAAAAAATATTAAGAGACAGGGAAAGATATATATATATATATATATATATATATATATATAGAGAGAGAGAGGGAGAGAGAGAGAGAGAGAGAATAAGAATGAAAAGAACAAAAATACAGAGAGAAGACAGAGAGAGAGAGAGAGAGAGAGAGAGAGAGAGAGAGAGAGAGAGAGAGAGAGAGAGAGAGAGAGAGAGAGAGAGAGAGAGAGAGAGAGAGAGAGAGAGAGAGAGAGAGAGAGACAGACAGACAGACAGACAGACAGAGACAGAAAGAAGAATAAAAAAAAGTCAGATCCGGCGTTCCTAGATGTGAACTCGGGAACTTCCGAATATAAAGCACGGCTTCCTGAACCAATTTGTATAGATTCTGATTCATGTCGCATAAAATACACATCGAGCTAATGCATCACACCTTGGCACTGAGCTAAGAGAAGCGCGTTGATTAGAGACCCGATTGGAAAATAAACTATATTAAGAAGTTTTGTCAGAAAATGGGACCGCAGGGATGTTACTGTCGATAATACCTACGATAATAAGTAGAGATTTCAGACAAAAATCGATACAATAACTAGAGGATCTGATGTACTGACAAATTATTTATATCGAAGAATCGATGAAACGAAAATAAAGTTTTTGCTTGATCTTTTCAAATCACAAATCAACTAGAGGCGTGAGATTGGTTTCGATGAGAGGTATTGTTTCGCTACATTGAATTCAGAGTAAATAAGCTGATACCCACTTCATGATGAAACTCATGTACTACAAAAAACACGTTAGTGTAGGCCTACTTGAAGGGAAGAGTGACACACATATTTTATGTAAAGCCATTCTTATACATATGACTAATTGTTGTCCACGTTTTAATTTAATTGTTATTAATAGTTTACTCCTGATGGTCGCGAGTCGCGACAGGGGTCGATGGATTTTTAGGACGGAAAAATCCAAGGAACAAGTTTTGCGTGAGGAACTTTAAACCGTGGATCCCAAGTCTGAAGATTTTCACGCTCGTAAAAGAAACGCAGGCCTGAATATAAAGGCATATGTGCAAAATTTAACTGACTTTCATCCATCCAAGTTATACCTTACTTGCTTACTAGTTGTCTCGTTGAGGTGATGTGCTAACCACATGATTATCTTTGACATCTGTAGATAAATAAGCATAACTAAAGTAGCCTGGTTAAGAAATTCCCGCTAGGTATCACTCATGTCCCTACGGGACGTATTGGGTAGGTACAAACAGTTGGCTCTTAAACATCTAAAGTTATCATTAATAATATTTATGACTATTTAATTCATGTCCCAAATGGGAGTCAATGACCAATTACATTTCAGTGATTTTTATTTGCATCCAATCACAGTCGTTTTTCACCTCGATTTTATCAATTGATTTTTATCACTTTAAAATCAAGCTCCTCCTTTTTAACATTCTGAATAGGTCATAACATTATTTTGCAGTGACTACATGTGGCTACCAGATTGTATATATAGTGTACGAATGTTACCAGATAGTGCTTGCGGGATATAATATAAAAACATTTGTAGCAATTGATTATACCACAAAAAAGAAGAAGAAACCACTGTTTGCACTTTCTTAAATGTATTATTTTCCAGTAAGTTACGTTCCAGAAAAATATACTTGACATATTTACATCATAAGACGTCAGAAATTAATTAATAACCTGTAATGTTGGTATACATTCCTCCACTAGGGCACAATCTTACAATATTGCGATCCTTTGGCAATAAAAAATATGATCTGGTTGCAGTGATGAACAAATGAAGCATAACAATCGTTCTCATTTGTTTTCAAACATCGCCGTTTACATTGAATATATAAATATTTTAAAATAACTATATTTAAATAATGATTTGTGAGTAAACAGCTTAATTTTATTCGTTAAATAGTCCTAACAATTGCCACTATTGATTTACAAATTCTCATAAGTAATGCCACGAGTGATTTCCAAATTATCGATAAATTCACGACTCACGAAGTGAGGAGTGAATTTATCTAGAGAATTTGGAAATCAAGAGTGGCATTTGTTAGGACTATTTAACGAATAAAATTAAGCTGTTTACTCACAAATCATTATTTAACTATAGTTATTTTAAAATATTTATATATTTAATGTAAACGGCGATGTTTGAAAACAAATGAGAAACGATAGGTACGCTTCTACTGCTTCTTTTGTTTATCACTGCAACCAGATCATACTATTTATTGCCAAAGGAACGCAATATTGTAAGGAGGAGCTTTCTTTAATATGGTAATTATAACACTGATAAATATTTGGTGAAACACGACTCTGATTGGTTGTAAAATAGAAATCATTGAAATGTGATTGGTCATTGACTCCCATTTGGGGCATGAGTTAAATAGTCTAGATAAATTCACTTCTCACTTCGTGAGTCGTGAATTTATCGATAATTTGGAAATCACTCATGGCATTACTTATGATAAAATTCTGTTCAGGCATTAGACATAAAATTAAAATTATAAAATTGTTACCTAATAGGTCCGTCTCCTCAACTTGGTAAACTATTACCATATTTTACAGATTATAAGACGCACCTTAATTTTTAAGCAATTTTTAAAAAATAACATTTTTACCAATGCTATTATTAGATTGCAAAGCCAGACTAAAAAAAAATCTTAGTTTATAAAACCGTTCTGATCTTCAAAATCCCTGAAAATCGTCATTGAACTTTCTTCTTCTTTTTCTTCTTCCTCTTCGTCGTCATCGTTGTCCTCTTCATATACAAGATGGTCTTCACTGCCATCGGGAGCGTTACTTACGCTGCACTTTTTGAAAGATTTAACAATAATGTCTACGAATTTTTTATCCATTAACACACTTGTTTGATTGTAAGTCGTTTTTTAAGCTCCCTTCGGTGTGAATTCATGTTGGGTTTCATCCATCATCCATTCGTTCAAATTCACAAGCATCATAGACTGCAATGACGCATCATAGGCTAGACAGTGTTCTGGGTTTGTGAATGACGGGGCGGGAGGGAGACAGTGTTAGCCAGCTTGCGAATCCCCGCAACTCATGTTCGTCGCATCGGTGCACTGCTGCTACCAGTTGAATCCAATGTTGCCAGATAGAGATAGGTTTCCCACGGCATCGAATATATGGTCATTTTTAAGACTGGCGGGAATTTTAAATAAAACACTGGACATTTTTATATTAATTTCGAGTATAAGACGCACCTGAATTTTGGAAATAATTTTTCGAAGAAAAAAGTGCGTCTTATAGTCCGTAAAATACGGCAATTCCTGCAGGAGCAGGAGATAGGTCTGTATCTATTGACCCTGAACGCTTATTGATACAGCCTTATTTCCTGCACCTTCTGCTGATAATGGGACAAGTACTGAAATACATACAGAGAATTAATACTTTGCAAAGTTGAGGAGACGGACCTGTTAGGTAATAATTTTGTAATTTTATATTATAATTTTAATTTTATATCTAAAGTCATATTGTGACTAGAATCTACATTTTTAACCCTCAAATTCGTGTCCTGCATAACATCAGATCGAGGGATGAGACAAAGACTCTGTTATTATTGAAGATATGTGATATATGAGGATGCTCGTTGACCAGGCCTGTCTCACCATCACAGGCAAAGATAGGATGAAATGGATGATATGAGTATAGAAGAGGGGTGGAATTAAGTTTTGGCAGAGAAAATAGGAGAAATTTCGAGGAAAAAATGCCTAGTTTCGCTAACCAAAGGTGGAGCGCGAGTAACTAACAATTTCCGCCATGAAGCCTCTTTACTACTTAGGACTAGTTATATAAAATTTTAATCTACAAAAAACCTTGTGCGATGAAGATATTTGAAGATACGGTTGACTTGAAAAATACAATTAGGTTCAGTTAATTGAGTTCTTGTGAAAAAAAGGTTGTCAATAAAAAATGCTATTATTATTAGAAACTAAATTAGTTTCATAACGAGCTCTGTTTTTTGGACCATTTAATAGCAAAAAAAAAAAAATATAACAAAAATAAAAATAACACCATTACTGGATGTCCGTCCACCTCTATGGCTGACAATGTGGATGTGATGCCAACAGCCGGGGTGGTAAACGAAGGGCTTTCTAGGCCCGCCGCGCTAAATTATATCCAATAGTTATTGCCAAATTTAAGGAGCGGGGTGACTTATGGCTGTGATAAGATTTGTTACGGTTCGAATATATGTGACGTCATTGCTCTTATGCCATTCCCAAACCGCTGTCAACATCCCTACAATCAGATCACATAAGTATTAGGATCTACATCTAGGAGCTGACGAGATGGCGAGCGTAAGGAATGCATGACTTAATACTAGAGTCATAACATTTCTGTCGCATGCATTTTAGTACTATGTATCCTGAAAATATTATTCGCGTTTCTCGTCGAATAAAACATAATCTTTACAAACACGATAATGAAAATTGTAACTTAACACATGGATTCGAAGCACGACTGTACAGGAAAAGAGCACAATGTTTGTGAATTATTATTATAATATCATTCAATGCGTAGAACCGCGTGCAGCAGGATTTCACAGCGACAACACCCTCCCTCTCTTCATTCCCCGATCGCCTTCTTGTGAACTCCTAGCTTTATGTCCTTATAGGTAGAATACATAACAGTAAGTTGTCTAGTTTATTTCCTATTTCGCACAAATTATTTTAATATTATCAGATTTAGTATGGAAGCACCGGTTTAAATACAATCAAAGTCTGTTCTCATAGCGCGTTTATCTTGGTTCCGATTGGAAGACAGGAGAAACTTGCAACTTATACAACATTTTGTTAACTTCATCGCCCCTTTATATTTCTACTCGCTTCCATTCAATATCTTCCCACCATAACTTGAACACAGTATCGATATAATATTTAACTCTAGTTGTACCTCTACATCGAAAATCTGTTCCTCATCCTTCCTTATTTTAGCTACCCGACTATGGAATTCGCTCCCCTCTTATCAAGAACTGCCCGAATCAAAAGCAATTAAAACAATCACTAAATATTTCCACAGACAACATAGTATATAACCATGTTCTAGGTATATTTCTATATTTCTCTTCGCCAAGCCAATTATTTAATCAGATTGCAGGTTATTATTATTATTATTGTTGTTGTTGTATTTTTGTTCTTTCCTTGTTATCTGTAGGCGTATATTGTATAGCCTATGCTTATTATATATTATTATTTAAATTTTAGATTATTCATAATTGATAACTTCTGATAACTTAGCCCTGGTAAAGTGGAAGAAGAAAATTTATGGTCTTAACTCCATCTGGTAAAATAAATAATATTATTATTATTATTATTATTATTATTATTGCGAATGAGCCCAGGTAGGACTACGCAAAGTACTTAGAGACGTTTCTTTTGACTCCATCATATTTTCCAATTTTTTTTGACTATGGGCTTTTTTCTCTCTTCTGTCCATATCTCTTCCCTTTTTTTTTTTTTTTTTTCGTTTGACCTTTCGTCAACCTGCCATCTAGGCCCATCCGTCCACCCCTTGGGATACCTCGGTCGTCATGACCATACTCCCAAGTCCTAGTTCTAGTCCTCCCTATCCTATGTTCACGTCCACGTTCAAGTTAACGGTCCTTAAACCAACACCCCAGGGAGAGGGTGTTGGAGTTTGCAGTTCTTGGGAATTGCTGAGCTACATAGTACATCAGGTCGCTCATTCCTGACGACCCCACAGTTGGTCCACGGACTCCATGAGCTTAGCCGGGAGGACTGCTGTCGCAGATCCACCGACCATTCCCCTGTTCTGCCTCCAGGGACGTGTCCTGCAGCCGTTGTGAGACCGGCTAGGGCTACAAGCCCAACAGTGTGAGACTTTTAGTACATCCAGGTGCTCATCTCCTGGCGACCCCACAGTTTGTCGACGGGCCCGTAGGCCGAGCCAGGAACCAGGAACCAGTACAGTAGCTCCCCTCTGTACTGGTCCGAGCCGAGCCCTGGTGTGCCCCCAGGGACGCCTTCTGCAGCTGTTGTGGGCCAGCACGGAGCTCGCAAGCTCCAACAGATGAGCAAATAGTTCGACAAGGCGCTCAACTCTTGCCTACCCCACTAATGATTCACGAGTCCCTTGGACTTGACCGGGAGGACACTCTAGCAGATTCACCGACCTTTCCCCCAGTGTACCAGCTGGGGACGTGTTTGGTTGCTGAAGTGGGTCCAGCCTGAGCTATAGTACGTCAGGTCGCTCAACTCCTGACGACCTCACAGATTGTCCTTGGGTCACTCGGTTCCAGAGTCGGCGCTAAATCCCTCCAACAAAGACCGCGCTTCCTCCTTTCCCGAGCTTATTGACCTGGTGGTAATTCCCAGCATTACGCCCGGCGGTATTGTCCCAACCAGCCCGTTCGCAACGACTAAGCCTAGGCGTGCCGCTGCTGTGAGTCAGCCCAATGAGCAATGTAGGCATCCAGGGAGCTCATCGCCCATGGTGCCCCCCACAAATGGTCCTCGGGTTCCATTGAACCAAGAGAAGGGAGCTTCTGATCTCCACAATCTCCCACCGCCTCGCCACGAGCGGCCGCTGCTCCCGCTGTGGGCCGGGACATTTGAGCTTTAGTACAACAGGCACCTCTCGTCTAAATGTTCCTGCTGACCCCACTTATGGTCCGCGAGTCCATCGGACTTGGAAGGGAGGACTGACTAGCAGATCCACCGACCTTTTCCCCACTACGCCACCGAGGGGACGCGTTTTGCTGCTGGAGTGGGCGCAGCACGAGCTATATAGTACGTCAGGTCGCTCGAGTCCTGACGACCCCACAAATGGCCCGCGGGTCCGGTCTGGACCTAGCCGGGAGGAATGCAAGCAAACCACCGACCGTTCCCCTATCCGCCACCCGGGGACGCGCTCTGTTGCTGTTGTGAGCACAGCTGGGGCCCAACGGACCCCCAGGGCGTCAACCTGCCACTTGTGCATCTTAATTTTAAAGATACCTTTGTTTTATGATATATTCTTGATTAATTCCCACCAATTTTAAGTCCTTTTTCTCTTCGCCAATCCATTTCATAGCATCCACTGGTGCTTTACTTCCATTTTCCTAGAATTCCATTATTTGTTTTGAAAGTCCATTTGAGTTCATTCGTTTAATATGTCCATAAAATGTTAACCTTCGTTTTCTAATACCATTATTAATGTCTGTATGTAATTTAATTTCTTTTTACTTTTGAGTCTGCATGTTTTACCTATGACTTGTGTAACAAAATGTTTTTCTCATAATGTTGCATTCTTTTTTTTACTACATTTTCGATATTATTTTCTGTTCAAAAGAAATGTTTATGCTTTAATTACATTGTTACAGTTTCTTAATTTTGTATGTAAATATATGCATTTTTTATTATAGATGTTGCGAGTAAGCATCTGAACTAATTATTATTATTATTATTATTATTATTATTAATATTATGAATTATTATTACTCTGTATTGTCGGTCGCGGTGGACTAGTGGTTAAGCTCCTTGCCTCTGGTTCCGAGGGTCGCGGGTTGAAACCCGTTCGCGGATTATTTTGGAATGGAGTCCTCCGGGAGGGACTTTAAGCAGTGGGTCCCGAGTCCGAAGATTTTCAGGCTCGTAAAAGATCCTTAAGCCTGAACTAAGAGGCCTCTAAGCAAAATTTACCGATCGATCTCAAACATCCTAGTAATACCTTTAGTTGCCTGCTAGATGTCTCATTGAGTCGGTGTGTTGACCGCATGCCACTCATGTCATCTTTGGACAAATAAGTTAACTAAAAATTAACTTGGTCTATAAGTTCCTAACAAAGGAGAGGCTATGGCTCAACAATGGACTAAGTCATTAATCACCTTCTGTATTAGTTTTTTTTTTCTCTGTAATGTATGACGTGAAGAAGGCAGTGATTGCGGTTGTCTGGTAAATAAACTAATAAGTTAATAAAACAAGCGGAAATAATCTCTCATAGAAAACTGGGGATATTGAGTGAAAAACAAAGGTATAATCCTGTGATATTAGTTTGAGTTCTGCAGCCAAGAGACAACATTCCTCACGTCTCTTTTGTTGCATGCAATGTTTTATTGATCATCTAATCGCAATAAGCGTGTTGAAGTTAGAATTCTTTTAGCTCGCTGTCTCGTATCATTAGCTTTTTTAAGTTTCATTTTATTTACAGCATGCTTCATGACATAAATTATAATACTGCATACTCTAAACTGCTTATTCGTGACGTCATTGCGTCATTGATGTACTTCGGGAAATTGATACTACCAACTGACTTAAAAATATAGACTCATCTGTTATTAATGAAAAAGCGTTTCAAATGTGAAATTGTACTTAGAAGTGATTCTAACAAGGTAACTGTCAACTATTACATGACGAAACCTACTTGATATTTCTCCAAGAAAAACGTTGTGATGTACCAAAGACGTATACAAAAATTAATCTGCCGTTTTTAACTGCAAGACACTAAAATTCAGCCCAAATCTCTCATTTAAACTACAGGTAAGTAATACAACTCCTCATTGTATGCAGTGGATAACTCCCACTACCTGTAGAACGCGCTGCACCCGCCTCACTTCCTTCCACTCTATGTCATGCATGGAGTCCATCTTTTACACACAGCAGGTTGACATTGCTGGATTCTGCCTTTGATTTCTGTGTCTTGCAGTTAAAAACGGCTGATATATATATATATATATATATATTTGGATTCGGCTTTGCTACATCACAACACTTTTCTGGTAGAAATTACAAGGTAGGTTTAGGCATGCAATGGTTGACAGTTCCCTTGTTACTTATAACTGTCTCATTCAGGGATAGCTAGATTAAATTAAATGTGTTTCTATAATTATATTTTAATAGTTTTATTTGATTTGTCTGCAAAATTATCGCATGTAGCACAAGAAAGAAACTATCTCAACACTGCTACAAACAACAAAGAGAGCGTTTTCTTTCAGGTCTATACTAGGGATTGGAATGTACAGTGAGAAGTAGCACCCTTCAGATAATACAGCGCAGCCACCTCAATTTATTACAACACTTCTGCGAAATTCGTTTCATATTTCCAGAGAACATGATCGACGTTTCACAATTTTTTTTGCATAAATATTGAATAATCTGTAAATTTTAATAGACACGCCAAATTTTCCATGTTCTGTAATACTGATAGGTTTATTTCTTAAATAATTATTAAGGGGAAATATTGCATATGCTAAAAGTTAAGATTTCAACACAGTGTAACAAGGTGTAAGACTTCTGACTGTCTTCTGTCTTGGTTTCATATCAAGCACGTTGAATAATAATAATAATAATAATAATAATAATATATATATATATATCTGTGTTTCAATCTAAAATTGTAGTACCTACAAATCTCTTCCTTGATAATGGTATATGTATGTTTAGTCATTCAAAATATAATTTTACAGTTTAAATTATCCCTACACAAGCGACATGTGATTATTTCATTAATTTAAGAGCATTCAGAGTGCTCTACATCTCTAATGTTAAAATACTGTCTATAAAGTGCATATTTCTCACAGCAGATGGATGAAAATTTCACATATCAATTGGACGGCATTATGCATCAACCGGCTATGCTCCATTATGTACGTTTCGAGAAAAATACTTTTAAAGTTTTTTTTATGACTTGTCGGAAGGGATTTTAACTTTTCTTGACCACACAACGACTTGGAGGGCCTCTCCGAATGAGTGATCAGCTCAATATCAGGACCTGCTCGGAGACAACACAACGTTAATAAAAAACACGCCATTCACACAAACATTCATACTAGTATGATGTATGATGTTCGGGGACCGTTTGGGCCTTAAAGTATCCTGACATTTGTCTTACAGGTGAGGAAAAACCCCGAAAAAACCTCACCCAGGAAACTTGTCCCGAGCGGGATTCGAACTCGGGCCCACTGCGTGGCAAGGCAGCACGCTACCTCGAGACCATAGCGGTGGACTTATTATTATTATTATTATTATTATTATTATTTACTTACTTACTTACTCACAAGCACTATCGAACCCGTAGGTTCATGGCCGCGCGGACATAAGCTTTCCATATATCCATATCCTGAGTTAATGATTTCCAATCATTCCCTGTATAATCTACTTCTCTCAAAGCATAGTTAATGTTAGTCTCCAATCTCATTCTTGGTCAACAACTGGGCGTTTTCCCTCTGGTTTTCCTACAAGAAGCTTCCATGCACGTACTTTGGCATGGGTTCCCTGAAGTAGTCTCCGCCCGGAGAACCGAATGGGGGACTATATGACCTCCGGAAAATTTTACCCCAGTTGAACCCATGTCCGCATTTCTTGACGGTTGTATTTTTACGGTGAAAGATCGTCACTCTTTCTACCAAGGTACTTTTTTCGTCTGGCTTATCACCTTTGACCAGTCCGGCATAGGTAACTCTATCGGCAGCAATTCTACCGCCGGTATAGCTCTCGGGATCATTTAAGCACGCAAACCACTCCACCACAACAAGGTAAAGATACCATGGATGGATTATTATTATTATTATTATTATTATTATTATTATTATTATTATTATATAGAAGAACGAAGATTGAAATGTATGAATATCTGAAGAGGGTGGATAATAATAGAATTCCAAGAATGCAGCTTGATTGGAATGCTGAAGGCAGCAGGAGGAGGGGGAAACCCAGGACAGTTGATAGGTGAAGTGAGAAGGAACATGATCAGCAGAGACCTCAAAGAAGAAGATGCTGAGGATAGAAATCTGTGGAGGAGCAAAATACTTTTGGGCCGAAGGATTACTACCGCAATGTAGAAAAAATCCTTAATAAAAATATAATTAAAATCATTAAAATATGAATTAAAATATGGATTTACAGTCTTGAATACGAAGAGTAATTCTTGTACTATGTTGAAGTTGCTGTTCAGATACATCGGAAGTGTTGTTTATTAACTGGATATCCTTGAAAAATTCAAATTCATTACTGATACATGTTTTGAATGGCAGGCCGGTGTGATGTTGGGGCGTTGTCAATTTGCAGGCTGGGTGTGACAAACCTGAAAGAGAGGTCAAAGGGAAAAGCATGTGTGACGTGGAAACCGTTTATTCGTTACACCATTCCCCACTAGAGAGAGAGACTAAATACTGCAATATTTTAATTACCAACTGGGCGCCATAACCTGACATACAAGGAATTCAATTAACTCGTTCAGTATAGATTATTTCAATTATAACTGGCAAGAATCTAATGACAAATGAGGGAAATTTCGAGGAAGTGGGCTGAATTCAAATACCTAGGAACAATAATCACAAATAGGAATGTGATGCACAAAGAAATTAAACATAGGCTCAATTCTGGAAATGCGTGCTATTGTGTATTACAGAGACTCTTGACTTCCCAACTTCTTTCAAAAAACGTAAAAATGAAAATATAAAAACTATTATTCTACTAGTTATATTATATGGTTGCGAAACTTGGACTCTTACTTTAAGGGAGGAAAGGATATTACCAGTATTTGAGAATAAAGTTCTTAGGAAAAATTTTGGACCAAAGAGAGATGAACAGACAGGTGAATGGAGAAGACTTCATACAGTGGACTACATAGTCTTTATAGGAAGCCAGATATAATACAGACAGTTAAGTCTCATAGACTGAGATGGGCAGGACATGTGGCACGAATAGGAATGAAAGACGTGCATGGAAGCTTCTTGTAAGAAAACCAGAGGGAAAACGCCCAGTTGGTAGACCAAGAATGAGGTGGGAGAATAGCATTAACTATGATTTGAGGGAACTGGATTATACAGGGGAATGATTGGAAAACATTAGCTCAGGATACGGATGTATGGAGAGAACTTATATCCGCGCGGCCATGAACCTGCGGGTTCGATAGTGCCAGTGAGTTAGTTACTTATAACTGGCAAGAATTTATCATTTACTCAGTTATATATTTTTTGTTATTTTTTTAATTAACCTTACATTTAATTTAATTCTGCCAAAATTGTATTTTATTTTTGTTTTGCAAATGCCCCGAGTTGTCTTTCGACAATCCTGATGTTCTCTCCTGGCGTACTTGTAACCCACTTCTGAGGTTGAGGCGTCTGGAAGGCGGGGTTACGTTGCCCCGGTGATATGATGGGCGATGGTGATGATAGTGGTGCGCCAGGAGAGTCCCTAATCCTAAGCTTAATCTGAGATGAATATGAAGGATGATGATGGTGATGGCCATATCATTTTGGGGACCGTTTGGGCCGTAAAGTTTTCCTGACATTTGTCTTACAGGTGAGGAAAAACCCCGATAAAAACCTCATCCAGAAAAACTGTCCCGACCGGGGATCGACAAGGCAGCACGCTACCTCGAAACCACAGCTGTGGACGCCAATATTTTATTGTAATTGCTGTTTTATACATGTTTTATTACTGTATCAATTGCGATATTTATACATAAGTAGGCCTATATCTTCTTTATCCAACCAAATCTTAGCGTACAAGACAGTTACGATCTCACTGATGGATGTTGTATCCAGCGTTTCCTTCGACTGCCCATAGATCTCTTGTCTGTTGGACAACAACTAAGCATGCATGGCTTTGGGAAATCTGAAATCATTCGTCGCAAATGATTCATCCACTTGCTCTGGTATTTATGTATGTATTCAATGACTGGTTCTAAACGTAATTCCTTCAAGACATCATAATTGCGTTCGTGATCCCATTTTTTATATCCTGCTGAATATCTAATTTCGCTAGACGTTATCCTGCTCTCTTCTTCTTTCGTCAAAGTTCATGCCTCACTGCCGTAGCAAAGTGCAGGTCTTGCTAAGGTTTTGTATAACCGTACTCTGGTATCTCTCTGGACCAGCGATGGCTTAATTATTGAACAAGAAGCTTTCATGTTCCTCTTTCATTTATTCGTAGATTAGAATAGTGAAATCTCATAGACCACATAGGCAGGAGATGTGGCTATAATGGAGAATTAAAGAAGGGCATGGAAACACCTTATAGGAAAGAAGGAAAATGCCCACTTGATGGGCCAAGAATGATTTCAGAAAGAAAAATGATACGGATGATTGGAAAAAATTACCTCAGATATATGGAGAACTTATACCTACGGGTTCGACAGTGAGTTAGTTTCAATTGGTTGACGTTAGAGATGAGTGTAAAGCCTTATTGAGTGCGCTATTGAACATATGGTTTTTTCATAATCATTATAAATATAGTAGTTAGGTCCTATTAGTGAATTCCGAAAGAATGATGCTATTGAGATTGTCTTCGTTGTTTTATTTTTTTAAAAAAAATTACAGTCTTAATCAATCCTGCCTAGTATATACCGATAATAACCTTTTAGCGCGATAGTGCTTTTCGTATAATATACTTACAGCAATGGCGACCATGATTCAAAGTACAACTTCCTACATTTATAAGTACACACTATAAATAATATACTGTAATAAAATAACTATACTGTAATATTACATATTACAAACCACGTGTGGGAAGTAAAACCGCTGTCATCTATATTTACTACGTACAATGTAGGGCTACATACAAAAAATATCCAAAAGGTAGTGTCAGTATGCATTATACGAAACAAAGGCAAAGTGCCAGTCAGAGCAAAAATAGTAATCGATAGGCCTAATGAAATAATAGAACAGATAGCACAATTTAACTATTTTGGTTCAGATATAACATATGCCTATAGCTACGATTGGGATATACATAATACATTAAACTGATATCAAATGACGTATGGCACCATGAGAAGAACCCTCCGAAAGAGAAACTCAGCTTATGTTTTATAAAATTATGGCTGTTCTTGTTCTTTTATATGGATCTGAATCTTGGGTACTTACAAAAAAAGATATCTCACACATTCAAACCGCTGAAATGAAATATTTAAGATTCGTAAAAGGATGTACACGCATGGATAGATTACACAATGAATCAATAAGGAATGAACTGGAGATATTTTCAATAGTCGATAAACCTAGAAGAGCACAAATTCCAATGGAAAGAACATTTAGACAGAATGGACAATACAAGATTACCCAAAAAGATCAACACCTACAGACCACATGGAAAAAGATCTTTGGGATGGCCAAGGAAACGATGGACTTGAATTGAAATTTATTTGAAACAATATAAAACAATAAGTAAGTACTTGCCGCATTTTATCACTGATTGGTGTCACGGCCCCCTGTAGTTTCAACTAATAAATATTGCACACACCGTTAACGTTAGTCAGTTGGTTATAATGAACGCAAATATTTCCAACAAAGATGTTATTGTTGTACTGTTATTTATTATTTTGAAAACACCATTGCGCAAAAAAAATGTACAACGCACGTTTTTGATGTGTTTTACAGAATCTCGGAAATTAAAAACCTCGCTACCGCTGGGTTTTTAAACATTTTCCTCCCTTCTGTAAAAAATACTTCCCAACCTCGCATCGTAATATACTATTACCATAATATATGCGTGTATTTTTTTATTTTATCTGGAGTATTAGAAGTAGGATTTCTGAAACCCGAAATTAAAAATTCGCTCTAGAAAATGCCATGTTTGCTTCATCGCATATAGACCTACCATAATATTATGAAGAGTAAAGGACTTAGAAGGTCTCTCTGGAGTACTCCGTTTGTTTGTTCTATCGGATCTGTTATTGATACTCTGTCTATTTCAATTTTTTTTTTACAGAATACTTTGCATAAGTCTTGCTTCTTGGGTTCTTCCTGTGATTTCTTCTATTTTTTTACTATTATATGTACGTTTAGAAGATCGAAAACCTTAGTGTAATCTATGAATATTGCGTGCAGTTTTCCCTTTGGGTGTTATAGCGCTGTCGCGATATCTTCCTGTATATGGGTCAAAATGTTACCGATATTTAAAGTGGTGCAAAAAGTAAGTAAACTCACTTACAGACTTCTGTAAAACTTAGAGTGAACAAAAACGTGCACATTGTGCGATACCTTACTTATTATTATATACCATAATATTTCATGAATCCCTAAATTGGCAATGTATCCTATAAAATACAGCAATTTAATTTATTAAATATTTTAACATTGTGATAGAAACACGAATCAGCAGATATTATCCCAATTTGTGTCATATAATTGTGCTGGGGGGGGGTGGTAGAGAAAGAACCCTTAAACCACGGTCTGCTAACCATTTGTGCTTAAGTAAACCACACTACTGCTACCATTTATGACGTTAGAAAAGCAAACCACGCTCAGCGTAACACTTGTCCGGGATCGAGTTTTGTTAATGCTGTATTTATTAATGTGATCGTGATATTCCAAGATGTTATCAGTAAGAAAGCAGCCTGCCTCGGGCCCATGAAAGGCAGCTATTAATTCATCTTTCTTTCCTTGATGAACATACATACAAATATAGATACTGATTATTAATTGCGTACAGTGAGTGATTTTGTTACAGGATAGTGAGCAATTACTATACTTGAATAATAACAAAGGGGCGTTGTATAAAAGATAACCTTTTAATATAAACAAGTTTGATTTTAAAATAAAAATAATAAATTAATAACAAAAGATGATTCTTGATCAATCAATCAAGCGTAGCTTGTAGAAATAACTGAATAAATAACGTACCATACATAATGCCACACTCACACAGATGTCCAAGCTTTTTAGGAATCACTTCTTCCGTACATTGCTGGACTAACTCAAAATCGACCTCTTCTCGGTCTCAATCAACTTGTCTATATATAGACCACCATATTAACTTCCCAGCTGCATGGTGAGCTAGAATTGGATTCCACTTTTGAATCCGCTTTTAAATAACTAAACGCCGCTTGCTAGGCTGATCGAATGATGATGTTCGGTAAGAGTACAATGCATATAAAGGTTCGCAAGTAGAGGGGATATGCGCTGTAGAGATGCGCGGCAGAAAGGATGAAAAGGGAAGGGGTAGCCGCACGGAAAAGAGGACATTGGCATATTTCATAAATGTTCTGTAGTAGGGAGGAGAACAAAGATACCATACTGAACCGCAGAAAGGCACTTTCGGTTCAATAACTCCCCCTGCGCCCTCCGGGTAAAAGAAAACAGTCCATAAACTTCAAAGTAATGTCCGGTAGAACAATCCCACGTTGGGAGGGGCACATCAATACTATCAGATTCCAGCGGTAAACTTCAATACAAATCTTCCATCGTCCCCTAAATCACAATCACCACACTCGCTTCCATGTTGACTATCCAGGCGCTGAAAATCTACTCCAACTGGACTCAGTCGCCATAGTGCAACTCTGCGGTGTTCCAGGTGAAGAACAGGGTGACGATACTATAGTTGGATTGCCGGAACGCAATCCCGCTCCACCGCTTTCCAGGAATCTGTAGTTCTAGAGCCACTATGTCGGTCAGCTGGGCACTCGGGGGTCGGCCGGATCCTCCAAGCGCTCGACTGCCGAACATTCCAGGCTGCGTCGTAATGCCAATGTTAAGGATGGGTAAACTGAAACAAAAAACAGGCGAAGACCGGAAAACGGAACCTCAGACATACTAGTTTAACATGTGACATAATACAAAATGTTTTCGCCACAAACATTCTTGGATTTTCTCCTTTACAGAACATATTCTTACAAACAGGTTGTTATATAACGTGGCCATCGACGCTTACTAATTTCTAGTTACCCTTGATTGTTAGAACTTAGCCTGCGCTTTAACAAAACCTGGACCACATATATTGAATTCACTCAAGTAGCTCCCACAACTAAAAGGACAACTCAATTAGCCTACATACTGAAGTTCAAAAGTTTAGCTTTCCTAATATCCAGAACAAATATATATACTACGCCGAAACCTACTCTTGAATACAGTTTACATAACATCTTTACATTATCTTCAACATCCATACCTAGTAAACTCAATTCTCGGACCAGCTTGTCCTTGGATATTACATCTATCCCACTAGGCATGTTTACAATGTACAATGAACACAAGATGTAAACAACTATAAGCGAACTTAGTTTAGTATGCATAAGTCACTCTCTGTTTACATAGAAAGAAAGATGAGTCAATATCATTTACGTAACATAATACAAACGCGTAAATTAATGTTTTTCATTAACTTTAACATAAATATCAAGTATCGAAAACAAATAGTTGTCCGCAGGGTAATATCTCTGAAAAAATGTCGATTTTCTAATTCCAAACTTCATTTACGACCATACAGAGTTTATACCCTTGTCTTGGCACTTGAAACCAAAACTCCGAAACTTGAATAGAAAATTTTAAATCGATACTACTAGAACCACAGTTAATAAAATACAGCATATCTTTCAAAGTGAAAGATACAAAACCACACGCTCTGCACTACCATTTGTGCTGGGGGGGGGGGGTAGAGAAAGAACCCTTAAACCACGGTCTGCTAACCATTTGTGCTTAAGTAAACCACACTACTGCTACCATTTATGACGTTAGAAAAGCAAACCACGCTCAGCGTAACACTTGTCCGGGATCGAGTTTTGTTAATGCTGTATTTATTAATGTGATCGTGATATTCCAAGATGTTATCAGTAAGAAAGCAGCCTGCCTCTGGCCCATGAAAGGCAGCTATTAATTCATCTTTCTTTCCCTGATGAACATACATACAAATATAGATTCTGATTACTAAATGCATACAGTGAGTGATTTTGTTACAGGATAGTGAGCAACTACTATACTTGAATAATAACAAAGGGGCGTTGTATAAAAGATAACCTTTTAATATAAACAAGTTGGATTTTAAAATAAATAATAAATTAATAACAAAAGATGATACTTGATCAATCAATCAAGCATAGCTTGTAGAAATAACTGAATAAATAACGTACCATACATAATACCACACTCACACAGATGTCCAAGCTTTTAGGAATCACTTCTTCCGTACATTGCTGGACTAACTCAAAATCGACCTCTTCTCGGTCTCAATCAACTTGTCTATATATAGACCACCATATTAACTTCCCAACTGCATGGTGAGTTAGAATTGGATTCCACTTTTGAATCCGCTTTTAAGTAACTAAACGCCGCTTGCTAGGCTGATCGAATGATGATGTTCGGTAAGAGTACAAGGCATATAAAGGTTCACAAGTAGAGGGGATATGCGCTGTAGAGATGCGCGGCAGAAAGGATGAAAAGGGAAGGGGTAGCCACACGGAAAAGAGGACATCGGCATATTTCATAAATGTTCTGTAGTAGGGAGGAGAACAAAAATACCGTACTGAACCGCAGAAAGGCACTTTCGGTTCATAATAATAGACAACAGGTAATTATGCTATCCATGGTTTGTATTCTCTGTAGTCCGACATTTTTAAATAAGCTGGTATCGTTAATTGAGTTTCAACAGTTTAACGAAATAAATCGTAAACCAGCAAAATGGGACCATCAATGGTACATGCTGAAGAATTTGCTTAGTTTACGCAATTCCTGTCTGACGGATGTTTTATTTATGATATATGTTTCTCATAGATATAATAGTGTTTTATTTAATTATAACATCTTAAGTTATTAACGATTCCGATTGAGGGTCTTTCCACTTTTCAGCGGTTGCCCTTTTACCAGCCGGCTGCTGGCCCTTCACATCCACATGTGTCAATCACAGAGGTAGATGATCAACAGCCAGTGTAGGGGTGACATGTGGTTAGCATGTCAAGTCCCCCAGCCGTTATAGCTGGTTCCTCAACCTGGAGCCGCTACTTATTGTAGCTACCCAATTGCCTCACGATGCTGGGTGGGCACCGGTCCCATACTGGCCGAAATACCATGAGAAAATTTCTTCCCCCCATGGAGACTCGAACCAGCGCAAGTCCCGTAGCTCTGCGCCAAGGCTTCCTACCTTAACCGCTCGGCTACGGCTACGGTTATTAAACGCCTTAGTTCAAAACCAACCTGAGAGGGCCGAAAAATGTAGGCTATATACTTCAGGCTTGAGGGATCTATGGCTTCACTTCTCTTCCGAAGGATATCACACACAAATGTTTGCCATATTTAAACATATGAACGTTCGAACTACACTATTCAACAATTTAAAATTAAATAATTATATTTTAGCTTTTCAGATGTAAAGTCACATTGGTGTTCTAACATTTTTTTCTGAATTTACTAGAATCTCTTTCCAGAGTTTTCATGGAATGTCATCCAGCTTGTATTGCTGTTATTGTGTTTGACCCTCCTTTGTAATGCATTTTTTGTGTTCAATTTTACAAACATTCTTATGAATTATATTTAAAATCGTCTTTATACTTACTAACGAGTCCACCGCTGTGGTTTCGAGGTAGTGTGCTGCCTTGTCACGCAGCGGGCCGAGTTTCCTGGGAAAGGTTTTATTGGTTTTTTTTTTCACCTGTAAGACAAATTTCAAGAAACGTTGAAGTCCAAACTGTCCCCGAACATCATATGGCCATCATTGTCATCATCATCATTTATATTTACCTTAGATTAAGTTCAGAATTAAGGACTCTCCAGACAAATCTATATTACCATTATATAATCGGGGCAGCGTATCCCCGATTCCAGGCACTCCAATCTCAGAAGTAGGTTACAATTTTGACAGAAATCGAAGAGATGTATTTGATAAACAGGCGAATAAACCTTTGCTTAGTTACTTAAACAAAATTTAAAATGTAATTACCAATACTTTAATTTACAAAAGTATAAGTAGAGAAAAAATAAAACTGTTCGAGAAATAATATATTTATAGAGCATTGCTATATGCCTCTGAAAGTTGAGTCTCGACAAAAAAAAATATTGAATGCATCAGAAATGTGGATATGGAGTCGATTACCAAAGATAAATTGGACAGACAAGAAAACAAACCAAGTAGGTCTAATAAAAGAAATAATCTTCAAAATACTATGTGTTAGAAAATTAACATTTTTCGAAATAGGCCTATATTCTTTCACAATAATTCCCTTAAAACAATGTTTGAAGTTAATTTTTAGGAGAAGAAATTAAGAGGGAGATTAAGAAACACTGTTTTTTTTAGATGTTACAGAAATTATAATGCATAACAGAATCCAGTCGAAAAAGTTGGTGATATTAGATTTATTAATTTTATATTATAATCTATGCGAAAACAAGTGTAACTAAATTAGTATGGTTCAAATTCTTCCCTGTAGGGGGAGAGCGCCTAAATCTCTCTTAAGGGAAAACATAGGCTTACAAGATACAAGATATTATAATTTTATATGTTGGTATAATACTGATATGCCTAAAATTTTTTCCTTGTTTTTGTAGTGAGAATTAAAGGTAATTTAAAAAATAATTGGTAAAAATTCACCCAAACTAACAATAGAAGTTTAAGTGCTAAACTAATTAATTTTCTTCTTCTAAAGCCAATCCCTTGTCAGTGAAACCATTCATCACTCCTTTCAACATTTCATTTCTTGATAGCCTTGGCATTCGATTTTATGTGTCTCTGAATTCAACCGATAAAAGTGAAGAAATTGCAGAGTGGACCTAGACAAACATTTTGAGATAAAGAACGTATGATCTACTTGTCGTAATTATTAAGATATATTTTTTTTTGGCATAGGATATTTGAACTGGTAAGTCAGTAATAATGAAAATGTAATAAGATTTCTCTTCATAACTGTCGTTATTTTGAAACTGTCTCCCGGAAAAATGAAAGTTAAATGTTCACTGAATAGTAATTTTGAAATATACGGACTTATTTGTTTGGTGAAATACAATAGTTTTTTTTTTCCAAAACACTCTGTACATGACAATATCCCAGTATCGATTGGTTGATAATATCATTTTTCGAAAAGGCATGAGCCAAACCAGTATTGCTTGGAGGGAGACAACGCCTGGCTGGAGAATCACAATGGCAGGGATTTATGGAAAGCAACCCACTCCAGTTAATGAAAACAAAACCACAGGGAAAGCAAAACAGGCATAGATAGGAAAGATTTTTTTAAATAAGAAAATATACTCTCTAAGGTTTTCATAATAAAATCGATCAGATTGCAAAAGAACAGTATCAATGTAACTACGATACAGAGCGTTCATTTTAGTAGCAGCGCAGGTAACTAAATTTACTGTGGAAAGGATCAGCCATAGCAAAGGATATGCAAGTTTTAAATGACAACATTTATGTAAGATCATTAAATTAACCCATTAACCTCCTATAACGAGTTCTATCCCCATTTAATTTATATACATCTATTTAGAACTTTTTCTTCTTCCTTTCACGTGATAGATCTAGAGGTCTGTTACGGTCTCAATCCAACGTTTGAAGGGTCTGCCAAAGGATATCATGCCTGGTGACTGGTAATTTAAGATTTTACGTGATATTCTTGTTCGGCTCATTCTTCTTACGTGAGATTTCCAGTTGTTTCTATATTTTTGTACATATTCCATGATTGATTCTGTTTGTAATTCTTTGGTGAATCTCAGAATTCCTTTTATGGCATGTTCTTAAGTAACCTGCAATACGTCTCATAAATTTCACATCTGCTGCAGTTAGTCTTTGTTCATCTACACTGCGAATTGTTCAGGCCTCACTGCCGTAACATAATATGGGTCTGGCCAGTGTTTTATAAATTCTAATTCGTGTGTGTTGCTGTACTGTGTTTGTCTTGAAAATATAATTTATAATTCCTGTTACTCTGTTAAAGTAAAGCTTGATAATTCTAAATATATTTCTACAATATTTTGGCCCTAGAGAGGGCATTCGTTAGTTAACATGTCTGTCCCAGTGGACTAGTGGCAACCATGCTCGCCTTTGGTACAAATTACTGCGGGTTATATCACACCAAGATTGATGTTTTTAAGGGTGCATATTCCTGAGCTTGACTTCCTTGGGAAAGGAAGAAAAGCTGGGAGTTCCATGTTGTAGATATGCGGCACATAAAATAACACTGATCAACATCATTTTTGTCCCATTACTTCATGAGTACCAATAGTTGTACATAATGTAGTTTTTTATCGTGTTTTCAAATATGTATTCGGAATTTCTCCATCACTCACATCTCTTTTATTTCAATTTCAATTAATGGATTTAAATAATTATTTTTTAATAAACGTTTTTTCGTTCATTTGTTCATTGTAAAATAAAACCAAATGAGCTAACTCAAATGGTTTCAGCTATGGAAAATATATATATCAAAGCAAAAGGAATCCTAATATGCTGGCCGATTATTGTTGGACCATCAAGAGGGATGCTCCACAGGTGAAATATAGGAGAAAATCGTCATTTCTTACTTTCTAGGTGAGTCCGAATGTTCGAATATTGTGTTGTTACGAATGTAGATAATATTAAAGTGTTTGAAATTATAAATTCCTGTCTTTCGGAAACCTTGCGTGATGGAGAAAAACCGATATCATATTTGAATTCAGGAGAGAAAAAAATACTATGAGAATCACATATTTTTCTTTCTCAGACAAAAAAAGTTTATTTTTTATTGCTCAGTGTAATCTGTAGCCTAAAATAACAGACCTTAGAACAAAATTTGTCAGTCCTTTCATGTTCAGATTTGAATTGAAATGCTAATTACCTTAGCTATTAAAGAGCATTGTTAAATTAAATACGAAATTTAGTTAACATTTAAAACTAGTATAAAATTTGGGTTGCTTTTCACCCTGTTTTTTTTTTGGTTATTGTTTTGAAATTCGAAGATGCCCAAGACCGTAGGCTTTGGAGGTTTGGCACGGGAAGACGGCAGCAGCTGTAAAAACCCGAAGATAGATAGAGAGTTTTGAAAATATAAAATATTCAAGTTTTCTGGTTTCAAAATAGAGATCATTGGACAATTAAAATTGAAGCTAATGGGTAAATGATTCCTTGATTAATAGTTCTGTTTCAATGATAAGTCATTTATCCTTCCCCACTCTTCATTCTACATTTATTTTTACATCAACGTAAAATAACATTTCTCTGGACATCGAATAACATCTGACACCTTCTTCTGCACCAAAGTCTCTCCCCCCCACTATTTAGCAAGCAGTTTCCACCTTAACCGGTGTTTCAAGACAATTTATTTGTATCTTCAGCGTTTCCCCCACCTGTTCTAGTGCAGTGTTTAATATGTGCAATTTACACTCATTTAAATGTTCCTGTCGTCCTACACATCTCTGCATCACGCTTTGCCAGGCTCTACACACATTATTTCACTTACCTGCTTCCTAAACAAATGGCACATAGTAGGTTACTGAAGATTGTTTAATTAAATGCATAATATATGTCTTGATTTTATATAGTTCACTAGCTAATACCCGGTGTGCGCTACTACGCCTAAATACATGAAAATGAATGTGCTTTTAAGTTTAGTTGAATAAGTTGAACGAAAAATAATTATAAATTTATAATATTTTAGATACCCCGTGTTGACTACCCGGCGTTGCCCGGGAATCTACTTATCCCGATCTTCTTGACATAAATGAGCTGAAATACTAAAATTAACGTGTTTCATGTTTAGTTAAATAAGTGATAGGAAACATTTATATCGTAATTATTTTAGATACCCCGTGCTGTTTACCCGGTGTTGTCCGGAAATCTACTCATCCTGATCTTCTTGGCATAAATGAGCTGAAAGACAAAATTCGTTATTGTGAGTTATCCGTAAGAGATAAACATATTCTGTCGCGGACTTTTTGTAGAGCTTTTTGAGATATTCAATTTTGTGTACATTAATTTTGTGTATTTGTTATGGTTTAGGCAGCGTAAGCCATTTAAGCGTCCAAAGAGCTACTTTTTTCACGTTTTCCACTGCAAAGGGCGATTTTTGAGGGTGTAGGAGTTGGGTATCACAACTCTCTTATAACCTATGTTCATCCCGGGAATCTCCTGAACATATTTCAAAAAGACCCATCACAATAGGATCAACAGTATGGCTGCGCATAAAGTACGAACAAACAAATGAACACACCAACAAACAAACAAACATTCATTTTTATGTATTAGATTAACTATGAATTAAATTTCGAAGTTTTAAAAATAGTCTTTATCCACCTCCAGATTTAGGTGTAGAACATGGATTCGTATTTCGGTGAAGTTACAAGAGTCATTTTATTTCGGAGTTTTTTTTTATGTTTTCGACTGTATGATAAATGTCAGGAAACGTTACTGCTAGAATAATCCCCGAACTCAACTCTGCCTACTACAGTTGCGTAGCCAATATTGAGCCTTAGCCTCTCCTTTGTTAGGAGTTACTAGACCAAGTTAAGTTTAGTTAGGCATACGCTTATTTTCCAATACTTACTTACTTACTCACTGGCACTATCGAACCCGTAGGTTCATGGCCGCACGGACATAACCTCTCCATACATCCCTATCCTGAGCTAATGCTTTCCAATCATTCCCTGTATAATCTACTTCCCTCAAATCATAGTTAATGTTGTTCTCCCACCTCATTCTTGGTCTACCAACCGGGCGTTTTCCTTCTGGCTTTCCTACAAGAAGTTTCCAGGCACGTCTTTCATTCCCCATACGTGCAACATGTCCTGCCCATCACAGTCTACGAGACTTAACTGTTCTTATTATATCTGGCTTCCTATAAAGACCATGTAGTTCATTGTTATGTAGTCTTCTCCATTCACCTGACTCTTCATCTCTCTTTGGTCCAAAAATTTTCCTAAGAACTTTATTCTCAAATACTCGCAATCTCCTTTCCTCCCTTAAAGTAAGAGTCCATGTTTCGCACCCATATAATATAACTGGTAGAATAATAGTTTTATATATTTTCAGCTTAACGTTTTTTGAAAGGAGTTGGGACATCAAAAGTCTCTGTAATGCATAATAGCAATCTTATGAATGGTATGCGGTTAACATACCGACCCAAAGAGGCATCTAGCAGGCAACTAAGGTATTACTAGGATGATGAGATCGGTAAATTTTAATAACAGGTATTTTTATTCAGGTTTAAAGATCTTTTATGAGCCTGAAAAATCTTCATATTCGGCACCCTCCCGAGGACTTGCTCCTTGCATTTTTCTATCCTAAAAAATCCATTGACCCCGGCCGGGTTTCAACCACTCGTCTACTGAGGCCGACTCCCAACTCGACTGGTCATCATAATGATATATGTATTAACAATAAGAAGAATCTCAATATGGTCTTTGTTTTCGATCTTCAATCATGTTATATAATAAGTAGGTCTGATAAGTTGAATAGTCTGATAGTGCATTTAATGTCTGCAGGGACGGGGGGAGGGGGGTATGAGCGTGCGGTATGTATATGTGTGGGGGTGTGTGGATGTATGTGTGTGTGTGTGTGTTTTTTTTCTAATTTGTTTTCTAGCATTTTTTTTAATATTAATGTACGGAATGTGGATGAATGTAGATATGTATTATTGTGATTTAGTGTAGACATAGATTTTACTTATATGTAGCCTGTTATTGTTTTTTGATACAGGTGTATTTGTAGGTATTTGTTTATATTATTAGTTTTATTTTTTATTCATGGAAAAATAATGCACGTACGGCCAAGCAGGCCCGTGCGCAATGTAAATGCATATGTATTTTCTTTATTCTGAAAAAAAAGGCAATAAATTCCATTATTCTAATCATATTCGTCTTGATATGAATGTGTGAGTGAATGGTGTGTCTCGGAGGTATTGAACTAGCACGTCCTTGTGTGGTCAAAGTATATGTTGGCCTATATATATATATATATATATAATATATATTATATTGTAGATTTTCGCGGATATAAGTATGAATAAGAAAGTTTTCTTGGATTTATATATATATATATATATATATATATTCATATGACAGTATGCACCACTACAGTTTTCTGCAGTACTACATGCATTGGTTTAAACTAACTAACTAACTCACTGGCACTATCGAACCCGCAGGTTCATGGCCGCGCGAACATTAGCTCTCCATACATCCCTATCCTGAGCCAATGTTTTCCAATCATCCCCTGTATAATCTACTTAAAGCGACTATATCCAAGGGTGATTTATCTAAAGTCCTAACATTCCATGTTCCTAGGAACATGTCCCTATGTTTGAGCCTTTGGCATGGGTTCCCTGAAGTAGTCCCCGCCCGGAGAACCGAATGGGGGACTATTTGACCTCCGGAAATGTTTACCCCAGTTGAACCCATGGCCGCATTTCTTGACGGTTGTATTTTTACGGTGAAAAATCGTCACTCTTTCGCCCAAGGTACTTTTTTCGTCTAGCTTATTACCTTCGACCAGTCAGGCATGGGTAACCCTATCGGCAGCAATGCTACCGCTGGCATAGCTATCGGGATCATTTAAGCACGCAAGCCACTCCACCACGACAAGATAAAGATATCATGGGACTTGGTTTAGCAATATTAAAACATCTCTATAATTTTTATGTGTGTTGATGTTCCTGGCTAAGATTTTATAATGTTCTTTTACTAGTTGTAAAGTGTGAAGTTATTATTTCTATTTTCGTTTCCTTAAAATATAATTTTGAGTTGTTGTGACGCTAAATTGTTCTATTTGGTTATGGTTGTTATTTGCATTTCAAACAATGCTCTATGTTAATTATACTTAAGTAAGTTATGGTTCGTCTTGGTACTGTCTAACACTAACACGTTATTCTAGACAATACAACCATAGTAATTTTGCCCGAAGGCAGGTCTTTCACTGCAATCATAGCATTTTGATGCTATGCTTGCAGCTTTACTAGGGAATTGTAGGTATGGTAACTTCCCGTTGCTTTCCACACCGTTGAAGGATGGTGATGATGATGGTGATGGCCATTCCTGACATTTGTCTTACAGGTGAGGAAAAACCCCGATAAAAACCTCACCCAGAAAAACTGCCCTGACCGGGGATCGAACCCGGGCCTGCTGTGTGACAAGACAGCACGCTGCCTCGAGATCACAGCGGTGGACTTATTCTAGATAATACAACCATATTTTTTAGATATATTTGTCGGTTCTGGTTGACTAGTGGTTATCATACTCGCTTCTGGTCCGACCTTCCCAGAAGGGAAGTAAAGGAACACTTTGGTACTACTTACGTACGTTATTTTTTGGTACCCTGAATCTGAAATTTGAAATAAGAGGCCCATAAGCAAGATTTGTCAGTCATCTTACTTTCAGTTTTGAATTGCAATGTTAATTATCTTAGCTATTAAAATACTTTGTACCTACCAGAAATAAATTTAATTTGGATAAAAACATAATTACTCAGTAAAAGGCAATTCTTATCCAAGAACCGAGAAAATATTTTTCTCATTAAAAGTTTATCGTCATCATCATCAACAACAAGGATTAAGCCCAATGGCCTGTTCCGATCTCATTATAGGTCGAATTAGTTCTTCCATCTCTTCAATGGTCTTCCCAACGTTCTTCTCCCTTTTGGTTATAATTATACATTCTTATTGGTATGCGCTGCTCATTCATTCGTAATACGTGCTGAAGGTAAGCATTTTGATACTATTTTATTCTTTCACAAAGATTAAATATATTATGTTCTGTTCTTATATCTTCGTTTTTCTTTTTATCGGTCCTTTGGTATCCTGCTATTGCTCTCAACATCTTCATTTCAGCAGCCTCTATTTGTTTACTATCTGCCTTTGTTAAATGTCCAGGTTTCACATCCATAGATAAGAGATGGAACTGCCAATACTTTGTAAAATTTTAAAATAGTTTCCTTTCTAGGTTTATTCAATAAAGTACGTTTAATTGTGCCTCATAGATAATTGAATCGTTATATTAAAAGTTAATAAAAATCAATTATGTTGAAAAAATTCAATAAAATTAATTGAATGTTTCAAATATTTGTAACAAACCCACTGGCCCTATCGAACCCGTAGGTCCACGGCCGCGCGGATTTAAGCTCTCCATACATCCCTATCTTGAAATAATGTTTTCCAATCATTCCCGGTATAATCTACTTCCCTCAAATAATTTTAATATTATCTCATATTCTTCTTGATATACCAAATGAGCGTTTTCCTTCTGGTTTCCTATAAGAAAGTTCCATACACCTCTTCCATTCACAATTCGTGCCACATGTCCTGCGCATCCAGTCTGCGAGACTTAACTGTTCTTATTATATATGGCTTCCTATAAAGATCATCTAGCTCGCTATTATGAAGTCTTCTCTATTCGCCCGTATGTTCATCTCTCTTTGGTCCAACTTTTTCCTGGAAACTTTATTCTCAAATACTCATAATATTTTCTCCTCCCTTAAAATAAGAGTCCACGTTTCGCATCCGTATAACATACTCGTAACTGGGAGAATAACAGATGTATCGTATTTTCAGTTTAACGCTTTTTGAGAGAAGTTGGGACAAGAGTCCCTGTAATATAAACTAGCATGCATTTCCAGAATTAAGCTTATGTTTAATTTATTTGTGTATCTCATTCCTGTTTGTAATTATTGTTCCCAGGTATTTGAATTCAGCAATTTCTTCAAAATTTATCTCATTTGTCATTAAGTGTCCATTTCCATTATTCGTACCTAAATAGATTGTTTGATGTGTTGCAGAATTACAAGAGAGAAGAAGCTGGTAAAGTGGTTGTTTATACCACTACAATGGGTGTAGTAAGGGAGACGTACCAAGACTGTGTACTGGTGAAGAAAATCCTACGGAACCTAATGGTTAAATATGAAGAGAGAGACGTTTTCATGAGCAGGGACACACAGACAGAGATACGAGAGAGAATGGGTTGCGATACTATCGTTGTTCCCCAGCTTTTCGTCGAGGGCCAACACATTGGGGTAAGTATCTGACATATCAGTTTGTATTAGATAGATTTTCGCACGTGATAATAAAAACAAATAAATTATTGCCAACGTCATTTAGACGAAAAGATTTAACACGAATCCTAATAGGCTTACCTAATATTTATTATTATTTTTTTATTGAATCTTCAATAATATGAATCCTATTTCACCATCCGGTATGTTAGGGTTTTAGTTACAATACAATTAATTATTTCGTATACGCATATGGAAAGTCTAATTACGCTAAGCACATAATAAACGCCGGTCATAGAATGAACTCAATAGAAGACACCCTTACAATAGTATACAAAGAGGGAAATCTAACAAAAATCAACATATTGGAACACCTGGAAATTATCAAGGAAATAGACAACAAGCTTTTAATAAATGAAAGCACTCCCAGACTAAACAACCCACTATACGATATCATCAGGAAGAAGCTTTAGTCACGACAACACCACGTTACGACCGGTAGCATCTACCATCACACTAGATATTTTAGCGAACAAAGACCTGCTGAAGATGGGATGTGAAGCTGTATTTAATTTTGTGCCCCTCGTTGTGGAGACATTTAAAGTTGGGTTTCTCGGTGAGATATCCGAAGTTGAAGATTTGTGATATAACTTAAATCACTTTAAATCTGCCACGGCACTAATAACTCTCTTCAGGGGAATGAGGAAAAGTTTCTTACACAAATAACAACACTTTATTAACAGTTGAACGATAAGTTAGTTTATTTAAAACTTTCACTTTGGTCAAGATGAATCTTGTAATTTAAAAGTTCCAAAAGATTCCGGCTTAGGTTGATATTTTTCACTTCTAGAAGATTACCATTTTATGTATTTAATGGATGACGAATGCTAACGGTCAATCCAGTCATTATTATTCATTATTTTCACTTAGAAACTGTTTTTCACCAAGATGGATGACTATTATATCACTATATAATCTTTCATACTTTTAACACTATTTCTTTCAACCAACATCAATAAAATAAACAATTATTTCCTTATTCTTTAAGGAGCAGTCGCTGAACATGACCGACCATCTTCAAGTATTGTAGCCATCTCGTTATTTCAGTTATAATCTCTATGGTCTGATTGGTCCAACAGAAAAGGAAGGAGTATTCTCAAGTTAACTTCTATCCAATTCCACCAATCCCATTTATTTCTTTATAAAAATTATCAATTTGAATATTTGAAGTATTTTACATACTGCATCAGTTATAAAAACATCTAACTGTATTAACAGTTTATATTGACCAGTTATTTTTTTTATATACTTATAAAAAAATTTGAATTCTATAAATCAATCTGATGTCCATTCTTCATATAAATAAATATAATTATAAACAAAACAAAAACCCTTATTATTTTATATGGGGATAAATATCCGGTTTTAAATTGCCCCTGATTTATTTTAATCTTAGCTACAACTAAGTGTGAGGCTAAATTAAAATAAATCACTTTCCCCAAATATCAAGTTTCTTTCTATACAAGATTCATCTGTATTAGAATCAATACAATGTAATACATCACAATTATAATAAATACATGTTACATAATGAAATAGAAGTATTAATTTTACAAAATTTACATACAATATTTTAAATACACTTTGAACTATTTGAAGTCACCAGCTACAACTAATTAATAGGAGTCTGAAATGGTTTCACAACAGTTCTTTGGAATATTTTCCAATTTCTTTTCTAGTGTCTATTTCTCTTAGCTCATATGTAGTATCATTAAAATTTTTAAATATTTCATAGGGACCTTTATACAATAGGTTCATCCTATGATATTGTTTCTTTAAAGCATTGGATAATGAAATATCCCTTATGAGAACTTTGTCTCCAACTTTGGGATTCCACTTCCTTTTATGTCTTTTAACCTTATTGTTGCGCTTTTCTGCGCGACATTCTAACCTTTTAATAACTCTTTTACATATTTCCTCGGATGTCTCCGGGATTTGACTTTATCAATGATAGGTAATGGTAAATTAGCAATTAACCTGTCAGGTTGTTTACCTGTCATTAGGAATATGGGTGCTTCCCCAGTATTGACATTAATTGAATGATTCATAACATTCTCTATGACGCTGATATGTTTAAACCAGTCAGAATGTTTATGATGGGTCAAAATTCTTAAACTTGTAGTAATTTCCCTATTAACTCTCTCACAGGGATTACTTTTTGGGTGATATTTACTACAATGGTACAATTTAATTCCTATCGCAGTAAGTTTATCTTTAAACTTAGGACTTGAGAACACTGAAGCATTATCACTAAGTAGTGCATCAATAGGTCCATAATTAGGTAAATAATCTCTCACCATTTTACCTAGGCAAGCTCTGCTATTTACACTTCTTAATGGATATATTTTTACAAATTTTGAGAATACATCAGATAATACAAGAATATGCTTGTAACCAAATTGTGTAGTAGGCATTTCTCCATGAGTATCCATTACTACTAAGCTATTTACTTTGTTCCTTAATATGTTTTGTGGAACTATATCATATTTTACGTTCATACATTTGGCTTTTTGACAAGTTATGCATGAAGAAGTAAACTTTCTCAACTTTTTATCTAAATGTTTAACATAAAAAATTCACTTATGTTGAGAGCTAATTTTTCACAACCTGCATGATTTAAGCCGACATGAAAAGTTCTAAATAGTGGAACTTCCATATTATTAGGAATTATAACTTTCCATTTTTTCACATTTCTCCCATGTAATTTGTAAAGAATGTCATCCTTTATACCGATTTTCTTATTACAATCAATTCCATTTTGTCATCATTATTTATATCTCTCGCACTATACTTCAATCGTTGTAACTCTATATCAGATTTTTGATGCTCAACAATGTTTTTCATCAACAATGAAAATTCTTTGTCTCTATACAGTTTTACATTAAACATTACTACTTCGTGTTTAGGAGTATGTACAGTTTCAGGTATTTTCCCAACACTTTTCAATCTAGACAGGAGGTCAGCAAACACATTCTGTTCTCCTTCTATGTGTTTTATTTCAATATCATAGGAAATTATTTCCATGATCATCCTACTCAGTTTATTATTGGATAATCTACATTTACTTATAAAACTTAGTGAAATGTGGTCACTATGAACAATAACTTGTTTTTATAAACATAAATTCTAAATTTATTTAGAGCATAAAATATTGCTGTAAGCTCCAACTCTGAAACAGTGTAATTTCCTTCAATGATGGTAGTCGAGCGCGAAGCTGTCGACACAACATACTGTTGCCCATCATCGTCAAATTGAGTTAAAACAGCACCGAGGCCAGTTTTACTCGCGTCTGTGTATAAATGGAATTCTCTGTCCATTTTTGGTCTCTGTAGTGAAATACTATTTGCAAATAACTTCTTAACATATTCAAAAGTAGATTGATGGTCCTCTGTCCATCTCCATTTACTATCTTTCTTCAGCAGCCCTCTCAGCTTACTAACCGCTGAGGCATAGTTGATGACAAACTTCGAATAGTAATTTAAGATTCCTAAAAATCTACGAAGTTGTTTTATGTTCTTTGGTGAAGGAATTTCTAAGATTCCTTGAACCTTGTCTGGGTCAGGAGTAATCCCTTTATTAGAGATCCTATATCCTAGGAATTGAACCTCCGACCTAACAAACACAGACTTTTCTAGGCTAACTGTCATTCCACTATTCTTTAATTGAGACAACATTAAATCAATATGAGATATATGATTCTCAAAAACATTATCAATAATAATTGCATCGTCAACATATATAGTACAATGTCTTTTAACATCATCAGATAGTACAATATCTAGGGCTCTAAGAAGCGCACTTCCGCTATTTCTTAGACCGAATGCACACCTGGTAAATTCATATACTTTTCCATTATGTATAAAACTGTATAGGGCCGAACTTTGGGGTCTAGTTCTATCTGCCAAAATGAAGAAGTTAAATCAATAGAACTAATAAATCTACCTGTTTTCATATTTGCTATAGATGCTTCAATTGTCTCGGGCCTATAATTATCCCGGACAGTGAAAGAATTAGTCCTACGACTGTCTAAACACAGGCGAATTTTGCCATTAGGTTTTAGCACCCAGCAAATATGGTTGGCGTAAGGAGAATCAGATTTCTGTATTATTCCTTGCTTTAACATGTCATCTATCATTTGATCTGCCTGCTCTCTGATGGCAATAGGGATGGGTCTACTTTTAATATTTATAGGTGGATGTTCCATCACTTTAAAGGAATATTTAAAACAGTTGCACAATCCTGGCTTCGAAGAAAAAGAACTCTTATTTTTCATTAAGATGTCATACAACATGCCTTTCTGTTCATTGTTTATGCCATGAGTGTCTTTGACTTTTTCCTTTATCATTTCACAGATGTCTTTATCAAGTTCGTCACTCACACATATAATAGAGGAATTTCATCATACTCAGTATTGCAAGAGACACATTCTAAATCACAACATTTACATGCGACATAATCGTCAGCACAACCATTTTCATTAGTAAGGCTTTCTTCGCCCTCGACACTTTTGTCGGAAGTACAATTAACTGCAATATATCTTGCATTTGGCATCCACGGCCATTCACCAATTCCCTCTCCTCGTGAACAACAATATTCTCTATAAAAATGTGTTCTTCAGCAATGTCACTCTCCTTCTTACTTAGATTCTTATTCTCCTCATATTCATTATCAAATGGGATGACGACTCTCACATTATCTTCATTATACAAGGAAATATTCTTACACTCAAAATTTATTATGGCATTATATTGCTCCAACAGGTCGCAGCCTATTAACATATCACAAGACAAGTATGGAGAAATTAAACATATTGCACTGAAGTAATATCCTCCGATATGTAAATCTAGAAGGCACTGTAGCTTATTGGCAGTTTCTTCTTGCCTATCGCAAGAGTACAATACACTCCACATATTCTTACAGTCATTATCTTATTCCCTTTGTTGACTAAGAAATTATAAAATTTCTGATCTATTGTTGTGTTTGAGCAGCCGCTATCCGCTATGCAAGTAACATCATTGTTAAAAATATTTACTTTAATTTTGGGTGGTCGTCCTATGACATTTAATTCTTTATTAGTAACAGGCATAGTATCCTGATTCTTAGAAATATTCAAATGATTATTCATAAGTAATGCCACGAGTGATTTCCAAATTATCGATAAATTCACGACTCACGAAGTGAGGAGTGAATTTATCTAGAGAATTTGGAAATCAAGAGTGGCATTTGTTAGGACTATTTAACGAATAAAATAAAGCTGTTTACTCACAAATCATTATTTAACTACAGTTATTTAAAAATATTTTTATATTTAAAGTAAACGGTGATGTTTGAAAACTAATGAGAAACGATAGGTAGCCTACGCTTCTACTGCTTCTTTTGTTTATCACTGCAACCAGATCATACTATTTATTGCCAAAGGAACGCAATATTGTAAGAATGCTCTCTAGTGGAGAAAAAATGAAACACATCAATCTGTATATTAATTCATTTTTGATGTCGTATACATTTAAGAAAGTGCAAACAGTGGTTTTCTTTTTTGGTGGTATAATCAATTGCTACAAATGTTGACATGTAAGCACTATTATATACAATCTGGTAGCCGTATTTGTTATAGGCTCAGTCACTGCAAAATAACGGTCAGACCTGTTCAGAATATTAAAAAGGAGGAGCTTTGCTTAATATATGATAATCCTAACGTTGATAATTATTTCGTGAAACACGTCTCTGATTGGTTGTAATACAGAAATCATTGAAACGTGATTGGTCATTGACTCCCATTTGGGGCATGAGTTAAATAGTCAATATTATGCTATCTCGCTGTCTTGAGGTACATAACTTACTATCTCCTCTCATATTTGCTGGTACAATTTCTAAATTTTGAAACCTATCAAAGCATCTATTTTGGACCCCTAAGTTCATAATGATTGAGGTACATTGCGGAGTCTTTAATGTACCTTCTATGCGTTTAAAGCATGAGGTATCCTGTGATTTACTTCGTGGTCATTTTCATTACTAGGTATATCTTGACTTTGGTTGTGAATAGTTACAGAGTCTATTCTATTTTGCTCTGTCCTATCACTAGTTTCATTAATTTGACAATTTTGTTGTCGTTGGAAATACCCTTTATTTTCATTACCATAGGCATTCCTTCTTCTTTTACCTCTACAGGAGAAGTCCAATACCTATTTCTATTTTCTCCTACTCTGTTAACATCCATATAATTAATTTGTCTGTCATTCCTATTTTCATTACGTTTGAACCATCCATTCTGGTTATTGTTACTATAATTATTAGTCATCCTATTTTTATTTGGGCTGTTTCTATTTTGAACAAACCTATTATTATTGTTGCCTGTTTGAAACTTCTTTCTCTATTCTCATTATGATATTCATCATTTCTTTTAGTTACAAAATTACCTTTCTTATTATAGGGCTCTGCCCCTTCCCCAAATAAATTTCTTTTACTACATTTATCTACTTCTCTTTTATTCTCTAGTAGAGCTAACAACTCTAACATTTCAGAAACATTTTGTGGTCTGGCTACTATCAAATGATATCTAATCTCATCTGGGAAGTGATGCGATAACATAGAAATTAAAGTTCTCTCATCTATTGGAGGCTGTAACAATGATGCCATTTTTGCCTTCTCCAAGAAATAATTAAGATAACCTTGTTTACCATTGTTGGAGAATTTTCCACTAGTTAGGTCTAACCTAAGTTTGTTTTGTCTTTCTGGTCCCCAGTAGTAACCTAAGAAAGCATTTTTAAATGTTTGATAAGTCATTGAATCATGGCAAGCTATCTTAAACCAAGACTCTGCATTGTCTTTTAAACTTTTTCTTATGAAGAACATTCTGAACTTGTCTTCTATTCCTTTGATTTCGAAGTATTCTTCAATTTTCCCTAATGAAATCAGTAGGGCTTTGGCCTACAGTATCACCAAAATTAGGTAGTTAATTTCCCCTAAAAGATTAGCAGGAATTTTACATACATTTTTACTACTACTACTAGAAGGAGGATCATTATTAACATTACTAGAATGTCCTGACATAACCTCAATCTCCTTTTCACTAGTTTTTGACACATATTTGTTTTCAAGTTCAACAATCTTAGTTATCCATCCTTCAACTTGTTCTTTTATAATAATTACTTCATTTGTTATCTTTGATTGAAGTTCTTCATTACCTAAGATAACACTTTCTTCGGAAATTTTTAGTCTATCTTCGACTTTAGTTCCTAATTCTTCGATTTTATCTTGGCAACTTTGCCTTACCTCAATCAAAGATGTTTCTATTTGATTATGAGTTTCATCAATCTTTTCATTACATTTTTCTATCTCATTTTTACAATCTTTGGCTATATTTACTATTCTCTTTTCCAGTTTAGAATTGTTTTGTTTGCATTCTAACCTAATGCTTTCTAATTTTTCATCTAGTTTTAAGTATTTTCTTTAATTTCTTTACTAAGATTGGAAATATTTGTATCAATTTTATTGCTGAGATTCGAATTGTCATTCCTAATTTCTTTTAATTCATCACTATTCTTTTCTAATTTATTACTGAGATTTGAATTGTCATTCCTAATTTCTTTTAATTCATCACTATTCTTTTCTAATTTATTACTGAGATTTGAATTGTCTTTCCTAATTTCTTTTAATTCTGCACTATTCTTCTCTAATTTACTTATTAATAATGCTACCCAAGGAGGTGTATCATTAGTTTCATTATTTTCATTGTTACACAAAATTAAATTTTCTTGGCCTTCACTAATTTGTTCGTTTTCAATATTAAACAGTTTTACAAGTTGTATTTTCGTTATTGGCCATTGTTGGGTATTTTAATATTTTCTTATTTCTTAAAAGCATTAATTGTTATTATCACTAATTCACTTTTCACATATAAATTTTAACTGTACTCACTTTTGAAGATTTTTATTACTTTCCTCATTCTCGTGGTCCTTGGTTCGATTCAGGTTTACAGGTCCCTGGTTCGATTCCCATTCGAGCCCTCGTTGATGCGCCATTTGAAGTTGTATTTAATTTGTGCCCCTCGTTGTGGAGACATTTAAAGTTGGGTTTCTCGGTGAGATATCCGAAGTTGAAGATTTGTGATATAACTTAAATCACTTTAAATCTGCCACGGCACTAATAACTCTCTTCAGGGGAATGAGGAAAAGTTTCTTACACAAATAACAACACTTTATTAACAGTTGAACGATAAGTTAGTTTATTTAAAACTTTCACTTTGGTCAAGATGAATCTTGTAATTTAAAAGTTCCAAAAGATTCCGGCTTAGGTTGATATTTTTCACTTCTAGAAGATTACCATTTTATGTATTTAATGGATGACGAATGCTAACGGTCAATCCAGTCATTATTATTCATTATTTTCACTTAGAACTGTTTTTCACCAAGATGGATGACTATTATATCACTATATAATCTTTCATACTTTTAACACTATTTCTTTCAACCAACATCAATAAAATAAACAATTATTTCCTTATTCTTTAAGGAGCAGTCGCTGAACATGACCGACCATCTTCAAGTATTGTAGCCATCTCGTTATTTCAGTTATAATCTCTATGGTCTGATTGGTCCAACAGAAAAGGAAGGAGTATTCTCAAGTTAACTTCTATCCAATTCCACCAATCCCATTTATTTCTTTATAAAAATTATCAATTTGAATATTTGAAGTATTTTACATACTGCATCAGTTATAAAAACATCTAACTGTATTAACAGTTTATATTGACCAGTTATTTTTTTTTTTATATACTTATAAAAAAATTTGAATTCTATAAATCAATCTGATGTCCATTCTTCATATAAATAAATATAATTATAAACAAAACAAAAACCCTTATTATTTTTATATGGGGATAAATATCCGGTTTTAGATGGATGTTCTGAAAGGCTTACAGGCATAAAGAATAAAAATTTTATAAGTTGAGGACGACGGATCTTACCTAAGAAGGTATATTTTAACTTATTTTATTTTATAATTAATTATTTACAATCATTTAGAGTATAGTTAATATCTAGCGTTACAAAATAACATAATATGAACAAATAAATAAATACATTAACAAAACCCAAGTAAAAACTAACTCAAAATCTCTTAAAAATATGATGGATAAAGTCACACAGCTTTCTATAGCAACACTTCTTACATAAAATATTAGACAAAGGCAGTTGAAATCTATTATGGCAATAACCTAATTTTTTAATAAATTCATGTCTTTTGGAATCAAATGCGGGACACTCAAATGGCTGGAGTTCTTGCAAATACAGGTATCTGTACATATTAAAAATCGTTCCAAATAATGTTCAAATTTACCGTGTCCAGTCATACATTGTGTTAATACAAAATTACCTAATATTGCAGAAAAAATTATATTAATAAACTTAAATATACGAAGATTTTGAGCTCATGTAAGGAAATAAATCGTTTCTGAATCATTTTTCAAGTAACGTTTTATCGCTTATTTATGTGAAGAACTTCTCCACAAAATTTTGAACTAGACCTACCTGTCCAACTATAACATTTAAGTTTTGAGAACATATTAAATAAGTATTTTATATTGTTATGTCCAACTTTTTATTTCTTTTATAAAAGAAACTTCACTTGTCAAATAAAATTAATCCCTCATATTTTCATAGTTTTAAAAGTGATAAAATACGAGTTCCCAAGGGATATCTACCATGTAAATTTTGTAAGTAATAACCGCAGGAACTAAACGTACTTCTAAAATTTGATTCAACAGCAAATTGATGTATAATGCGTAAATTATAAGAAAAAAAATTGAATCATATTAATTCTAATACACACTAACAAGTAAGAAAGGCTAAATAAATACTAAGTTATTAGGCTTGATAATTGCTGAGTTTTATCTTACGGTATTTTGTGTATAAAATTTTCCTTCGATTTTTTCATGTCTGTCAGTTAGAGCCAACCTATTTTTAATTTATTTTGAGTTTTTTATAATGCTACCTACCTAATATTATACTACTAATAGTACATTGGTAGTATTTCATTTAACGGCACTCTACCTACCCATATTATTAATATCGCAATTGATATGTTGGCGTGAAAAGATCGACAAATTTATCTCGAAGCCTCTTTTTCAGGCTTAAAATTATTTTAGGTACTGTAAATCTACTGCACGAGATCTATAGCTTTATTTTATTTACGAAGGAAGTTATACTTGGGATTTACTCCATTCCATTAAATTAGTTTAACCTCTCACCTTATATGTACTTTTTACGTGCCACACGCTACCCGGGCCTTACAGTGACACTACCTGTTTTTAAATATTTATCACACATATTCTTTCTTAGCCACACAAGGACATAGAGGGGCTCCCCGAAATAAGTGATCAGCTCAATGTCAGGGCCGCCTCCGAGATAACACAACATTAAGAACTGAGGAATTATTATTAGTTTTAATTCCCATTGATATTATAACATTATGATTACAGATAATATTACTATTATATTTAACCATATAACAATTAAGTCTCGTATACTTAAATTTGCAGGACATGTAACACGAATGTGGAATGAAAGAAGGGCATGGAAACTACTTGCAGGAATACCTGAGGGAAAGCGCCCATTAGGTAGGGCAAGAATGAGGTGAGAGAATAATATTAAGCATGGTTTGAGCGAAGTGGATTATACAAGGGATGATTGGGAAACTTAGCTCAGGTTAGGGATGTATGGGGGACTTAGGTCGGCGCGACCATGAACTTACGGGTTCGACAATGTAGTGAGTTTAGTTAATTAGTTATATTTAACCAGATTTTCATCGCATTATTTAATATGTGGTCTCGAGGTAGCGTGCTGCCTTGTCACGCAGCGGGCCCGGGTTCGATTCCCGGTCGGGCAGACTCCTGGGTCAGGTTTTTTCGGGGTTTTTCCTCACCTGTAATGCAAATGCCAGGACGCTGAGGGCTCAACGGTCCCCGAAAATCATCCGGCAATCATCATCATCATCCTTATCATCACCGGTGAAGACCGGTGTGTAAAGCAACAGGAAGCTACCACACCTATAATTCCCTAGTAAATCTGCAAAGTATATCATGGAAATGCTATGATTGCAGTGAAAGATCTGCCCTCGGGGAGAATTACTATGGATGGATAATTATCATGGAAGATAATCGGCTACCAAAATATGTTTGGAATGGAAACCTGAGGGAAGACGAGGCAGAGGAAGGCCTAAAATCTCCTGGAGTCAGTGAATATATTTATACACGAAGGAGAAACATCTACAACCAGGAGATTGGATAGACCGACTAAATTGGCTATTAGGAATCGGACGATGTCAAAGGCATGATATATCTATTATTATATTTTAATGTAATCTATGTTTGTCTTTTTTTTGGGTGGAAGAGAAGGCCACGTGGCCTTAATTCCACTAGAATAAATACATAATGATATAAACTAATTCTTATTCCTCTACATCGTAATGGTGCGACCAGTAGGGAGCCAGGTTTCAAACTTTGGAATACGCACATACCGGTACTTTAGATCACACAAGGAAATGAGTGATTAGCTATATCCAGGTCCTCCTCCGAGATAACAAAATATTAAGATAGTCATATTAATCACCGCGGATATGATGATGACGATAGTTATGATGACCGGATGATACTCTGTGACAATTATATCAAATATTACTAAAATTAAATTACTGAAATTGGATTTTAAAACTGTGATACTTCAGATTCTGTTAGAAATTATACACTGAAGTGGAATATTCTGAAACAAAATTACTTAGGCAAATGGAAGATGCTGAGTAAACATGCAATTCATTTAATGTAACTACAAGTTGGGCAGTTAGACCACTTGTAACAAAACTTGTTAATTAGTGAGTATGTACCGAGAACATACTGACCTATTTGTCATTAAATAAACAGCTCCGTAAGGAATTGAAAACATAAGAGCTTTAACAACATTTGTATATAGTATTTCTAGTCTTTCATTACAAGTGCTTAACAATGTTTGGATATATTTTGATTAATCGAGATTCCATCCGTCCATAGTAATTCTGCCCGAGAGCAAGGTCTTTCACTGCAATCATAGCATTTTCATGCTTATAGATGTCGATTAGAGGTACAGTAAAACTTTTTTAATCCGGAACATGAATAGTGCGGAAATCTATCCAATGTGAACAAATTTATAAGTATATTTATTTTGCATAAAACGGAATCTGTCCAACGCGGAAACGGAAGGATATTTCTACACAATTCATGAAAAAAATATAAAGCGGAAAGACTGAGAAATAAATTAGTTTCCACTTCATTGAATTCTCGTTAGGACAAAAAACAGTAAGGAATGATTCCTGCCGCCGGGCGAATTAGAGATTCTATCTGTACCTGAAATATTATTTCGGCCTCACTACACACACCTGTCTTACAAATAACCATTGCACTATAACATCTTATATTAGTTTAAATTCTGAGACCGATCTTTCAGAAGTAGTGTTCTGAATTTACGGAATAAAGATGGCTAAAACGTATGTATCATTGTCATTAAACGAAAAAGTTTCCTAACCGATGCTCCAAAGTCAAGCTCTGGCTGTTGCCAATTCCTTAGGGAATAACGATATCAAGGCATCTTCAGGTTGGCTGGACAGTTTTAAAAGATGACACAATGCAGTGTGGAATGAAATTTGCAGGGAATCAAAGGATGTGGACGAAAGTGTAGTTAGTGAGCGGAAACCGAAACTGCATACTTTAATTACAGGATACGTGCCTAAGAGACATTTTAACGCTGACGAAACGGGACTGTTTTTTCGCGTGTTATCGTCGACGTCGCTTATACATACTATACCTCAATTTTCAAAGGAAACGGAACTACAATTAATCCAAGGTACATAAAAAGGCATATACGGTACTCTATAATCTAAGATTATAAATAAGTTTTAGTTTTTTATAATGCGGAATTTTGTCTAATGTGGAAAAAAATTGGTCCCATGCGATTCCGCTTTGAACAAGTTTTACTGCATTATTGTTGGTGTGTCAGCATCATGTACGCCAGCATCTGCGTTTCTGTAAATAACCGCTACGATCTCGAGCTAGCGTGTTGCCTTGTCACGCAGCGGGCCCGAGTTCGATCCTCGGTCGGGACATGTTTCCTTGCTGATGTTCTTTCAGGGTTTTCCTCACCTATAGGAGAAATGTCAGGGAACTTTAAGGCCCGAAGACCATATTTTTATCATTAACATCACTATAATACTCGCCTCATTTAAATTAAGTTTAGGATTAAGGCCTCTGCTGGCTCATCATAACCATCACCTTTCATAGGCCTATACAATCGGGGCAGTGTAACACTGTCATCTAGGGGCTCCAACATTCAGAAATGGGTTACAAGTACGCCAGTGATAGAAGAGAATACCAGAAATGTCGTAAAAACAACATGGTGGCATTGATAAAAATTTAATAAAATGATGAATCGTGACAGACAGCTCCAAAGTCTCAAGACCGACTTAAGTGGTCGCATTCCATATAGCAGAATACACTATAGAGAGTCACACGATTGCAAACACTCAATTGCCCTCACAATGTTGAGTGACCCTGTTCCAGATCCGAAACAAAAAATGGCATTACAGATAACCGAACATAGGCCCCTGGGATTCTAGTCACATATCGTTACACCACTGAAGCTTCTATGGTTAAGCAAACTACTACGTAAGAAGATGGGGATCTGTCACATGTATTAATATCTCTCTAGTGTGTAGGGGTTGGTATTGGTTGGGATAGAATATTTAGTAGAGAGTACCGTGACATGGCAGATCAAGGAACATGATTTATATCTGATAGTTCGTAATTAATGAATAAAGGGCACGAGCAAAAAAAGCAGATCGCTTTTTTCTTGATACCTAGAAAACATTATTTAATTGTACAACATATGTTCTTACCTGTATGCCAAGTTATGAGGAAAATAAACAAATGACCGAACTTTTATATACTTCTAAATTATAGTGCTTTCCATGAAGAAGCTGATGAAATCTCAAACTTTATAGTAGTGAACTGATAGATAACAACTTGGTTTTGTTTAAGATTGCTTTATCCATAAAAATGTTGAACTATAATAATTAAAACATGTACATTTCTAAGATTACGTAAATAATCATATCTAACATACTTCCTGACACATTCTTGCCAGCTGTAAAAACTTATTTTTTATAACCAATCACTCACGTAAAATTACATTTACTAAGTATTACCTAATAGATCTCTCTATTCATGTGGTGAATATGTAATTCACGTACACTTACTTTTATTTGTATTCCACGACTTCCTCATTACGGAGAAAGGCGCACTATTAATGAGAAAGTAAATCAAATATTTAACTCAAATATTCATTATTATTTCAAATACGCTCCCTATTTTAACAGTCTCGAATGAGACTTATTACCGGTAAAATGTACTTGCCATATAGTATGAATTACAGAAAACATGAAAATATTTTTATTTTATACTATGTCTCATCCCAGATTATATATTATAAAATTACAAGATTGGCCAGTATTTCATGAGTGTTTTTTGTTTCGATTATTAAATACTCGTATGTACAGTTATAAGATAATCAAATTCGGAATAATAAAATAAAATATTGTACGTTACAAAATTGAAAGTGCGGTTGTAGGAATTCAATTCGATTAATTGCTATTATTATTATTATTATTATTATTATTATTATTATTATTATTATTATTATTATTATTATTATTAATTCATATATAAAAGAAAAATGCAGGTACAATATTCAATATTACATTTTATAAAGAAGAAACAATTAAATTGGTACGGACACATAAGAAGGATGGAAGAAGAAAGACTACCTAAGATAATCATGGATTGGGAACCATAGGGAAGGAAAAATAAGGGTAGACAAAATATTACGTGGATTCAGGGAATCAATGAAACTAAGAGGGAATGGGAAATAGAAGAAGATATATGGATGAACAGACAAGAATGGAAAAATGTGTTGAAACAAATGTGTAGTTAACTGTGAACATGGGTACCGGAAAAATGTATATTCATTGTAAAAGCCGGAATAATAAAAAAAATATTATTATTATTAATCTGTTGCGGTGGACTAGTGGTTATGTTCCTTGCATTTGGTCCCAAGGGTTGCGGGTTTAAACCCGACCGGGTTCGATGGATTTTTAATAGAAAAATCCAAGGAGCAAGTCCTCCGAGAGAGACTTAAAGCCATGGGTCCCGAATCTGAAGACTATCGGGCTCGTAAAAGATCCTTAAGCCTGAATAAAGAGGCCTCTAGGCAACATATTTCAGCCTTCTTCATTTTAGCCATGTCTCAATTGCCTACTAGATGTCTCATTGGGTCGGTATGTTGAACGCATACCTTTCTTGAATGTTTAGGGTAAAAGCGTAATTAAATTTACTTGGTATAGTAACTCCTGTCGTAGGAGAAGCTAAGGTTCTAACATTGGGTTGTTACGCCATTATGGATATCGATGGTAGGCAATGAAAACCTCGTAACTCCATCAGTCATTGAAAACCACATAACTCCAGTAGCTAGCACAGAAATATGTGATGTATAACCTGTTGAGAACATTGACTACAAATTTATTAATGACTTGTATTCTGTAGTAAAATATGTGGGAACTATTGCTGTATCAATTTTCATAATTATTTAAAACAGTTATTTGTTTATCCTGCAAAATTTACCAAAATGGAGTTACGAAGTTTTCTTTGCCCACCATCGATATAGATATTAGGCTATTATTATTATTATTATTATTATTATTATTATTATTATTATTATTATTATTATCATCATCATCATCATTATTAATATCATCTTATTTAATACTATAAGAGTGAAGTTACAAGAATTAAAATCAATAAACACTTTTAATTCTTCTAGGTAAATAATTTAATGTTAATAATAATAATAATAATAATAATAATAATAATAATAATAATAATAATAATAATAATAATAATAATAATAATAACAATAACAATAACAATAATAATCATAATAATTAGGTAGATAGGTAGATAGATGGATAAATAGACATGGTATGTAGAATTCGAAGACACATAATTTGCATAGACGTATGAGAAAAAGTAATAAACATAAAACAATTTTAGTTGTAAATCAGTTAACGGACAAAATGCCCCAAACGTATCACTAATTACAGGGACAAGGTTGTAATGATAGTTTATTTACGAGTTACGTAACTTTGGATGATTATACTAATTCCGAGCTAAGTTCCAGTTGTACTGTAAACAAAATTGCATCAGATATTACTCCGCCAACTCGTCTATTGGGGGGAATCGTGGTGCTATTTTTATATGCCATATGACTGAATTGTGTAAGGAACTGTCATCGATAGAAACATTGTTCTTGGGAAATATAGTATTTTATGGGAAATAAGACTAAATGCAGGTAAGATGGTACCAATAATTAGGAACTTCAATTTCTTATTATATATGGGACTACCTAATCAGATGTTTACGCTTTTCCCTGATGTCGATAGATATCCTTTATTTGCTGTTTCACTACGAGCGGAATATTTGCTCTATGCTGCCTCACCTGTAAATTTTGCTATTATTTTCACTACGCCCTGAATGACTAATGTAGGATCTTTTTCATTAAACTGTTTGAAAACGTTCAAAATAATTTATTTCTCTCCACTTTTGAAATTGTTTCTTTTCCACTTGTTTTAAAAAATGCTATGAAAGCGGCCATTTTGAAATAATGGAAATCCCATCGTATTCTGCATTGCGTATGCGTAAGAATATAACAATTCTTATGTAGCCTATTAAAATTGTAATTATATATTTTAAGATTCTCCCATTTATATACAGAGTACGGCATAAGTCAGTTAACAACTACACATGGTTGCAAGGCAAAAATCAGATTGGTTGAAACTGGGGTTTGAATACGTTCCTTCAGAATATAATGTCGAACACTACTGCTTAGCTCCCATCTCATTATTGATCTACCAACTGAGCATTTTCCCACTGGTTTTCCTACAAGAATCTTCCATGCACTTATTTTGTGCCACATGTCCTGTCCATCGCCGTCTACAAGATTTAACTGTTCTTATTACATCTGGATCTTGGCTCCGTCTTACTGACAGACGTAAATTGCATTCTCTTTCACTGCTTTTCAAGCTTCTGAATTCCTACACTCCTAGTTACCTGGCGTCCAGACTTGAGAAGTTATCTTCTTACCACAATATTGACACTAGGCCACAAGATAAGTCTGTTAACAATCCCTCTTCATAGCACTACCTCTTATTCTACTTCCTTCACAATAGCCTCTGCCCGCTCCTGGAATATCCTTCCTCAAGATATCAGGGGTTGCCGCACACTTGGAATTTTTAAGTCACGCTTATACAGTTACCTGTTGTCTAATAATTCATTTTTCTCTATTTATTTAAATTTATACTATGTCATTAATTATCTTCTTCGTTTTTTTATATATCTTGTACATATTATATTTAATTCGTTAAATCTAGAGTAAATCAAAATACGTTATAAATAATAATTGTGTTAATTCTACCAGTTATATTATATGGGTGCGAAACATGGACTCTTACTTTAAGGGAGGAAAGGAGATTACGAGTATTTGAGAATAAATTTCTTAGGAAAATTTTTGGACCAAAGAGAGATGAACAGACAGGTGAATGGAGAAGACTAAATAACAATGAACTACATGGTCTTTATAGGAAGCCAGATATAATAACAGTTAAGTCCCGTAGACTGCGATGGGCAGGACATGTTGCGCGTATGGGGAATGAAAGACGTGCATGGAAACTTCTTGTAGGAAAGCCAGAAGGAAAACGCCCAGTTGGTAGACCAAGAATGAGGTAGGAGAACAACATTAACTATGATTTGAGGGAAGTAGATTATACAGGGAATGATTGGAAAGCATTAGCTCAGGATAGGAATGTATGGAGGGCTTATGTCCGTGCGGCCATGAACCTACGGTTCGATAGTGCCAGTGAGTAAGTGAGTAAGTATGTAAGTTGTATTTATAACATGTAGGCCTAATCTTTTATGTTTATTGTAATTCAGATGCAAGACTATTTTTTTTGTACTTTTTAAAACCTTGTTGAGTGACAGACAAGGCCTTAAGGCCTTAACTCTGCCAGGTAAAATAAAGCTATTATTATTATTATTATTATTATTATTATTACTATTATAAAGATCATGTACCTCAATGTTATGTAAAGGAATGTAAAATCACAACCTGGAATAAGAAGACTCTGTGCAGAAGTTGTCGGCTCTTTCACACTCAGTTTTGAATTATGTCGGTAATGACCTTAACTGTTAAAGAGCGTCGTTAAACAACATAGTACCTGACCATCTAGGGCTAGAGAAAACACCTGACTTCATAGACAAAAGAGTAGCAAGAATCATAACATTCACGAAAATGGAAATGAATAGGACATACATTAAGAAAAGACAATGATTCGATTGAAAGAATTGCGTTAGATTGGAACCCCCAAGGATAGAGGAGAAGAGGCAGACCGAAGCAGACATGGAAGAGAACCATCCTCGAAATTGCAAAGGAGGTGAAAACCTGGAAGGAAAACAGAAGTTGCCTCAGAATAGGATCCGCTGGCGACGCTTTGTGGATGCCCTATGCTCCTAATAGGAGATAAAGATGATCAGAACATTATTATTAAAGGGACTATAAATAATGTCAAAAAGCATGAGAATGTATACCATGAGATTAATGCCTAACAATGGAAAAGAATGTTTTGCGCTAATTACTGTCGGATGAAAACATGACGTATACCTGAAATCTAAAAATAGAGCCTTGTCTTTTCTCGTTTAATGATGCGACCTACATTCAAACGCCAGCAGTGAAATCTCAAACACAGGAAAAGAACTTGAAGAGACGAGATTGTAATTAAAATTTAATTAAATCTCTGCATGGGACGATCATCTGATTTTAAAACCTTCCGCTATTGTTCTCTTCTGGAAGCAGATGAACAAACTTAAGCAAACAAAGTGTTTTATATGCTATCATAAAACAAGATTAAACAAGGCAACAGATAAACCTATCTTCATTTTTTCTTGGTTTTCCTAAGTAAAGATAAATGCTGCATTGAAATTTCATTACAAGACTCATCATCATCATCATCAACAACCAGAACAATAATAATAATAATAATAGTAATAATAACAATTTTATTTATATGCAGATTTTTAATGTTTACACATCTTTCTGTCTCTTAAAATTTTATTTTATTTTTTCCACTCCTCTCTATCCACCTCCATGCCCTCCAGTTCTCTTGTTCTCATTCCATTAATTATTTCTTGCACCCACGAGTTTCGAGGCCTTCCTTTCCTTCATCTTCCAGGTGGACAACATTCAAATGTTTTTGGGTAACAAAAAAGTATGTAAGTAATCCAGAGTTAAATATTTCCTCCCGACAGGACATATGTAATGAACGGAGGTATGAGGCACAAAATATCTACAAAAGGAGAGGTTTAATTAAGGCAAAGAGAGAAGAGGAGAGAAAAGAAATATGACATTGAAGATTACAATAGTTAATTATAGTTATAAATGTTTTATCTTTAATTTACAACTGGTAATATATTGATAACGCCTGTCAATACTCTTTGAAATGACAGCATTAAGAATCATCCAGGGAAAAACTATTATAGTGTGAAGGACTATAAAATATTTTAGAACGGAGAACAGGTTAAAAAATATGGATTGCTATCGATTTTTCTATAGTTACTACATTCTACATAGGTACTACATTCTACATTGTTCAGTCACATAATTTTTGGAACACATTTTCAGCAATTGACATTCAGAATTCTACGTGTTAAAATGACTATAACTTTGGGTTAGTTTAGGTCGTTAGGTTAGCTTCCAGATTATGTCTAGTTTCGGATCCTGTAATTCTTCTTCTTGTTCTATCTCATGAAATTACGTCTTTTGACCTGTTTTCACATCAAATGTAGTGAATCTTCACATCTAGTAAATGGACGTCCAACACGGATCCTGTAAATAAGGCAAATCCTCTAGTTTGTCCGGCTTAATACCAGGTAGAGGGAAGAGATGAAGGTCTATCATATACACTATTGTCGGCTGACCAGGTCTGTCGCACCAGGAGCAGATAAAAGGAAATGAAATTTGGATCCTCTACCTTGAGGTTATTCAAGACCATATGAAACGTTCAGAAGACATCTACAGCGACTGAGCAATTAGGTAGGACATATGCACATTGTGCGCCATTTTATGTATTGTCATTGTTTATATCACATTTTTAAAGTTATATCTATCCTCACTTCTATTACTTTTTCAATGTTTTCTTACTTTTTTCTTACCATAAACCATTGCTTGGTTTATGGTAAGAAAACTGTAAAAACTCACATTCCGCATATCAATTCGTACGTTTGTTATATTATTTTGAAAATTGTGGTAGGTAGATAGACTATTTGAACTGATAGTCGTGAAACAATAATTGTTTAGTAGAATACACATGCAAATTGAACCGCTTCCTGCAGAAAGAGCCTGTCTATTTTTTTCATGAAAAATGTATTTCATTTTATGCTTATTTCACACAAATTTCTCCTTCTTGTCTACTTATCGCAGATTTCAATTATGCTCACTCCAGTATAACCAAACTGAAACCTTTTTAATGCCTGAAGCATGCTTGTAGGAGTGCAGAACACGCTAAAAAATATAAATTTCGTAAACACAAAATGGAGTGAGATCGTTTTTTTATGGAGATATTCCTGTGGAGATCTGATCATTGAACTGGGAGGAAGAGACTCAGAGAAAGAACACCAAATAGTGGAAGTAATTTATATGTAATTTACAAAAGTAGTACAAATAGTATAAAAGGTTTTAAAATTATCGTAAAATCATTTTAAATCCAAAAATTTTTTAAAGCTATATGATAAATAATTTCTTAAATTAAATAACTCCTCAAGGACATCCCAGTTAAAGTTGTTGATTTAAATCAATTATACAAAATATAAAAACTCTTAAGAGAAAACTGTTTTTTTTACATTACAATGTGCAATATGAATAAAAAAATATTTAAGATTATGTAAATATCCTAGTCTTAACTCAAAACTGAAGAGGAAAGGAGAAAATTCCAACAAAATTTTCAGGAGAAAGCCTCTACCATGGAAATCTCATATGGCAATACAAAGGAACACTGGAGTCATTTGAAAACCTCTATACAGATAGCTGCAAAGGAAACAATAGGATACAAAGAAAGCAAGAATATTAAGAAACCTTGGGTCACAGAAAAAATGTTGGAGAAGATGGAAGAAAGAAGAAAATGGAAAAATAGCAATACAGAAGAAGCCAAAAGAAACTACAGGAAACTAAACAACGAACTTAGAAGAGAAACTGACAAGGCAAGGGAAGAATGGATGAAGCAGAAATGTGAAGAACTAGAGAATCTGGAGAGGAAAGGAAAATATGATTTAATGTACCAGAAAGTTAAAGGCTTGGACTATGGAAAGAAGAGCAGGAAAACTATGTGGCTGATTGAGGACGAAAATAATGAAGAAATAACAGACAAACAGGGATTTATGAATACATGGAAAAAATATGTAGAAGAGCTATATGAGACAAGAAATCATCCGGCTAACTTGAATATAGAAAATGAAGAAGACGTATCAGAAGATGAAAAAGGATTTTCAATTCTGAAGGAAGAAGTTGAACTAGCAATTAAGGAAATGAAAAATGGTAAAGCAATAGGGGTAGATGGAATCCCCATTGAATTAGTTAAATTTTCAGGTGAAGGAAAGAAGGAAATTTTGCGTTTATGCAACAATATATATAAAGAAGGTGAATGGCCCGAAGAATTGACTGAGACAGTGTTAATACAAATACCGAAGAAGAACAATGCAAAGAAATGTAAGGAGTTCAGGACTATCAGCTTGATATCACACTCTGCAAAGATTCTCCTGCGAACACTAAATCAACGTTTACGTTCTACGATGGAAAGCGAATTGGAAGAAGAACAGTTTGGCTTCAGGAAGGGAAAGGGTACAAGAGATGCAATTGGATTGATACGAACAATAGGAGAAAGATATATAGAAAAATATAAAGACGTTTATGCAGTATTGTTGACCTGGAAAAGGCCTTTGACAGAGTAAATTGGAATAAACTCCTGAAGATCTTGAAGAAAATTGGCGTGAACTGGAAGGAGAGGAGGCTCATAAGTAGTCTTTATATGAAACAGCGAATAAAGTGAAGATAGGAGAAGAAATGTCAGAGGGAAGAGAAATTGGAAGAGGGGTGAGGCAAGGATGTCCTCTATCACCTACCCTTTTCAACATCTACCTGGAAGACCTAATGAAGAACTGCTTCAGTAATACGGGAGGCGTAAACATGGGAGGAAGAAGAATAAAGTGCATAAGATTTGCTGATGATATGGCTTTGCTAGCAGAAGATGCAATGACATTGAGGAACATGCTGATGGAGCTGAATGATAAGTGCGAGGATTATGGGATGAAGATAAATATAAATAAGACGAAGGCCATGATTATAGGAAAGAAACAAAGGAAGATAAACATGAAGATTAAAGATGAGGCCATTGAGCAAGTGGAGAGCTTCAAATACTTGGGTTGTACTATCAGTAGTAACATGAACTGCAGTCAAGAAGTAAAGCAGAGGATAGCAATGGCAAAAGAAGCTTTCAACAAGAAGAGAAGCATTTTCTGCGGACCTATGGCAAGATAAATAAGAAAGAGGCTAGTGAAGTGCTTTGTGTGGAGTGTAGCATTATATGGTGCAGAGACGTGGACATTACGACGGAATGAGGAAAAGCGACTGGAAGCTTTTGAGATGTGGATATGGAGAAGAATGGAACGTATAAAATGGACAGACAAAGTAAGAAATGAAGATGTGCTAGACAGAGTGGGTGAAAGAAGAACAATGCTGGAACTCATAAAGAAGAGGAAAAGAAATTGAATTGGCCACTGGCTAAGAAGAAACTGCCTGCTGAAGGACGCACTAGAAGGAATGGTCAACGGAAAGAAAGTTAGAGGCAGAAAAAGACATCAGATGATTGACAATATTAAAATAAATGGTTTGTATGCAGATACAAAAAGGAAAGCTGAGTCAAGGAAAGAGTGGAGAATGCTGATTTTGCAGTGAAAGACCTGCTCTTGAGCAGAACACTATGAAATGAAAAAATCCTATTAGTTGTGGAAAACAACGGGAAGCTACCACACCTATAATTCCCTAGAATAACTGCAAAGCATAGCATGAAAATGCTATGATTGCAGTGAAGGACCTGCCCTCGGGCAGAATTACTATGGATGGATCCTATTAGTAAGATTATTAATATTAACACCTTTTAAGATATTTATATATACCATTCGAAAAGAACGTATTTTTGTGATTCAGATTGCGTAATGTTTGGATTTTTTCCGGCTTACTTTTACAATGTCTCTTACAAATATTAAGTTATAACGAATAACAATTGATATTGTATGACTTAAAACATTATATTCATAATCATGGTTTAGCCTTATTCCCGTTCCAGTTACAAAATGTTGAGATCATATTCTTGTGTGCCTTCCGAAGCCTCTGTTGTGTGGGTTGTAAGGCCCTATATAAACGCTGCTATTGGGATTCTGTTTCGTATCATCTTTACTTTTCACATTGCTTCTGTATTTATTTATAACCTTATTTAATTCTTCGAGATTTAGTTGTTTTCAAATGTATTTACCAGGAAAAAGGTAAGGAAATATATGAATTCACATTTGTTTTTGTATAATCAAGTAGAGTTATATAATATATTTATTTATTTACTTATGCTTTCAAATGTGCGTATTTCTCAGAAAAAAGTAGGAAAATTCATGAAATCACTTTTTCGTGGAATCAGGTATAGATAAATACATGTATTTATTTTGTTTATATACTTAACATTGGTATAGTTAATGCCATGAAGCCATATTTTTCCAGCCAAATATAGCAAACATATAACAATATAACAATCACAATAATTATTAATAATAGTTTATATATATTGAATGTATCTTTAGTCAAACTGACAATAAGAGTAAGTAGTTCTATTAAGTTTAATCGATAATTAAAATTAATGTCAATAATAAAAATTAAATAAAGCAAGATAATGGATACAGTAGACAGCCACGATCTATATTAATAAATATGATTTTCTTCGTGATAAAATTGTATTGCACATAGTCAATAAAAACCAAAGACCTTGATAATGATGTTGTCGCTATTGAAACGCATTAACTCTTTCAACTATTTAGTTTGGTGATTTGGATTTTCATCATCTATGTGTAATACAAGCCTCTGTCTAATATTCATGAGAAAATAGCCTATTGCAAGAAAAATAAAGAAAATTATCGGTTATATATAAATATTTTAGTTTAAAATATTTTTAAAAATATGAATGGTATTTAATATAATTAAAGTAGTCCATCTCTGTGATCTCGGGGTAGTGTCGCCGCCTCTTTATGCAGAGATGATCCACGGTCGGGACAACTTTCCTGGTTGATGGTTTCTTTCGGTTTTTTTTCCCCTCACCTTTAAGACAAATGTCAGGAAACGTAAGGCCCAAATGGTTCCTGAATATCATCTGGCAATCATCATTATCTTATTCGCCATGTTTAGTATGAATATGTGTGTGAATGGTGTGTTTCGTCTTAATGTTGTGTTCTCTTGGAGGAGGTCCTGACATTGAGCTGATCACTCATTCGGGGAGGTAAATAGTAAAATAAGTATGTGTGTGATCCTTAGTAAAATTACTCTCCCCACAGGTCGTTTCACTGTAAGGTCTGGTGTCGTGTGGCACGTAGAAGTACCTGTAAGTTTAGAGGTTAAACTGCGGTAATGGAATGGAATATAAACAAAAGGAGATAAACTATTAATTGAAGAAAGAATACAGTCGATTATGTTCCTTGCTTCTAGTTCCGAGAGACGTGGGTTCAAATCCAGCCGGGATCGAAAAATTCAAGGGGCAAGTCCTGTGGGAGGAAGTTTTAGCCTAGGTCCCGAGGCTGAAGATTTTCAGGCTCGTAAAATAACCAAAAACCTGAATAAACAGGCCTATATGGAAAATTTACCGATCGTTACCCACATATTTCTCGCTGATGCATATGGATAAATAAGCATAACTAAACTAGCTTGGTTCAAACACTCCCACTACGGAGCAGCCTAATCCCCATACAAGGACGTACGGGGTTATAGACGGAAATAGTAATATTGGTGATATGTATTATGTTAGTTTGTTATTAATGGTGCATGTACACTTGGCAAATCGTGACATGGATTTTCTTGGTGTTCCTGACCAATGAGGTAGAACACTGCACGTCAGTGTTCCACTGACCAACTCAAAGCTCTATCAACCTGTTTCACTAATGCAGATAAAGTTAAAATTCCCACGTTAATGGACGATGAAGGACCATGAGAATGTGTCATGTTTAGGGTCAGTTTCACCAACAGAGGTAACTGTATTACGCCAGTTTTTTCCGTGTATAATGCATAGCTTAAACTGGCGTAGGCTAATACAGTTACCTCTCTTGGTGAAACTGGCCCTTAGAGGAGGAAAGTTACGGTATATAATTTTTTTACGTTTTATATGTACTTTACGTAAGTAGATATAAATGTAGTGATTTAAAATAATTTGTGATGACTAAACAAGTTAAGTATTTTCTCATGTGAAGGTTCCTCAATTACCATCCCTTATGTGATCGAATATTCTTCTTTGGACCCTATTTTCTGATATGTTTAGCCAGTTTCCATCCCTCATATTAGACACCATGTTCCATACTCATAGATTATAGAAAGATTATAGTTTTATACATTTTAATCTTTATGCACAAAAATCGAGCACATTCTTTAACTTAGCCCATCAGATTCTCAATTCTACTTTTATCTAAAGTATTATTTCATGTGTTAATTATCTCACATATAAAGTTAAATGCTTGCGATATGGTGTAACATACGATAAATAAAGGGATGTCAAAATAAATGGAATAAATTCAGATACATGTGGGGGACAATTAGAAATTGTTTTGAAAAGAAACAAGATTAAAATTTTGTAAGGTTGTAGCTATTCCTGTATTGTTACAATGCTCCGAAAATTAGACTATGACTAAAAATCAGTCAAAAAATAGAATCTGCAGAAATTAATTTCCTGAGACATGTAGCGGGATATACTTTACAAGATAAAAAATAAGCAAAGGCATTAGGAATGAGCTTAATACATTCAGCTTAACAGAAGGAATCAGGGAATACAAACAAAATTGTTTCAGATTCATTCAAAGGATGGATCAAGAATGTATAGTCCAAGATCCGGCTGCAAGATTACTACGTTAATCGAGTGTATGAACAAAATCTATTTTTTTTTCATAAAATTGTGAATGAATGAATATACGATATACGTATTTTTGTCGAGTTGCCTATTAAAATTCGGCCGCCAGTATGTTTAATTAAAATATAATTTATTTATTTATTCGAAATCATTTGATTCACTTGTTATTAAAATAAATTATAATCCAGTTCGCAGAAATCGATGTATAGAGCTTGAAAAGTTTTGGTTACCATTGCAAACTAGGCCGTGACCACCTCGCAGCGGAAAGTAAAACCACTGCCCTTTATGTATACTATGTACAATGAATATACAAAAGTATATCCAAAAGGTAGTGTTAATATACATTATACGAAACAAATCACAACTTTTAAATAAACTGAACTTCATTTGGAACAATATAAAACAATAAATACGTACTTACCGCCATTTTATTACTGATTGGTGTCACAGCCTGCTGTAGCCGCGAGGAGATTTACGGCCAGGTTTGCAAAGACACCAAAACTTTTCAAGCTCTATACATCGATTTCTGCGAACTGAATTATAATTTATTTTAATAAGAAGTGAATCAAATTATTTCGCATAAATAAATAAATTATATTTTAATTAAACATACTGGCGGCCGAATTTTAATAGAGAACTCGGCAAAAATGTATTCAGTCATTCACACTTTTATGAAAAAAATAGATTTTTTCATACACTCGAACGTAGTAATCTTGCAGCCCGATCAGGCACTAGTATAACAAAACAGTTATTCACATATAAGCCAGAGGGGTATGATAGATGTGTGGGACGACCAAGAGCACAATGGAAATATTACCCGTTTAAGGAGTAAGTGCAGTTGTTGACGGAGGGCACTGCAGTCCTGTTTATACAGGAATAGAACACGTGACACTGCTATATTTGAGTGCAGATGGGAATGGGATGTGGGACGCTGACAGTATACACTGCCTTATGTGACGTCACGTGTAGCTACAAACAGAGCTTCGTATTTCTTCCGCCTGCAGAGATATTTTGAATGACTAATATCAGTTTTCTATATGAGACCGGAAGGAACCCTTTGCAGTTCAATCCGTGAAGGAGATGATGATGGTATGAAGTTGAATGATTAAGGTCGTTAAGATCTCGCTTCTTAAATAAAAAATACCACTCCTACATATTTCAACCTATTCACTTGTACAATAAGTTTCCTATATAAAATAATTTTAACTGGTGACATATCTAATTCTTTAAACGCTAAAAACTTCAGTTTTATTTATTGAATAGCTAACACCCGGCGTGCATTGCTACGCCTAAATAAATTAAATGTGTTTTTATGTTTAGTTTAATAAGTATAAAGAAAAATAATTATAAATGTATATCATAATTATTTTTAGATACCCCGTGCTGATTACCCGGCGCTGACCGGGAATCTACTTATCCCGATTTTCGTGGCATAAGTGAGCTGAAAGATAAAATGGTTATTGTGAGTTCCCCTGAAAGATAAACATATGCTGTCGCGGACTTTTTTTGTAGAGTTTTTTTTAGATATTCAATTCTGTGTACATTAATTTTGTGTATTTGTTATGGTTTAGGCAGCGTAAGCTATTTAATCGTCCAAAAAGCTACAATCTTCACGTTTTTCACTACAAAGGGTGGTTTTTAAGGGTGTAGGAGTTGAGTATCACAACTCTCTTATAACCTATGTTCATCCCCGGAATCTCCTGAACATTTTTCAAAAAGCCTCATAACAATCGGTTGAACGGTATGGCTGCGCATAAAATACAAACAAACATTCATTTCTATATATTAGATTAAAATTACATGATGAATAATGGTAAAATTGATTCTGGTAATTCCAAAATAGTGTTTTCGATTATAGTAGAGTAAACAACGGGAGATATTTTAGTGAGGTTGATATACACCAAGATTTTAAATTGAATACGAGTCGGAAACGCTGGACAACTTAAAATGAGAAAATAAACTTGACATAAAGTGTGTGTAAGTGACAAAATATGTAGGAAGTTGCACGTCCTTGCATAATGTTGGGAAACTGGGTGTTAATTACAGACCATCCCTAGCGGCTCTAGAGAAAGTTTCCACGTGCAGCATGGGAACAAGTTACGTAATGTAACCATTGTCTACAACCTGTAATGTAACACAACCTGTACTTTTCAACCTTTCTGAGATCGCGGCCCGCCAAATTCCTTTTCTTATAAGACAGGGAACAGGTTTCACTTCATTTGAATAATCTTCCGTCCTGGTAATCTTGTGGTTATTATACTCGTCTCTGATTCCCAAATTCGCAGATTCAAACCTGACCCGAGTCGATAATTTTTAAAAGCGTAAAAATCTTAAGTATGACTTCTTGGGAAAGGAAATAAAGCCGTAGAGCCCACATTGTAAATGTATCCATGTAAAACAACTTCAAATCTGAAAATTGCCTCTCTAACTAACTAACTAACTCACTGGTACTATCGAACCCATAGGCTCATGGCCGCGCGGACATAAGCCCTTCACCTTGAGCTAATGTTTTCCCTGTATAATCGACTTCCCTCAAATCATGGTTAATGCTATTGTCCCATCTCATTCTTGGTCTATCCCTCTGGTTTTCCGACAAGAAGCTTCCATGCCCCTCTTTCATTCCCTATTCGTGTCACATGCCCTGCACATCGCAGTCTACGAGACTTAATTATTCTTATTATATCTGGTTTCCTATTATACAGTCTACTCCATTTGCCTGTCTGTTCACCTCTCTTTGGTCCAAACAAGGACTTTATTCTAAAATACTTGTAATCTATTCCACCTTAAAGTAAGAGTCCATACTTCGCATCCATATAATATAACTGGGAGAATAACAGTTTTATATATTTTCAGTTTAAATTTTTTGACAGCAGAGAAGCCTCTCGGAAAAAAAAATGTTCATCCGTTTCAGGTTCGCTATTGCATTTCGATGCTAATGACCTAAATTGTTAAATAGGGTCGGACTCGGGTTCGATTGCAGGCGAGGTAAGTGATTTTAAATCTACACCTTCGGTCTGAGGGCGTTCCTTGTGAAGTCTAATGATGCCTTCAGCTTAGCCCTGGAATTCTGCAGGCCTCCCTATATAGTAGTGCCAGTATATATCTAGAGAATCACGCCAGAGACTAGTGGCTAGTAGATCAGACTACGGGGAAATAGTATGGAAATAGTGCATTTGCATGCTTACACTTACTGTGCGACTTAACTGCAGACTGAAACTCGAGGGAGTACGTCAATTACGTCACGACCACAGTATCTACAGTTAATATAGCGTAAGGAAGTATTCATTTCAATGCTGAATAACAAGTGAATTTATACAGGTGTGATTATGTAAGTTTGTACTATGTACCAGTTGTCAGAGTAAGATGTATATACCATGTAAACAGCGCAATAGGCAGCACTAGTTTGCCGTTTGTCTTGACATTGCCTTGAGAGAGTCGATAGTATCATCATCAACAATAACAAGGATTAAGTCCATTGGCCTGTTCCGATCTCATTATAGGTCGAATTGGTCCTTCCATCTCTTCAATGGTCTTCCCAACAATCTTCTCCCTTTTGGTTTATAATTATACATTCTTCTTGGTATGCGCTGTTCATTCATTCGTAATACGTGCTGAAGGTAAGCATTTTGATAGTATTTTATTCTTTCACAGAGATTAAATATATTACGTTTTGTTCTAATATCTTCGTTTTTCTTTTTTATCTGACATTTGGTATCCTGCTATTGCTCTCAACATCTTCATTTCTGTAGCCTCTATTTGTTTACTATCTGCCTTTGTTAATGTACAGGTTTCACATCCATAGATAAGAGATGGAACTGCCAATACTTTGTAAAATTTTAAAATAGTTTCTTTTCTAGTTTTATTCAATAAAGAACGTTTTAATTGTACCTCGTAGATAATTGAATCGTTATATTTTAGTGTGAGTCGATAGCAATTTGTAAATAATCTTAGTTTGTTTGTTCGTAACTTCAAATCTAGGTACTATTTTTCTGCAATCCAATAATAACTATTGGTCAATTTTGATATATTGAATCCGAACATATCCTTCAAATTAGACCATCAAATTCTAAGCTTTTATCTGTATTCGTTTCCCGATTCTGGTGAATGTATTTCATGTACAGTAAATACATTAATGTACTAAGGATTTATTACATTTTGTTGAGAGAAGGTTAAGATAGATTAAACATATTGCCTATTATAATCAAGCTTAGGGAGCGGGACAATTTAAGAAGGTAAGGTTTGTCAAGATTCAACTGTATATGACGTCAGTTACCTCCACCCACTGTCGGTACAATCAAATCATAAGATGATGAAATTAAATGTGTCTTGCCTCTCCTCATATAAATCTTCGAAGTAGATCGCGATTTCGAGACCATAACGGACTCATCTTCAGTACTTCTTTGGTGACTGATGTTATGTCGATCGTTTTTCTTCCGATCGACATATCAGTCACCAAAGAAGTACTGAATATGAGTCCGTTATGGTCTCGAAATCGCGATCTACTTAGAAGATTTACATGAGGAGAGGTAAGAAACATTTAATTTCATCATAAAATAAACCTCATAGTGATTAATTCCTATAAAAGTTAAATCATAAGATATTGTGATCTTACAGGTAAAACGCATAACAGCAAGTTGGTTTAATTCGTACAGATTGTTTTTATAGTTACCAGACAATGCTATGAAGAAATGGTTTATTTACGTTCAATAGTACACTTCAAAGATGATATAATGCATGTACATACAAATTATAGTTAACTTATCCCGGTCCCTAATTCTTGATAATTATACTTAAAATTTTATCTTCGTGAGTTTCTGAATCCTTAAATATATTTGAATGTCAAGTACATTCTATTACCAGAAGTAACTTGCTGGGATGGGAGTGCCGGAGCAAAAGTTTGGATTAAAAAAGAACATGTAAACACTAAGAGATAGATATACTGATCAAGATGTTATTGATTCATTTAAATTTATTTCTGGTGGAATTTTTGTATTTAATGTTGTTTTAATGATAGGTTTAGTCATATTAGTTTAATCATATGTTAAAATCGAAGATATTAATGACAAGATAAATAAAATTAACCTAATGTGTGGCACTTAAAATAACCCTTAAAAACACAGGAAAGGAAACAAATATTAATTTTTTATAAAGACTGTTTATAAACTTTATAAAGACTTATAAAAACTGTTCCTGTATTGATCAGAATGTTGGAAGATCACTAAAAGACAAGAGCAAAGATTGCAAGCAGCTGAGATGAGATTTTTAAGAAATATAGCAGGATATACTCTGCTGGATAAGAAAAGAAATGAAGATATGAGAAAAAAAACTAAATATTTTCAAACTTACAGACCGAATAATTAATTATAGGAACGCCTGGAAAGAACATGTTGATAGAATGCCAGAAGAAAGATTTCCAAATTATTGCTAAATTATAAACCACAAGGAAGGAGAAATGTTGGACGCCCACACAGAAGATGGTCCGTACAATTTTAACAATTCTAGCTTTCATGAAACCGGAATGAGCCAACAGGCTTAATCCCTGGATGATGATGATTAGTTTAGTGTTGTTTTTTAATTAACGAAGTAGAGTGCTATTGTTGGTCGGTGTAGTGATTTTATTTTTTTGCTCACCATAATAAAAGTTAGAGATTTCAGTTTCATAATTATACAGACAACTTTTATTATGTTTGTGGAAAGTTTACATCAAAATCCCAAATAAAAAAAGTTGCAACATTGATCAAGACAAGAATCGAATCCCAAAACATTGTTGCATTACTCGTATAACTAATTTATGAAAGTTGTTATGTGGGAAGTTAAAGTTCTTACCATTCGCTGCATCTATGATTTGGGAGAAGGGGATAAAATCGTCCGAATGACTGTTATTTCTAACTAACTCTAACTCACTGGCACTATTGAACCCGCAGGTTCATGGCCGCGCGGGACATAAGCTCTCCATATATCCCTATCCTGAATCAATGTTTTCCGATCATCCCCTGTATAATCTACTTCCTTCAAATCATAGTTAATATTATTCTCCCACCTCATTCTTGGTCTACCAACTGGGCGTTTTCCCTCTGGTTTTCCTACAAGAAGCTTCCATGCACGTGTTTCATTTCCCATTCGTGCCACATGTCCTGCCCATCGCAGTGTATGAGACTTAGATTTTTGGACTCCTCCCTCATAGTTCAGTTAAGATTTTTTTTTATAACAGGAATATATTTCCCTCAGTCTCTTTGCTTCACGCAGGCCTGAAAGAAACATTTGAAGCCATCTCAATGATCGTTAGTTTAATGACCGAACTTTAATTGTAAAAAGTATGTGGCGACCTTAAAGTAAATGGATGTCTTGTAGACATGCAGGTAAGTTTCACCAAATACTGCTCCTTCTTATGTTCATGAGATAGTCGTGATAGAGAAACACTGTTACATTAAACACTGGAAAATTAGACAGGAAATAATTTCTATTCAGAGTGAAACATCATCCATAGTAATTCTGCCCGAAGGCAGGTCTTTCACTGCAATCATAGTATTTTCATGCTATGCTTGCAGCTTTACTAGGGAATTGTAGGTGTGGTAGCTTCCCGTTGCTTTCCACACCGGTGAAGGATGATGATGATGATGATGATGATATTGATAAGGATGATTATGATATGACCATATGATTTCGGGGACCGTTTGGGCCTTAAAGTTTTCCTGACATTTGTCTTACAGGTGAGGAAAAACCCCGATAAAAACTTCACCCAGAAAAACTGCCCCGACCGGGGATCGAACCCGGCCCGTTGCGGGACAAAGCAGCACACTGTCTTGAGACCACAGCGGTGGACTGAAACATAATAATAGCTAATAATAATAATAATAATAATAATAATAATAATAATAATAATAATAATAATAATAATAATAATAATAATAATAATAATAATAATAACTTTATTTTACCTGGCAGAATTAAGGTCATAAGGCCTTGTCTACCACTCAACCACGTTAGAAAAAAAATACTATTAAATCTAAATTACAATAAACAAAATTATTACATAGTATATTTATAATATAATTATTATTTACAATATATTTTGATTTACTCTATCTGAAAGGATACATTTATAAAATGTACAAGATAGAAAAATGAGAAAAAAGTAGTCAATGGCATAGAATAAATTTAGTTCTGGAGATAAAATAAATATCTAACAAGTAATTGTATAAACGTGACTTAAAAGTCTGGACGCCAGATTACATTTTTTTCTTACTCCCTCCGCTTTAAAACATAAAGCTGGAGATCATGCGTTCAAATCACAGCTCATGTGCAGCATTTCTCTCTGGTTTTGGTAACGTAATTAGTTGTTTTTTATTTAGATAATCTCATTCAAGTCCATTTCTGAAACCATTAATTTTGTTTTTATATGAAAATTCAGACTTGGGAAGAATATTTCTAATTACAGTTTTAAAACTTCTTAAATTAAAATTATTATACAGTAATATGAAATTATAAAATTGTTACCTTGTAGGTCCGGCTTCTCAACTTTGTAAAATATTCTCTGTAGGCCTTTCGGAACTAATCCCATCATCAGCAGAAAGAACAGGAGATAGGCCTATATCTACAGAGGGTCATTAGGCCTTTCGGGATTAGTCCCATCATCAGCAGAAGGAGCAGGAGAGAGGTCTATACCTACTGACCCTGAATGCAAGGAGCAGGAGAGAGGTCTATACCTACTGGCCCTGAATGCAAGGAGCAGGAGAGAGATCTATACCTACTGACCCTGAATGCAATGGTCATTAGATATAGACCTATCTCCTGCCCTTCTGCTGATGATGGGAGTAATCCCGAAAGGCCTACAGAGAATTAATATTTTAGAAAGTTTAGGAGACGGACCTACAAGAAAACAATTTTATAATTTTATATTATAATTCCGCTGTGGTCTCGAGGTAGCGTGCTGCCTTGTCACGCAGCGGGCCCGGGTTCGATCCCCGGTCGGGGCAGTTTTTCTGGGTGAGGTTTTTATCGGGGTTTTTCCTACCTGTAAGACAAATGTCAGGAAAACTTTAAGGCCCAAACGGTCCCCGAAATCATATGGCCATCATCATCATCCTTATCATTACCATTACCATCATCATCATCATCATCATCACCACCACCACCATCATCATCCTTCACCGGCGTGGAAAGCAACGGGAAGCTACCACACCTACAATTCCCTAGTAAAGCCGTAAGCATAGCATGAAAATGCTTTGATTGCAGTGAAGGACCTGCCCTCGGGTAGAATTACTATGGATGGATATTATAATTTTAATGTTGTGACTAATATCTCAACGGAGTTTTATCATGAATTTTATTAATTTAAAACTTTTGTTTTCCTTGTATTATTAACAGAAACTAAGGCCAACATTTATAAAACAGTAGTAAGACGTATTATAAGTTATCAGGCAAAACAAGACTAGATATCATAAAAGCAAAAATATTATTGGAAACAACAGAAATGAAAATTCTTTGTAAAATTGTGGGGAAAATTTTATTGGATAGAGAAAGGAGTAAACGTATTAGAGAAACATGTGCAGTCGAAGATATTAAGAAATGGGTATATAGGCCTAGGAGGAAATAAGAATGGGGCGCGCATATAATCAGGATGGGCAGCAATAGAATATTGCCAAGACTGCAAGGGATAATCTACCTAGGGATAGACAACAGGGGCATCCCAGAAGGCGGTGGTATGACGACCTAAGTTGAGGCAACAAGAATTGTAGGAAGAATTGGTTAACCAATAATGGAAGAATGGTCCACCGCTGTGGTCTCAGGGTAGCGTGCTGCTTTAAAAAAATTGTTTAATTAACAATACTATATATTTCTACTAGAATATATATATATATATTATTGTTGATTTGTAACTAACAACAAATATTATAAATAATTCCAATACTATTTGTAAATAATTTACATGCCTTGTCACGCAGCGGGCCCGGGTTCGATCCCCGGTCGGGACAGTTTTTCTGGGTGAGGATTTTATCGAGGTTTTTCCTCACCTGTAAGACAAATGTCAGGAAAACTTTAAGGCCAAAACGGTCCCCGAAATCATATGGCCATCGCAATCATCATCATTCATATTCATCTTGGGTTAAGCTTAGGATTAGGGACTCTCCTGGCGCACCACCATCATCATCACCCATCATATCATCGGGGCAACGTAATCCCGCCTTCCAGGCGCCCCAACCTCAGAAGTGGGTTACAAGTACGCCGTGCCAGGAGAGAAACCAGGAATGTCGAACGACAAACCTGGGGCATTTGAAAAAAAATGGAAGAATGAAGAAGTATTTTAAACTTGCTTATCGCCATTTAAGATAGATGTTTGACTTCCCTATATATATATATATATATATATATATATATATATATATATTATTTTTTAGTATCAGGTTTAATAATTTTTGTTTGCTACATATCAGTTCTCTCGATATCCGGCTGGATTGGAAATTTCAGTGCAAAATTGTCAGAAATTCCACTTTCACTTCTTTAGAATGCGACACTCAGTAGAGGAAGTGACAGTGTGATAAAGTTGATGAGGTGGATAAAAACTCCATTACAAAAAAAAATATATTTCAAGCATATTTTCCGCATGCGAACTTAACTTGATTGAGTATTAAATTGTTATCCGTAAGAAACAGTTCGCGTAGTACCGTCACCTAAACTTGCTTCAAAGGTCATTGTGCTGGAGATTCTCGGAGCCAGGTATGCAGGAAACTTAAGTCGGCAAAATATTCGTTTACCTAAGAGTTAATTTACATTCATTTGTTGCATTCCTCACTGTACAGTACATTATATTTAATTTGCGACATTAATACCTTTTAAAAACAAACCGAAATAAAACGTAAACAAGTTTGAACCCAAACATCTGTTCTTTTATATCAGTTTTATGTTGAAGTTTTATGCTATTTATTATTTAATGAGATACTTAAACAGTTAGTCGGCTGCGGTGGGCTAGAGGTTACGTTCCTTGTCTCTAGTTCCGAGGGATGCGGGTTCAAACCTGGCAGTGGTCGATAGGTGTTTAGGTTAGGAAATCTAAGGAACAAATTCTCCGGGGGGGGGGGAGGATTTTATGCCGTGAGTCCCGAGTCTGAAGATTTCCAGGCTCGTAAAAGAAACACAAGCCTGAATAAAAAGGCATCTGTGTAAAATTTACCGGCGTTTCCCATCCAGTAATAATTCCCTATCACTCGCTGACATCTATAGATTAATTAACATATCTTACAAAGCACAGAAATGAACTTCCCTAGAAGAACAAAAGGCTGCACAAGATTGGATCGGATAAGGAATGAAGATGTAAGAACAGAGTTAAATATATATATCCATTGGATGAGAAAATCAGAGAATATAGAGAGAAATGGTTTACACATGTGGGAAGAATGAATGTATCAAGATTACCAAGAGCAGCATTCAACTACAAGCCAAGCGGTTCAAGGAATGTAGGAAGTCCAGTGAAAAGATGGACAGAACAACTGTGAGGCGGAACAGGCAATTTGCCTAGCCTGTGAAGTGAAGAAGAAGACTAAATTAACTTGATTAATAAATTCCCATTAGGGATCGCCTAATCCCGGCAGAGGGAAGGAATGGGCTTAAGAAGAAGAGTTTAACAGTTATGGTTAACTGAGTCTAAATTCAAGTCTGGGAGGGAGACGGCTGGCAAATTTTGCACAGAAGTATCTTTTCAAAGGCTTGAAGTTTTTTCGTACCGTACATATATTGCAGGGACACGTGGCTTTAGTTTCCTACCGAAGGGACATATAATCAGGATATTTACACCTGAAAAGTTCATATACCACGGCCGGGATTGAACCCGGAACAAGAGGCTGGTGTGAAAATCAGTAGTCTAACTAAACCAACTTATTTAAATTTTGTTTTTGTTTTGAGACACTTGAACATGTTTGGAATCTTAGAGTAATAAGGCAGAAACTAAAAACAAATACTATTTGAATTAGGACACTTTTGCAAACAGTTAACCTTGACTTCATATACAAAAAAAAAATCGAAGTGTTGTGTTGAAAATCTGATTTTATATAGGTACTTTGAAGTTTAAAATTTAAAATTGGTCTCCTGAAAATTTGCTGTTTTCGAGTTGAGATCTTATTACGTATGTTGAAATCGTATGTATTTTTCATAATAACTGATATTAAATTTCATGAATTATGAAACAAGGCTACTAATGAAATGGATCGTGATATGAAATAATGTAATATTTGAAATTCAAGAAAAAATAATTTAACCGGATAGATCATTATCATGAACGTATGTCTATTAGGTTTAGTTTTTTCCATAATTTTTTCCTAAGTCTCAAGATGTCCTTGACGAGCCCACCGTTGTTTTGGTCTTCTTCTGTTTCTGAATCCTTAACCAGGTAGGTGGGGATTTTATATAGGGACCTCCGACTTATGTGTCTGAAACTCTTTTGTGTGAATTAACTCGCTCGGCAATATTAAGTAATTATTATTTTCAAGTTTATTAATCAAGTCAGTGATGGCTCGCAATTTTGAACTTCCGAGACTTAATTCCGAAACAATTTACTTATTAACATAACCTACTTATTAAAATTTGAAAGTTTATAATAAAATGTACTACGTTAATGATCTCATTTGGCACTTGCTTCAAAGAAACAAAATGTAACCACTCGGTCTTTCTGATCGAGCCGTGTCGCTTGGATAGGCGTGGCTTGGCAGAATTATCTCTGATCTGAATAAAATAAGTAAAGTAACGTCGCAGTTTTAATCGCCAGCCGGGGCTAATTCTATAGTGTTGCAACAACTTATTTTATTACATTAATCCCCGTCAAATTTTAGGTTAAATACACCATTGATTTAAGTATCAGAAGTAAAAGCTTTTGACAAAGTAGACAGAAATATATTACTACAAATTTTAGCTGATGATAACGTTCCACAACAATATATTACTAATATCTTCAACATCTATAAAGATAATGAAATCTCTGTTAAACAAGATGATAAATTATCTTCTTGGGAAAAGATCAACACTGGAGTAAGACAGGGATGTGGACTTTCACCAGTGCTTTTCATTATATACATGAATAAATTAATAAACGAATGGAGGAAAACACAACGAGGATATATACCCATCAATAGGAACCTCAAACTCGATGCTATTCTTTTAGTTCTTCTGGCACTTTCCGAAAATGATTTGCAACGATCAATTTATAATTTACAAAAAATAGGTGCCAAATTTAATATGGAAATATCAATTAACAAAACTAAAATTATGGCATTTCATGGGAAGGACCCCATACAAAGTAAAATCGGTCTCCAGAATAAAATTTTAGAGAGATCTAATCAATTTAAGTACCTTGGATATTATCTCTCTATCTGGGATGAAAAAGATATCCCTGAAAAAATTGCTAGTTATAATAAAAGTTTAGGAATTATTAATGAAGTTATGAAACCATCCCTTGTACAAAAAAACACCAGATTACGTTTATATAACACTTTGGCTAGACCAGTGTTGACCTATAGTAGTGAAGCATGGACACTAAAAAGACAACATGAAAACAGAATAACGGCTTGTGAAATGAGATTCATGCGCAGAACAGCGGGTTACACCAGATGGGATCGGAAAAGGAACACCGATATCTTAAAAGAATTGAAGACTACGCCAATTTTGGAATATATTAAACAGTACCAACTAAATTGGAAACACCATCTTGAAAGAATGACTTCAAATCGGATCCCCAAGCTGTTTATAATTATATACCAAGAGAACGAAGATCACTGGGCCGTCCTATGAAACACTGGAGGGAAAATTTTCTATAGGATCGTAACAGGTCTTGGCCTAATACTTGGAAGGAAGAAGAAGAAGTTAATTTACGTTAGCTTATGATCAGGCCTGGCGGAATACGACCCGTTATACAGAAACAAGTTATATGCTTACGGGTTTCGACTACTGGTGCTCCCAATAGCTCAGCCATTGCTTTAAACTCATTGCAGGACACCGGCAGGTTCCAGTGGTGGAGCACTGAAATGTATATACACAGTACCGGCTGTTCAATTGTTTTGTTCATTCTCCTGATTCTGACACGTTCTCACACTCTTCATTGTTACAGTACATGTCTATCACAAAGTATACGACCGAGGGTCATGTTTATGATACTCTCGATAATACAGGGTTGTTAATTTGTAACCTAACGGGCACACGGCGTTTTGCTATCAATATGCTGTAGGCAAGAGCTCGGGAGAGACGAAACGCCGTGTGCCCGTTAGGTTATAAATGAAGAACCCTGCACTACGGTTTAAATTAGGGTTAAACTAACGAAAGCAATGGGAATAGTTACCGCTTCTATGGTGTTACGGTTACTATATCTCACTATTTTTTATAGTAAGATAGGGTCCTGCTTTGGATCTCTACACCATTGAAATTTGTCATATATTTATAGGGTATGAAGGGCTCCACACATCTTCTTGAGGACTGTTGAGTGGTATTTGAATTCGAGGGTAGTTAAATTCGGATAAAAAAACTGATATTGGGGATTGAGAGATGTATTGCGCTAATCACATGACTTTCCTATAACTTATTGCCATACATTATCCAATAATACCATTCAATTTATTCGGTTTTGTTTATTCGAAAATATCCCGTCTAAAAAATGTATCTTGGGTCAATAATTACAAGTTTAGGTACTTGTGAGAGAGATGTACAGACTAAAAATTACAATGGCAAAAAATGCAACTAAGACATTACATGGAATAATTTGGAACAAAAATATTACAAAGGAAACTAAAATGAAAATTTATAAGAGCATAATACAGAATATTTTGTCATATGGAAGTGAAACTTGGTCTTTGACGAAATTACAAAAGAATAAAATTAGAACAGTTGAATTTGATTATTTTAGAAGAAGCCTCCAAAAACAAGACAGGATAAAATAAGAAATGAATTCCTTTGGAAAGAAATGAATGTCACCACATCTGTTGTTAAGAGGATTGAAAATCAAACACTTAAATGATATGGCATGTACAAAGGATGGAAAATGAAAGATGATCAAAAGATATATACCAATGGTCACCCCTGGAAGAAATAAACGTGGCAGACCAAGATGGAAATAGAAACCCTACGTGTGATAGGAATTTGGAAGAGGGAGATTGGAATGATAGAGATAAATGGAAACTGAAGACGGCAAACCTATAAGTGGGGGAAAGCCGATGAAGAAGAAGAAGAAAGTATCCCGTCACGGATTTTAATTTTAATCAAGTAAATATTATCAAATATGGAAAAATCCAAGGGACATGTCATCCTGGAGGGACTTTAAGCCGTGGGCCCTGAGTCTGAAGATTTTCAGGCTTGTAAAAGAACAAGCCTGAATAAAAAGGAATATTTGTAAAATTTACCGATTGTTCCCATCCTAGTAGTCTACTGCTTGTTTTCCTAGATGTCACTATGAGGCGGTACATTGACCCCGGGTCATTCAGTGACATCTAGTGTAACTAAATTACTAAGGTTGAATTTCTCACCTGTAGAGGGAGACACCTAAGTCCCCTTAATAGACACAAGGGCTTATTACTTCTACTACTAAATATTAACAAATTAAGCTTCAATTGAGTAAAATAATAAATTAATTTTAGGTTTACTGTGATCCGAATTTTTCTATTCCCATAATTACTTTCAGGGACTTGAAAACTGAGATTGATGTTAATATTTTATTTAGTTAATTCTTATTTTAGTCGTTTTAACATCTAAGGTCATATTTCTGCTATAAATATTTGGTTCGTATGTAGTAAGCTGTGGATTTCTCTTGTAATTTGATTTAATGTATTATGAATTATTAACAATCTTCTTATTCTTTTTCTTCTTCTTCTTCTTCTTCTTCTTCTACACTTAACGGGCTAGGCAAATTGCCTGTTCCGCCTCACCGTTGTTCTGTCCATCTTTTCACTGGCCTTCCTACATTCCTTGAACCTCTTGGCTTGTAGTTAAATGCTGCTTTTGGTAATCGTGTTACATTCATTCTATCTACGTGTCTAAACCATTTTTCTCTATATTCTTTGATTTTACTATTCAATGGATATATATTTAACTCTGTTCTTACATCTTCATTCTTTATCCGATCCATTCTTGTGCAGTCTTTTGTTCTTCTAAGGAAGTTTATTTATACGCTTTGTATTCTACTTTGTGATTGTTTTGGTCATTACCCAAGTTTCACTTCCATAAAGTAATGCAGGAACTGCCAATGTTTTATAAAAATTAATAATAATAATAATAATAATAATAATAATAATAATAATAATAATACATATATTTAAACTGGCAGGATTAAAGCCATAAGACATTATATTCCACTCGATCAGAGGAAAAATATATTAGATACAAATATTTTAATGATATTATGAAGTGGCAGTAATGATATAACTGATTCTGATAATAAATTATAATGGAGATCCATACTAACGTTTGAGGGAATTAGATAGATCAACGGTTGATTAATGTCTTTGACATCGTCCGATTCCTAATAGCCATTTAGTCGGTCCATTCAATCCCCTGGTTGTAGATGTTTCTCCTTCGTGTATAAATATATTCCCTGACTCCAGGAGGTTTTACATCTTCCTCTGCCTCGTCTTCCCTCAGGTTTCCATTCGAAAACACATTTTGGTAGCCGATCCTCTTCCATGTGCTGGACATGTCCGTACTATCTTAATTGCTGAGTTTTAATGTAATCTAAAATAGTGTCTTCAATCTTCATTTTGTTCCTTATAAATGAGTTTCTAATTTTTCTCTTCTTGAAATTTTTGCTGCCCTTCGTATAAAATCCATTTCCATTGCCAAAAAAGATACTTATTTGTTTTTGTTGTTAATGGCCAAAGTTCTGCTCCATAGGTAATGATGCTTTTAACAATTGTATTATATATTTTAATTTTCATGTTTATTACTTATATTTTTATCCCACAATATATGAGGGAAATCATAAAACAATCTGAGTCAAGTTGGTCAGCATCGAGTTTTGAATTAGGGACAGAAGGAAAATTAGTCTCAAATTCAACCACGAACTCGTTTGGTGGATTGTAATTAATTTGAGTTTATTTTACGAAGAAAGTGTGGCCTGTTGATAAGTGCATGTTTACATCTACTTATTAGAGACTGTCATGCTATAAAATGTCTCTAGAAAACGAATTGTTTGTCACGTGATGTTAACCGATGCAGCAATCTTCTATATAATACATGCTCACTATTTTTTCCCAATGCATGAAATTTCAAGCCAAAATAAAACTTTAGTCTGTCTAAATGAGTGAATTTCACTTTTTTTTAATAAATAGTTTTACCTACTTCATTAGGAAAAGAGGATTGTAGTAGATAAGATCTCACCATATTTCTGTTTTGTTTTTCTAAATTCGTAGGTTTTTAATTATTTTTTTTAAAAGCACGCAATTTCTCAGGGAAAAATATCCCTTGGCACATTCTAAACACACAGCATCGAGTAACTGCTTTTAAAGTTAATTATCCGTAAACTTATGGTCCAAGATTTCTTCCATCTATAATTATGTGTTCCACGTGCATTAAGTTTATATTAACTTTCTTGATTTGATACTAGTAAAATTCATGGTGATTTTCCGTTGAGGTATTAGTTCTCAGTAATATAATGTACGGTTAAAAACTATAATATAGTTACCTTGTAGGTCCGTCTCCTCAACTTAAGTTCTTTTAAAACTTTGTAGGCCTTTCGGGACTAGTCCCATCATCAGCAGAATGCATTAGGTCCGTTCTTGTTGACCCTTGTTGAAGCACTGACTTGGTTGTGAGAATTTTGTACAGAGGATTGTGTGGATTAGGTGTGTATTCATTGAGAATCAGGTTGTTGTTGATTTCTCTTAGGATTGCGATTTCCTCCAGTATATTTATTCTCGTTGGAATGTTTTCTCTATGTACTATTGTGAGGGTGTTATCGATGTTATGCATATGGTGTCCAGCTTGAATTACAAGTTACGAAAAATGTAATTCAAGCTGGACACCATATGCATAACATCGATAACACCTTCACAATAGTAGAGAAAACATTTCAACGAGAATAAATATACTGGAGGAAATCGCAATCCTAAGAGAAATCAACAACAACCTGATTCTAAATGAATAAACACCTAATCCACACAATCCTCTGTACAAAATTCTCACAACCAAGTCAGTGCTTCAACAAGGGTCAACAAGAACGGACCTAATGCATTCTGCTGATGATGGGACTAGTCCCGAAAGGCCTACAGAGTTTTAAAAGAACTTAAGTTGAGGAGACGGACCTACAAGGTAACTATATTATAGTTTTTAACCGTACATTATATTTCTTGGTTTGTTTTAGAACAAGTTATCTGTAATTTTGCTTTGTCCTGTACAAGGAAAATATAGCTCATTGCTATTTTTAGGCGATATTATAGTAACTAACTAACTCACTGCCACTATCGGACCCGTAGGTTTATGGTCACGCGGGCTTAAGGACTCCACACATTCCTATTCTGAGCTAATGTTTTCCAACCATCCCCTTTATAATACAATTTCATCAAATCATGGTTAATGTAATTCTCCCACCTCATTCTTATTCTACAACCAGCTTCCATACTCATCTTTCAATCCCCATTCGTGCCACATGTCCTGCCCATCGCAGTCTACAAGACTTAACTGTTCTTATTATACTGGTTTCCTACAAAGCTCATGTTACATAGTTAAGGGGGTGATGGGTGAAATTTCTATTTTCTACAGTTTTAAGCTACATACTTGATTTTTTTTACACATATTCATGTCATAATAGGTAATATTATATAAAAGTTTCATCCTTCTAGGCTTAAAGGTTTTTGATTTATTGAAGAAAACCCATTTAAAAATTTGCATATTAAAATTTTTAATAAGTCCCGTAATTTTTTAGTAAAATTTTTGAATTTTTTTCTACATGACCACTGACTTATTTAAAACAACACCATGCATTAACTTTTCTATATCATTATCATCATCATCAACATCCGGTATCATAGCAGCTGCCGTCGTCTTCCGGAAACCAAACGCCATTCCTCTCTGTCCATCCATTGATCTTCCTCCATTCATCTGATATTCATAGCTGCTTGTACCCCTTCTATCCAAGTTTTCTTCGGTCTTCCTCTCTTCCTCCTTTCCATTGGGATCCATTCCATAACAATTTTTGGCAATCTTTGCTCTGGCATTCTTTTGACATGGCCATACCACTGCAATCTTTTCTTTTCTATAATGTCTATGATGTCCGGCTCCTCTTGTATACCCATAATTTCCCTTATTTCTTTATTTCGTATTCTATCCATTCTAGATTTTCCAGCTGATCTTCTTAAAACATCCATTTCTGTACTTAAAATTCTTTTCATTTCCCTGGTAGGAATTTGCCAGACTTCAGCACCATATGTTAAAATGCTCTGAATTATGGTTTGATATATTTGTAATTTTCTATTTTTTGTAATATTTTTGCTCCACCAAACAGAGTTTAAAGCATTTATTGCTTGTTTTGTTTGTGCGATTCTATTTTTAAATTCCACTGTGTTATCACCTGAATGGTCTAATTTTGTTCCTAAATAAGTGCATTCAATACTAGGTTTTAGTTCTTCTCCATTGTTGAAATTTATATTTCCCATTTCTTCTCCTATATACAGGTATTTAGTTTTCTCAATGTTTATATAAAGTCCCCATTTTTCATATTCTTCTTTTAGTTTCTTAGCCATATATTCTATGTCATCGTGGTCCTGTGCTACTAATACCTGGTCATCTGCAAAATTTAGTGAATATACATGTGTATTTTGGATGGGTATGCCCATTTTTTTACATTTTTTCCTCCAGTCTCATAGTACTCTTTCGAGATAAATTTTAAATAGAGTTGGAGATAAACTGCAACCTTGCCTTAAACTTTTGTAATAGTAAATCCCTTTGTTGTATGATTTCCAACTTTTATTTTCGAAATAGATCCTTTGTATAATGCTTTTATAGCTTCTACTATTTTTTTGGCAATGTTAGAATCGTCTAAAGTTTCCCATAATATTTTTTGGGGAATACTATCATATGCTTTGGTTAAATCGACAAAAAGCAAATGTAAATCTCTGTTAGTAACTCTTTTTTTTCTATCATTTGTGTTATGCAAAATATATTATCTGTGCATGACCTACCACCTTAGCTTTAATCGCCCTAGAGTGTTTTTCCGAGGCATGATGTTTGGTTTTTTAGTGTTTTTTCTTTTTATGATGAACGAGGAGCTGGCCCGATGCATCAACACCCAACCTGGGGGACGGGTAATTTTTGTTCAAGGTTTTCTTCCTCTAGCCTTTGATAGTCCAGTATCTTACTGCAAGGCAGCAGCGCTAGTTTTGGTCCTCCCTAGGTATTTTATTTCCCCAGTACCCGCCATACCTGGGGAGGCGTCTGATGGGAGACAGGCAACTCCACACGGATATATCATTATAATACAGGAAGAAAAAAATATATACATCCTCTGCATATGATTTTTTTTTTAAATTACTACACATGCTATTTTGATTTGAATGTATTGAAATGCAATGAAAATAAAAGTGTGGAAAAGCCAATTTGAACGTTTACATGCAGTTAATTAGGATGTAGCATACATGCCCTCCTACAGTCATTAGGGAGACTTACAAGCGTCATAAGACACCGAAACGTCATCAACTTATACTTTAAGATACGTAGTATTTTTTAATACAAAAAAAAAACGAAAAATTCTAAATTTGACCGAAAATGTCGAAAATTTCACCCATCACCCCCCTTAATTCATTCGCCCGTCTCTTCAGCTCTCTTTGGTCCAAAAAAAACCTAATAATTTTATTCTCAAATACTCGTAATCTTTTCTCCTTCCTTAAAGTAAGAGTCCATGATTTGCATCCATATAATATAACTGAGAGAACAACAGTTTTATACATTTTCAGGTGATGTTATAGTATGGTTAATAATATAAATTTATGAGACATATGTTGTCGATATTGAATTTGAGGCTGAAATCAGAGAGATTAATAATTTAATAAAAGTTCTTTCGTATTATTCGACTGGAGATTAGGAGATTCAAATGTATATATATTTTGTTATAAAGACAGAAGTTTTCCAGATAGGTATATGTGTTACGTTATGAACTGAACACCCACTCATATATTTGCACATTGTTCGTCCGGCACGTATCAAAATTAGAATTTGTTTTTATCTGGCTATTAAAACTGATTAAATTGACTTACTTGTAAGATACAGAAATATTGATAACGGTTGATACTTGGTTCTGATGTACGTTCTATAGCAAACTTCATGTAAAAATTGAGAATATATGCTCCGCCCAGATCCGCGTATGACAGAACTCGAGGTGGCGATTTCCTAGAAGATGCGTGACGGTCTGGCCTTAGTTGTACTCCCTGAGGCAAGAGCCACCCAGAGTAATCACAACCAATCCTCACAAGGACAACAAAACTCACGTTTTTGAAAATATGCTTACTTTCTGCGCACAAACATCACAAGTCATCGTTAATCATCATCAAGAGGACACATATTTTTAGATTTTTATAAAAACTTTAACATTAGCTTTTCAAATATAACAACTACTGAGAGTTTTTAGTTTTTTTAAACTTTTTAATATAGTTTTTGTAAAATGTTCAAATACATAAATTGATAAACACGTAGAAACCAATATAGAGCACCAATTATCAGGCCCACGATTTTTAGGTGTGTACTATTCTTTGCGAGATAAAGTACTAGCATTTTATATCTGTACAGTTTCAGTTTTATAATAAATAGTAACAGTTATCGGCTATAAAAGATAGAACACTTTTTTGTCCCCTTTCTTTTCTTTTTTGCTGAATTTGACACTTTTTTCCTTCCTTTTTTATCATGAAAATTGCACCTAAAATCATAAACCCACTAATTACATTCATTTGAACTTATTGTGCCTATTATTTTACTGACCTAAAACCTCTGGTGACACAATAACTCTGATGTCTACTCAGCCTCTAACAGAAATTAGTACTAGACGCTTGTTCTGGGGATAAAGGTGACCGTCACGTAGGACTGACAACCCGGCTGACATTAAGTGCCGATTGTCTAGAAAAAGTGTGAGTCTTAACCTCCTACTACCCCAAGGGTCTCCTATAGCTTGTAGTGGGTTCACGTTGTTAATATTATTATTATTATTATCATCATCATTATTATCCACAAAACTGTTTAGTTATTAGTAGTTACATAATAATTATTCCATGGCGCGACAGGCCGAGAAGGCCCTTAGCATATAAGCCGGCTGTTGGTCTCACATCTACACATCCACATGTGTCAATCACAGAGGTAGATGATCATCTAGCCAGTGTAGGGGTGACATGTGGTCAGCATGTCGAGTCCCCCAACCGTTATAGCTGGTTTTCTCAACCTTGAACCGCTACTTATTGTAGCTACCCAAATGCCTCACGATGCTGGGTGGGTACCGGTCCCATACTGGCCGAAATACCATGATAAAGTTTCTTCCCCCATGGAGACTCGAACTAGCGCAAGTCCCGTAGCTCTGCGCCAAGGCTTCCTGCCTTAACCACTCGGCTACTGCACGGGACTGTTAGTAGTTATAGAAATGTAATTTAGTTTTGCAATCATTCTTCTCATTTTATTATAATTCGAAAGAATTCCTATCATTTTAAATAAGATGTAAATCACTGAAGTAACAATAGGCTATAAATTTCGAATCAATCAGTTAATCACCGTTAACCACACCGTCTGTAATACAGAACTATTACAATATTTTGCTAGTTCCCCCCCTTAGCAGTAAAGCAGTTTTTAAGGGGAAAAAAAGAGAGATCTTGCAACACTGGTTCTTAACAATTTTTTCAGTAGCTTCTAAAGTACCGATGATTTTCTTTATAACTCATAGTATTATAGAAAAAATGCATTATTTAATCTTCAATTTTTTAAAATTTAATAAACGACAATATACATAATATCAGTTTATGTTTAAGTGTAGTTTTTATTAATACGTAATGTGCATTTTTCATTGATTGTTTTATCGTATATTTTTTATTACATTTGTTAAATACAGTTTTAGCTGTATCACGTCTACTTTTTAAAATTATGATATTGAAATGGTGAATATGATTAAATTAATTCTGGTTATGAGATTTACCTTAGAAAAGACCTCCCAATAAAGAAATCTCGTACCGAGCTCGGTAAATATGAACCTCAATGATATTGATTGGACCCGCGATTTGAAATGCGGGTCTCAGAATATGATTCTCATACGGTAACATCTTATCTAACTACCTCGGTTTTGACGTGTTATTGTGTCATATATTTAAGTTTCATAAAGACTTAACCATATGTCTGACAAAAGTAATGACAATCAATGATTCTTGAACGGATATACTTATCTTAAAACATATCAGTTGCGAAGCAATAAAATATTTTAAACCTAAGAACCTGAATAACAAATGAAACGAATATTATGAAGAAGATTGTTACGTAAATCAAGCAAAGATCGAAATAGAAATGAAGAAATAAGAAAGCAGCTGAATATTCAGGCAATAGGTGAATGGGTGGAAAAGAGAAGATTTGAATGGAATCAACATATATCCCGCATGACACCAGATAGATTTGCACGCATAGCAAGAGATAAGTTACCAGAGAATGAGAGGACACCTGGAAGACAAAAAAAATGGAAGAACTCTTAATTCTGAATGGAACAGGCCATAGAACTAAAACAAAGAGGAGAAGAAGAAGAATAGTGGTACTATAAGTAGTATTTTTATTTGTCTTTTAACTCAGGTCAATAACTTCGCAATTCAAATCTGAGCGTGAAAGAGAAGACTAATTTTGATTAGATGTATGTTGTTTGAGGATCTTTTACGTTCCGTAAAACTACGACAGGGATAAGTTCACTTCTCTTCCGAAGGAAACCATACTCAGGATTTCTGCATCCCTAAGTTGCAGCGATCCTGGCCTCTTTTGAATCCACGAACCTTAGAACCACTACCCCAGCAGGACCGACAAGAATCCCAGTCATAATTATTAATATTAAATAAGGTATTATATGAGGCAGACATATGGTCAAATAGCAGAGAGATTAATGACGGAAAAAATTGATTTTTAAAGGAGGTCAGCAAGAACATCAAGGAAAAATAGAATTAGGAACATTGGATTAAGATCAATTACATAGTTTGAAAAACAAGTAAAGATTATAGAAGAAAAAAGTTTGGAATGGTGCGGTCATTTAAACGAACGCCCGAAAAAAGTAACATATTAGAAGACACTGAAAGGACCACAAGAATGCTTCATGGAGCACTTATAAAGGGACTACGTGAAGTAGATACTATAGATAGGGAATTTCAGTAAAAGCATATAATTTTTTACTTAAGGAGATTCAATGTACAGTGAAAAGTTCCACGATAAAAATGTGTACCATACTCATCATCATCATCATCATCATCACGTGGCTTGTTCCGGTCTCATAGATTCTCATTCAAAAAGTTTAATCCATCTCTTTTTCGATCTACCAACATTCCTGTCTCCTTTTCTTTTGTAATTAAATATAATTTTTGGTATGTGTTAATCTTTCATTCTTTGAACATGTTCTTTCCAGTCTCTTCTTGATTATTTTATTTTTTCTAAAAGTTAAAAATTATATTTAGCTCATTTCTAATATCTTCACTTCTTCTTTAATCTAGAAGTTTGCAGCCAGCTACACTTCTCAGTAATCTCATTTCATCTGCTTCTATGATCTTCTCTTCTCTTTTAGTTAAAACCCAAAATTCACTACCAAACAACAGTAAGGGGACTGCCACTGCTTTAGAAAATTTTAGTTTTGTTTCCTTTCTTGTATTTTAAAATATTCTCTTAATTGTGCCACATATATAATTAAATTACGATTTAGCTCTTCTGGCACTTTCCGAAAATGAATTGCAACGATCCATTTATAATTTACAAAAAATAGGTGCCAAATTTAATATGGAAATATCAATTAATAAAACTAAAATTATGGCATTTCATGGGAAGGACCCCATACAAAGTAAAATTTGTCTCCAGAATAAAATTTTAGAGAGATCTAATCAATTTAAATATCTTGGATATTATCTCTCTATCTGGGATGAAAAGGATATCCCTGAAAAAGTTACTAGTTATAATAAAAGTTTAGGAATTATTAATCAAGTTATGAAACCATCCCTTGTACAAAAAAACACCAGATTACGTTTATATAACACTTTGGCTAGACCAGTGTTGACCTATGGTAGTGAAGCATGGACACTAAGAAAAGAACATGGAAGCAGAATAACGGCTTGTGAAATGAGATTCATGCGTAGAACAGCGGGTTACACCAGATGGGATCGGAAAAGGAACACCGATATCTTAAAAGAATTGAAGATTACGCCAATTTTGGAATATATTAAACAGTACCAACTAAATTGGAAACACCATCTTGAAAGAATGACTTCAAATCGGATCCCCAAAGCTGTTTATAATTATATATCAAGAGGACGAAGATCACTGGGCCGTCCTATGAAACGCTGGAGGGAAAATTTTCTATAGGATCGTAACAGGCCTTGGCCTAATACTTGGAAGGAAGAAGAAGATATATAATTAAATTTATTAAGTTTGTTAAAAATATCTTCATTTTTAAAATAGGAAATTTCATAAGTCAGGTATTTTAAAAATTATTTACTTGTTCAACGGGTTTCCCCTCCATAATTATTTTAGCTCTTTCGGTATCTGATTCTTTAAAAGATAAGATTTTTCGTTTTACTTGTTGGTATTTTGAAACTATACTTCTGTATAATGTTATTTATTTTGAAAGAGTGATTTCTGTAGACCATTTCTGAGATATATATATTAGAACTTTGTCGTCTGCAAAAAGTAAGGTGTCAAAGATCTTATTTCTTATTTTGAAATGCGAGTCAAAATTTATCTGCCAATTATCATAATTTTGTTCATAAAACATGTTTGTTTTTATCTTCTCTTTCATCCCAGATATAGTACGTTGTGAACAAAGTCTTGTAACTCCACGAAAGTTGAGCGACCTATCCGTTAATACAGAAACTACTTGACAGAACAAATAGTAAACCTGTCATAACTAATCACGTAAAAAAAGTTTGTTCTACTTTCTCTATCATTATTTAAACTTTGTAAACGATTTTTTTAAAACTTTTACTTCACTTTGTAACACACAATTCAACTCGGGACTGTAGCGTCACATATTCAAGATCAACATGAAATATTCCTTTTTAAGGGGTTTCTAAAATAAACTGTTATTTTTGTATGCTTTAGGTTCTTGAAAGCTTGAGATGAGAATTTTGTGAACATCCTATGAATACCATTTTGATTACGTATTTTGTGGTTACACTCCTCAGATCGACCTCTGTTCGTCCTTGTAGATACACAGGTGCTGACCCCTCTTCACTCTTCCTTCACGATGCGCATAGAAAGCAATCACGATGTTGTAACGACAAAAAATGTTGTTTACATCATTTCTCATCTTCGATCCACAAAATCAATTACCGGTGCTAGCTTGAGAAATACAACAATCAATTTAATTTTAATATATTTTAAACTCGCTCTTCGCCGAGATTTTAAATCCAAACTTGTAAATGTGCGTGTCTCTTTTTTTCGTTTTGTCCTGATCTGTTTTCGGATCAACATGAAACGTTCCTTTTTGACATCCTACTAATTTCAGAACTTATCACTTTTGTATACATGTCTGTCTTATGTATGGTTAGTTCTTAAGATAAATTTTGGACCAAAGCGAGATAAACAGACAGGCGAATGGAGAAGACCAGATGACAGTGAGCTACATAATTTTTATACGAAACCACATATAATAAGAAGAGTTAAGTCTCATAGACTACGATGGGCAGGACATGTAGCACGAATGGGGAATGAAAGAGGAGTAAGGGTACTTCTTGTAGGAAAACCAGAGGGAAATCGCCCAGTTGGTAGACCAAGAATGTGATGGAAGAACATTAACTATGATTTGAGGGAAGTAGATTATACAGGGATGATTAGGAAACATTAGCTCAGTATAGGGATGTATGGAGAGCTTATATCCGCGCGGCCGTGGACCTATTGGTTCGATAGTGCCAGTGAGTTAGTTAGTGTGTGGTTATTCTCCTTACTTTATAGGTGACCGATCTAGGACATTGACTTGTAAGTGCTATCGAGGTCTGTAAATCTTATGAAAGGAGGCAGAATTAAAAAAAAAAAAAAGACAGCATTTTTAAGATTCCTAATAAAGACACGACGATAATTTAAATACTTCGAAACAGTGAGTTTAATGTTGTAAATCTATCCTCAACACTGAAATAACAAGATTGAGAGAAAACATTATCAGTAATTTCAAACTTAAATTATTACGATATTAACCCTATATGTTAAAGAGCGTCGTTAAATAAACAATATATTGTTTAATTACTTTGATACTTCCACGTAAATCTTTCCTAATCCTGGTGTTTAGGCATATCTAATATAATATTCATGGAAACAGCTGAAATGAGATTTCTGAGAAGTGTGCCTGGTTGCAAACTTCTAGATAAGAGAAGAAGTGAAGATATTAGAAATGAGCTAAATATCTTTAAACTCTTAGATAGAATAAAATAATCTAGAAAAAACTGGAAAGAACATGTTCAAAGAATGCAAGATGATCGCATTCCCAAAATTATACTTAAATACAAACCAAAAGGACGCAGGAATGTTGGTAGACCGAAGAAGAGATGGATCCAACTTTTGAATGAGAATCTATGAGACTGGAACAAGCCACATGGGCTTAATCCGTGATTGTTGGTGATGATGCTGATATTTATTTTATTAAATATACTGCCGGTTACAAGCCGGAAGGTCGAGGGTTGGAGTCCCGGTGGGGTCAGGATTTTTAAACTGAACCAAACCTTCTGGCGACACTATGACCCTGGGGTCGACTCAGCCTCTAACGTAAATGAGTACCATGCGCTTGTTCTGGGGGTAAGACTACCGTTACGCAGGGCTGACAACTCGGCTGACATCAAGTGCCGATTGTCCAGAAGAAGTGGGACCCTTTACTCCCCACTACCTCAAGGACCTCCTGAGACCTGTAGTGGGATCAATTACCTTTTTGTTAAATATATTTCATAAATTATAAAAAAAAACTATTTGGTAGGGATGGAGCAATTCTTTCGTTGTAATAGCTTATAATAAAACACTAACTATTATTTACATGACGAGTATTAAAAGCTAGGCATTATGGATGAGTTGAGAAGACTCTAGAAATGAATTCATAAAATACGTACTTACAATTCTTAAAATATGTATATGATTTTATTTCATATTGCATCAAATTTCATCACTTTTTAATACATATATTTAAAATAAATATTCTTCAACATAAATATAATTCCAAAATATGCCAGAATAAACTGACTCATGTGATATAACTTTCAGTCCTTGTAAAGTAGATAACTATTTAGTAACTCCTACCAAGATGGGCACATATCTTAATCGTGTGGGAATCTCGCATAGCCAAAAGAAATAGAGGCAGACCGATGAGAGGTCAGTAAGACTTTTCGCCATTTTCCATTGGTCTATTACAGCGTGAATTTAAAGCACCTTGATGAGCCTATAGAACGTCAGTGTCAGTACAACACCATTGTGACAATAGGTAATGTGGATTGGATTACCATAAGAGATCCTTTATTATACAGGGCTATTCAGAAAGAAGGAACACACTTTAAACATTTATTTCTTAAAATTACAAAACATATAAATACAATTCCAACGTTCCTGGAAAGTGAAAAGTTTGAAGTTCCTATCACGACCGCATTGACGCTGTTGCTTGTCATGTTGATTGTTTGTATTAAAATGGCGACACAACAGGACGTTGGATTTGAAGAGGAGGAGCAGAAGATCAACTTCATTACCGGTGGCCTCCCAGGTCACCAGACCTAACCCTATGTGATTTCTATATTCGATCCCTGCCGACTTGCTGAAACCGAGGGTTGACTCCGACTGTCAACTATCAAAGGCTTGAGGTCGCGGACGTCACTCATCGCGCATCCAAACTTGCGTCGATGGCGTAAAGGAGGGGGCAAATAAGGAGAGGATCGAGCACAGAACATGTGTACGAACACAGAGTCTACAATATTGCCTCACGGCAGTCAAATTTACGTCATCGCGTACACTTATTTACTTCAAAATAACGCATAGGAAAAATCCTGCCATCCTAGCGACAATATATATTGAATTACAGTTCCATCATTCTCATTTCTCTTCTGGAATCTGTATTATACTAAGAAGCCGATCTATTAAAAGCTTATTTAATCTAAATCCACATTGATTATCACCTATTATATCGTCAGTATAGAGAGTAAGTATCGATCTATTTGCCTTAATAAATGTTATATATTCTTACAAAGCTTTTCGAATTCGACATGGCCATGTGTATCAACATTATGTCTAATTTAATAATATTGTTTTATTTCAGAATGCAGAAACCGTAGAGAGACTTAACGAATCAGGAGAGCTCAGAAGGATATTGAAGCCTTTTAAGGTATGTATTATACAATGTATCATTAAAAAAATCACATTACGATTTTGTAGATTGAAATAAACCAAACAAAACAACAATAACAATAATAATTATATTCTATAGTGTTCGGCCGGAGGGCAGGTCTTTCACTGCAACCATGGCATTTTCATGCTATGCTTTGCAGCTTTTCTAAGGAATTATAGGTGTGGTAGCTTCCCGTTGCTTTCCACACCGGTGAATGATGGTGATTATTATGATGATGGCCGGATGATTTTCGGGTACCGTTGGCCCCTAAGCTTTCTGACATTTGTATGAAAAACCTCACCCAGGAGCCTCTCCCGACCGGGAATCGAACCCGGGCCCGCTGCGTGACAAGGCAGCACGCTAACTCGAGACCAAGCGGTGGACAATAATAATAATAATAATAATAATAATAATAATAATAATAATAATAATAATAATAATAATAATAATAATAATAATAATAATAATAATAATAATAATAATAATAATAATAATAAATAATAGTTAAATTTTTATAGTGACTTCGGATAATCTATAATGCAATACAAATACTAAAGTACAACATTACTTAAGGGAAATCCAATGCTGTAGTCTCGAGGTAGCGTGCTGCATTGTCACGCAGCGGTCCTGGTTCGATCCTCCGTCGGCACAAGCTTCCTGCGTGAGGTTTTTTTTTCCGGGGGTTTTCCTCACCTGTAAGACAGATCGTTTGAGCCTTAAAGTTTCCTGACATTTTCGTGTGTTCGAAAATGTCAGGAAACTTTAAGGGCCAAACGGTCCTCGAGCACAATCTGATCATCATACCATTAGATTAAGGTTAGTGTATCATTACCATTGTCATCACCTTCTACATCGTCAAGACAGCGTAATTCCGCCTTCCAGGCGCCCCAACCTCATAAGTAGATTGTAATTACAAGTACAGGGTGGAATATATAATTAGCACTACATATTATACGTGTAGATTTTTTAATGTAATTTATTTGTTTTAGTGTAATTTCCCCATAAACATATTCCATGCAATAAATAACTGTTAAAGAAAGTGGGTAATGAGAATTTTAAATAAATTACCTGGGGATACGACCTTTTAAGTATTGTAAAACATAAATTACAGATGACAACCGAACACAAATAGAATAAATACGCTTTCAATAGTGCCAGTCAGTTAGTTAGTTAGCCTGTAAGACAGATATCATGAAAAAAAAGAAGGCCCAAACCGTGCAACGAACATCATCCGACCATCATAATCATCATTATCACAGTCGCCGTATTTAGTATGAATGTGTGAGTGAATGGCGTGTTTCGTCTTTATGTTGTATTGTTCTCATTTGGGGAGACCTTCTATGTCCTTGTGTAGACAAACAAGTATATGTATCTGATCCAAAGTTTAAAATCCCTCTCCCCACAGGTCGTGCCACTGTAAGGCCCGGGTGGCGTGTGGCATGTAAAGGTAAATATAAGGTGAGAGGTTAAACTCGATGGAGATGAAAAATAATGTTATTATGCTCGTGCCAATTAGATCAATATTGCCAATGATATCGGTAGTAAAATTATTAAAATATTATGTGTTTCATCATTAAATAACTATGAGACCTGTTAAAGTAGCTTCGCCTCGCATTTGTTTAAAGGTTTCTTTCGGATAATTAATGTTTCCAGCCAGAAGCAAATAATTGCTGACTAGGTTTATTACAATATTTCTAATTATCTTTTTTCAAGCTGATATTAAAGAGAAGAGTCTATAATGCAGCTCCCTGACTGAATTAAGCTTTGAAATCAGATATTTACTTCATACAAGAATATTTTTTTGCGGGATAGTGCGTTTTGTCGTACTTACAGCAATGGTGACCATGATTGAAAGTTCAACATCCTACATTCGGGGTTGTCAACCTAAATAAATATACTGTAATAAAATAACTACACTGTAATATCACATATTACAAACCACGTGTGGGAAGTGAAACCACTGCCATCTTTCTGTACTATGTACAACGTATATATAAAAAATTATCCAAAAGGTAGTGTTAAAATACATTATACGAAACGAATCACTGAATTTTAAAACAACTGAACTTTATTTGAAACAATATAAAACAATAAATACATACTTATCACTAAATGGTCTCACGGCTCCTGTAGTTTCAACTGATAAACATTGCCCACACTGTTAATGTTACTATTGTTTATAATGAACGCAAATATTCCCAGCAAAGATACTATTATTTTACTATTATTTATTATTTTGAAAACACCAACTGCTGGATGAGTGGAAGAGAAGGCCTTATGGCCTTAACTCTGCCAGAATAAATAATACATTATTATTATTATTATTATTATTATTATTATTATTATTATTATTATTATTATTATTATTATTATCGCGCAAAGATAATGTATAACGCACGTTTGTGAAGTGTTTTACAGAATATCGGAAATTAAAAACCTTGCTATCGCTCGGTTTTTAAACATTTTCCTCAATTCTGCAAAAACCACTTCCCAACCTCGCGTAGTAATATGCTAATATCTACTGTTAAAACAATCAGTGACGCTTTAGTTCATAGTTACTAGGCAACGAAACATATACTTCATATTCTAATAAAACAAAACACGCTATCAAAACATGAAATACAGGTTCAACAAAACGTAAAACACAGCAGTCCTTGAATTTCATATAACTACATAAATAAAAATTTCTTGGCTTTTCTGGAAGTATATTAGTAGTTCCTTTTAAAAATTTTCCTGATGAACAGTGAAAATCGCCTTCTCCGCTCATTTTTACTTTAAATTCACATATGAATCTAGCATCCAAAATTGCAGAATATAACAATAGTGTCTATAGATTTATCGTGTCTTCTTTTTTCTCTCCAAAGCTCTCATTACTCTTTCTCTAAACATATCGTTTTCGCAATAAATACATTGCATCAAATACACTAAATCTACAACAGACGCTAAAATGCTCCGAACGTAGATTAAATATTGTAGACAACAAGTTACAAAATTAGATTAAATAACTCGCTGCTCTTGTAGAATACTCCCTTCGGTTGTGCTCTAACTTGAACAACCTCTGCTTTTGTAACTAGTGATATAAATAACTATAACTATAAAGTAGTTACATAAATATTCTAAATATTATTTTTTAATTCTTAAACAATTTGAATCTATTTTTACACGAATATAAAAAAGTGCTATATTAATATTTTTATAGCAAATTTAATTACTTTTAGTATATGTTTTGAATTTCTGAAGGAGTAGAAATTTGTTTAAGTCAGTTGAGATTTTCGAAATATTTAACAGAATATCCAGTTGTAATGTTTGGACCGATTGGGTTCCTAAACTTTAAATAGCGCAATCGTATGTACACTGCTCAAAACAATTAGAGGAACACTTGTAATAAATTGAATAAGTAATTGTTTTTTTAAAGTTGTGATGTTGAAATTTAGACAATATGTAAATTGAATTATTAATTTTATCATTGGTTACACATTTTAAAGATCCATGGCCTAAATACAGAGAAATTACCTCAAATAACAAATATAGAGAAATTTTTTATTTTGGAAGGCACTGGTCACTTCTAATTGGTAAGCTTCCTGATGTTGCTATAGTGACGAATGTTGATTATTGCCTTTTTTATTGAAGTCTCTGACAAAATGAGGCATTTAAATGAGTTTGAAGTGTATCATGCTCTACATCTTTTACGACAAGGTCAATCTCTGCGACAAGTGGCTAGAGAGCTTGGGGTTTCTCCTTCCGTGGTGTCCAGGTTACGCAACAGGCACAGCGAGTCAGATCAGTATTGTAGAAGACGCGGCCAGGGTCGTAAATTTAAAATAAGCCCCCAGGATGACAGATACGTTGTTCTTTCTGCTCTTCGACAGCGTACAAAAACTGCAAAAGACCTGCAGAATGACCTTCATATGGCTTCCGGAATCCGGGTTTCAGACCAAACCATAAGGAACAGATTAAGGAATGAGAATATTCGTCCAAAAAGGCCCGTTAGAAAACCACGCTTAACAAATGGGCATAAGGCAGCAAGACGTACGTATGCTGAAAACCATGGTGATCGGAACCTGAACCAGTGGGAGGCTGTGCTCTTCTCGGACGAATCCAGGTATCGTCTTACACATTATGATGGTCGATTGAGGGTGTGGGGACGGCCAGGAGAAAGATTTTCTGCAGAGGCTGTACAGGAAATTGATAGATTCGGAGGAAGTTCCATAATGGTGTGGGCCGGAGTTATGTACAACAATCGTACGGACCTTGTACTTGTTCCCCAGCGACTAAATGCTGTCCAGTATATCGAGCACGTTCTGGAAGAGCATGTAGTATCTGCTGCCATTGGAGTAAGCCCTGGATTTCTGTTTATGCAGGATAATGCCAGGGCACATTCTGCGGCTGTCACCAGGGATTTCCTGAGGAGGAACGAAATTCAGATAATGGAGTGGCCAGCGGTCAGCCCAGACCTCAACCCTGTTGAACAGTTGTGGGATCTTCTAGACAGGAAGGTCGGGAACCGACATCAAGCTCCACAAACTCTGCAGCAACTTGGAGATGCTCTGAAGGAGGAATGTGAGAATATCCCGCAAGAGGAAATCCAGAATCTTATTGGGAGCATGCCACCAAGGTGCCAAAGTGTCATCGAATGTCGTGGAGGCCATACACGATACTAACTCTATATAACGAGTGTTTAACTTTGAAAAATAAGCACAAGATTCAATTGCTTACATAGCGGAATTATTTGAAAAGTTAATTGTCAGCGTTATTCATTTGTTTTTACTGACATGAGCAATAAATAAATAACCACAAATAATGTACTTTATTAATTTCATGTTTGTACCTTTATGCAATGAAAAAATATTTGTATATTTCATAGTGTTCCTCTAATTGTTTTGAGCAGTGTATTATATTTTATATTAATTTATTAACAAATCGGAGATGATATTTTAGTATTGTGACTATCGAGAGAAATAATATTTTCTTCCAATATGGAAGACATTGCTTATGGTGAAATCATGGCGTTAGGACGCACGCCCAACGTTATAAAATTTCCGTTAGGGAATACTTTAGACTCCATGTAAATAGATAGAGCCAAATTTGATATATTAGGTTCCCTAGATGTTGGTCGATATTTAAAATACTTTAAATAGATAAAACATCTAAATATTAAATTTTTTAAGAAATTATATCATTCTAATTTAGGATGCGAGATAACTTATAAATATACTAGTGAATGTATAAATGAACTCCCTCTTTTCCAACATACGAATATATGCGGTACAATAAATAGAACGTTGAAAGGAAAAACGAGAAAGGAAACTCAAATGATGTTCTATACGTAGACAGATATACGTACCAGTTATACACCGTGTCCCATTCAAACCTCCCACATTTTAATTAATCATAACTCTCATGTGGAATTATGAAATGAGGTTGGTATTAAAAGAAAGAGAAATTCAAGGAATTTTTGTTTTCATTGTTGCAGTTAATTCATCTGTCGCATATTGGACAATAATGACATAAAACAAAATGGCGACTCTTTACCAACGAGCACAAACTGTTTTCTGGTATATAAAAGACCGTGTGTTTGCGATTCCATTACAAGATCATCATGATTTACGAACCCGTATCCTTGACACAATGGACATATTGGACAGAACGTGGCACGAAATCGAATACAGACTTGATATTGTTCGTGCTACTAATGGTGCACATATAGAGGTGTTTTAGTGTGTGGCAATGAAAATTCTTTGAGTTTCTGTTTCGTTTAATACCAGCCTCATTTCATAATTCCGCATACTTTGTTAGTTATGATTAATTAAAATGTGGGAGGCTACATTCTATAGCCTACTATAAGATCAGAAACTTGGACGAGGCACGAAATTATATTAACAAATTGCAGGCTACTGAAATGAGATTTCTGAGGCCAGTTAAAGGTTGCACAAGGTTAGATAAATTTAAGAATGAGGATATAACAAAAGAATTAAATGTGATATAATTAGATGAAAGGTTTTATCATTATAGCGATTAATGGATTGAACACTCAGAAATGATGAGATAGTCATATTCCTAGAAGAATTTTTGATTATAAACTTGAAGGAAAGAGATATTTGGGAAGACTACGGAAACGTTGATTGGAGAATATATGAAGCCGGAACAGACCTAAGAGTCTAATCCCTGATTGAAGAAGAATATATAATCACGATATTTAACGGTTACGCGGGAAGTTAACTTTTGATTCAACCTCGAATGAACAAGTTTCATTATGAGTACCGTTTAAGTTTTAAAATCCCTGTGAATAAAATAAGTAGTGTTACTAGATTGTTTGAACTATTAAATTTTAATTATTTAACTGGCGTCCTATTAGATTTCCCTACATCCACCCTCAAGAGTTCTGCCGAGCTAAACTTTCATCTCATCCAGCTCCAGCTAATATCTTCCTTTAACTTTTGAGACTAGTCATATTGTTTTATTTGTTATTTAGAGTCGCTTAATTACATCAGATACCTAGCGACATTTATGTTGATTATGTCTATTGTTCTGTGACCTGTCACTTTCGGCGTTTTCCCTGGAGACACCTGTCGTCCCGATAGGATTGCTATTCCAGAGCCACGACATGTGGTGTGATGAATGGAAACTACAACTTAAGCGAGAACTCGCTATCCACGCCCCTTGGAACTTGGACTCTTATTTAACCGAAAGGAAACACTCCTGGGATTCTAGCCATACATACCAACCGTTAGGCCTACACCATAATAATTACTTCCTAGAAGTCCCACACGCAGGAATTACTAAACTAAAAACCAGGAAGTCGAATTTATGTTCTCATTTAGTTGGTAGGCCTATATGGAATATATATATATATATATATATATATATATATATATATATATATTGTTTTGTTAATTAAATCGTTTATATACAATTTCATTGCGACAAAACAAACATGGCCACTGGATCGATTTTTTCGGCTTTCAGGTAAACTCTTACTCTAAATGGTAGAATTTCTTTGATTTTTGGAGAATGTGTTTCTCTCTTTATTTTATTGATATATCTCTAGTTTCGAAAAATAGAAAATTGCGGCCGTTAGAGTGAATTTTATATTTTCGTTTCAGATTAACCCCCACTCCTAATGGTTTGATTTTGCTGGTTAGCGAACTCGATCTTACTTTACTTAATTGTTTGCTCTGTGCTAAATTTGGTTCCAAAAAAATCGGGATCGCTAGAGCGTTAATGGATTTATATGGGTCTTTATATACATGGCACGTAAAGAAAAATGAATGCCAGAATCGGGATTTGAACCCATGACCTCTAACTCTATACATTAGTGCGCTTCCAACTGCGCTACTCACGCATTCCAGTACAAATATTTATTATCCTTCCTTATATGCGATTCTCTATCATGAGGGGCAGCGGGACATTGATCGAGCGAGCTGCCATCTCGTGGCTTCTGTAACAAGTAAATGTAATAAAGAGAATAATTACTTATGATGCTTCTTTATTTCGATGTTATAATTAAATTTTAACATTTAGCAATGAAAGACAATATCTATATAAAGAAAGATGATTTATAATTTTTTTTCAAAAAATCTTTTCATGTGAACAACCTTAATTGCTCCATTCCTTCGGAATAACCTTAATCATGCATTTCTGCAGGAAACACGTGACAAACAACAATCGAAATACACACTCTTCAAAATACAAAATATTCTAGATACAATATGTCTATGTTAAAACATTACAAGTAATGAAAATATAAAAATAATACAATTTTTCAACACCTTATGAGTTTATATATAGAAACAAATTTTAAAATAGACTGCGGAGATAAAATTAGTAAACAAAAAATATAAAGAAACTCGGGAGTAAGACAAGGGTGTCCGTTGTCACCAGTATTATTTAATTTATACTTGGACCATGTCATAAATGAATGGCAAGAACAAATTAATATAAATAGTGAATTGACAACTCTGCTTCTTGCAGACGATCAAGTAATAATGACAGCATCAGAAAATGCTTTACAATTCCTTTATACCTTAAATAATATCTCTCTAAAATACAATTTAAGAATATCTACATCTAAAGCAAAAATATTAGCTCTGAAAGGAAAATGTGCAATAAGAACAAAAATAGTGATAAACAATGTAATTATAGACCAAGTTCAGAATTTTAATTATTTGGGATGTCATTTAGATAATGACAGAAATTTAGATAAACACACTAAAATATAACGATTCAATTATCTATGTGGCACAATTAAACGTACTTTATTGAATAAAACTAGAAAATAAGCTATTTTAAAATTTTACAAAGTATTGGCAGTTCCATCTCGTATCTATGGATGTGAAACCTGGGCATTAACAAAGGCTGATAGTAAACAAATAGAGGCTGCAGAAATAAAGATGTTGAGAGCAATAGCAGGATACCAAAGGACCGATAAAAAGAAAAACGAAGATATAAGAACAGAACTTAATATATTTAATCTCTGTGAAAGAATAAAATAGTATCAAAATGCTTACCTTCAGCACGTATTACGAATGAATGAGCAGCGTATACCAAAAATAATGTATAATTATAAACCAAAAGGGAGAAGATTGTTGGGATGATCATTGAAGAGATGGAAGGACCAATTCGACCTATAATGAGATCGGAACAGGCCATTGGTCTTAATCCTTATTGTTGTTGATGATGATGATACTTTTTATTTGGAATTCAGTAATACTCTGATTGGTATTTCATAACCTTTTTTGCATTTAGTGTACTACAGTTAAAATTTTGATATCTAGAACTGAATATAAGCAGAGCGGTTTTTGTTGTAATATTAACACTGCTTGTTGAATAGGCTCCCATTAAAATGGTAAAGTTGATTATCCGAACCCTCTAGTCATGACCTTTGTATTGCCATTGGCAGAGTGAACAAGTCTGGCGGTTAGGCATTAAAACGAAATCCCTGTATATAGGTCAGAGAGACTGCGATAGTCATAAAATAAAATCCATTTTATAACAGATTCTTAGAAAAAGCTTTTCTTTTCACAACAGGATGAAAATGACGGTTTAGCATAAGCTGCGAGCAAGAAATTTGCCCACGTAATTCTAGCGAGAAAAAATCTCTTTGGATTTAATTCTTCGGCTGGCAGTTTCTCCAGATTGTTTTACTTCTCCTCTGTTGGCTATGTAGAATAATATAGTACGTAATATTGAAATCAGCTTATTTTAGAAGTTTGTAAAGTTAAAACAAAAAATAATAATAATAAAAAATACAATTAAATATAAATAATAATAATAATATTAATAATAATAATAATAATAATAATAATAATAATAATAATAATAATAATAATGCTTTATTTTAGCTGGCAGAGTTCAGACCATAGGGCCTTCTCTTCCATTTAACCAGCGAATACTGAAGTTATACAAAAATTACATACTTATTACAATTTTAAGACATTAAAATGCAGACTAAACAAAATACAATGGTGATGTGATTTAATACTAGCTAATACTAACAAAAATATGGAATTTAATATAATTAAAATAATATAAATTAAAATAAATTAAGTGAACCTTCCCAGATGATTATTTACATAATGCTGAATATAGTTGATATGCAGTTAATGTTTTCATTGTGTCGAACTTACATATCAGTTAATTTGTATTTAAATAATGATAGTGATTGACTATATATATATATATATATATATATATATATATATTATAATTAAATGTTTAACATTGAGCAATGCAAGCTTAATATGGAATGATAAGAAAAATAAATGCCTGGACGGGATTCGAACCCGGGTTCGAATCCGTCCAGGCATTTATTTTTCTTATCATTCCATATATATATATATATATATATATATATATATATATATATATATCGTAAAAGTCCACAGCTGTGGTCACGAGGTAGCATGGAGCGGGCACCAGTTCGAGTCTCGGTCGGGAAACGTTTCCTGAGTGAGGTTCTTGTTCTAACGCCTGTAAGACAAATGTCAGGAAACGTTAACTTCCAAACGGTCCCCGAACTTCATATGGCCATCAAAATCATCATATCCCATCGTATCATCGGGGGCAGCGTAACACCGCCTTTCAGGCGCCCCAACGTCTGAAATGGGTTAATTACGCCAATGCGAGGAGAGAACACCAAAAATGTCGAAATGACAACCTAGGGCATTGAATATAAAAAACAACAACAATTATCAGCAATAAGAATAGGCCTAATTACAATACTACTACTACTACCAATAATAAAAATAATAATAATTTATTTATTTATGAACAGGTTTACAGTGTAATAAAACATCTTCCTGTGCACAAAGATTTTATAATAATAATAATAATAATAATAACAATAATAATAATAATAATACATAATAATTTTATTTATATACAGAATTTTAATGTTTACACTTCTTTCTGTGTCTAAAGTTTTATTTTTCGTCTCCACTCCTCTCTATCCATCCATTCAATGTCCTCCAGTCCTCTTGTTCTCATTCCCGTTCTTATTTCTTGCATCCACGAGTTTCGAGGTCTTCCCTTCCTTCTTCTTCTAGGTGGACACCATTTCAATGTTTTCCTGGGTAACCTTGCTTGTTGCATTCGCCGTACGTGTCCTTACCAAATTAATTGCTTATATCTTATATAATTACTATTGAATATCTAATATTCATTTTTTTCTCATATGATAGTCTCTCTTATTATTTCTATTTTTGAACATCTTACTGCTCTTCTCAAGAAATCCATCGACATAAGTGTTTGTTCTAAGTTTTTGTTGAATTTCCAAATTTCAGCTCCATATGTGACAGTACTTCTCACTATTGAATTATATATTTGTAACTTATTTCTCCTGGTCATATGTATGTTCCATAGGATTCTATTTATCATTGCTGTTATTGCTCTACCTTTATTTATTCTGTTCCTAATATCACTTTCTTCTTTATCCTCTTTATCTACTTTTACCCCCAAATACTCAAATTCTTCACATCCTCCAATACACCCCTTCTAATCTTCTAATATTAAATCTTCGGTTTCTGCTCCACATCCTATATAAAATGTTTTTTTTTAATTTATTTTTCAAAGCCCAGTTATCGTATTCGTCCAATAATGTTCTGAACATAAACTCCGTATCTTCATATTCCACATTATTTAAGATATTATATGTACAACACTGTTAAACTGGAGCAAAAAAATGTTCAGGAATGGGAGTATCAACTGGAGATGTATTAACAGATAAAATATATACACTGTTATTTGCGGATGACCAGATAATAATTGTTCAAGAATATGAAGTCATGGAGTTTATATTAAGAAAATTATTGGACGAATACGATAACTGGGCTTTGAAAATAAATTTAGAAAAAATCATTTTGTATAGGGTGTGGAGCAGAAACCGAAGGTTTAATATTAGAAGATCAGAAGGGATATATTAGAGGAAGTGAAGAATTTGAGTATTTGGGGGTAAAAGTAGATAAAAGAGGATACAGCAAGAACATGATATTAAGAACAGAATAAATAAAGGTAGAACAATAACAGCAATGATAAATAGAGTCCTATGAGCAGGAGAAATAAGTTACAAATATATAATTCAATAGTGAGAAGTACTGTCACATATGGAGCTGAAGTTTGGAAATTCAACAAAAGCTTGGAACAAAAACTTATGTCGATGGAAATGGATTTCTTGAGGAGAGTAACAAGATCTTCAAAATTAGAAACAATAAGGAATATTGTCATACGAGAAAAAAGCGAATATTCAATATTCACTAATATATTATATAAGATACAGGCAATTAAATTGGTATGGGCATGTACGACGAATGTAAGAAGAAAGGTTACCCAGAAAGAAAAAAACATTTGAACGGTGTCCACCTAGAAGAAGAAGGAAAGGAAGACCTCGAAACTCTTGGATGCATTAAATAGGTAGTGGAATGAGAACAAGAAGACTGGAGGACATGGGGTGGATGGATACAGATGAGTAGAGAGGGAAAATAAAACTTTAGGCTCAGAAAGATGTGTAAACATTAAAAATCTGTGTATAAATATAAATTATTATTATTATTATTATTATTATTATTAATTTCATTATATGCAAATAATAAAGTAATGTATACAAACATAATGTACACATAACATACAAGAAATTAAAGAAAATATAAATGTATATGTATTATTTTTAAATCTGATTTCCTGTTCTAGGGAATTTAAAAAAACGAGTCTAATATTATCTTAAAACAAATTAAATGTGTGGAATTAATATAGCTATCTATGATTAAAGAACGAAGTCACCATGATTATGATTATTTAGATAATTGGTTGTTCGTAAAGTCATGGCGGTTTCCAAATGGCGTTTTCATTGTCGGATGTTATTTTACGAGACGAACAGATTCCAGTCACGTATAACGTGGGTGTGAGATTTAAGGTTAGCTCGGTCAAAATCTCTCAGTTCTACGAAATTCTGAACAATCACAACACGGAGGCGAACAGTTGAGAAAAATATAAGAAAAATCCACATCACATAGACCCCTTGGTCGCATACGTCTAATTGCAGCAAACTTTGGTTCGAATCTTGGTCGAGTACATTTTCCTAACTCAAAATTTCATGGTTTTCGACAAATTCAAGGAAATAATTGTAATGATTTTAGTAATAGATACTTAATAAAATTCATATCAAATTCCGTTGAGGTGAATAATCATAAGATAAAAGCTTAAAATATGTACCTTTATGGCACATGCCGTCGTCCTCAACTGTGTTAAAATATTATATTTAAAATGTTATCTGGAGGCCTTTCGGAAGTTAAATTCCATCATCAGCAGGATGAGTATCTGCTACTAGTTATTGTTGTTTAAGACGTTGTACATTCGAGGTGTCTTTAGTAGCAGGTACTCATCCTGCTGATGATGGAAGTTAACTTCCGAAAGGGCTCCAGACAATTTTAAATATAATATTTTAACACGTAACCCCCTCTACCAGATCTTCAGTGAAACACCAGTTTTGAATCCTGCCGATGATGGGACTAGTCCCGAAAGCGCTATAGTTAAATAACTAATAAAGTTGAGGAGACGGACCTTTCAGGTGAATATTCCATAATTTTATATTTTAATTTTGAATATTACCTCAACGGAACATATAATGAATCTTATAAAAGTTGACAATTGAAGACGACGGCACCTGCCATAAGTTATTTTAAGTTTTTATCTTAGAATAGATACCCAGTCGATATATAATTTTAGAGGAATATACAGATACACGTGAAGACAGAATATTTAGACGTCTATAAAACTGAATAAAACAAAAAAATCAAAATCAGATAAGCTGAATATTAGTATCATTATATAGAAAATTAGTCCATCGCTGTGGTCTCGAGGTCGCGTGCTACCTTGTCACGCAGGGGGCTCGAGTTCGATTCCCGGTCGGGACAGGCATCCTGGATGGGGTTTTCGGGTTTTTCCTCACCTGTAAGACAAATATCAGGAAGCTTAGGGCCTAACGGTCCCCGAAAATCATCCGGCCATCATCATTATAATCACCATCATTCACCGGTGTGGAAAGCAACGGGAAGCTGCCACACTTACAATTCTCTAGTAAGCTGCAAAGCATAGCATGAATACTACACAATTATATAGAAAATCAACTTTTTTTTAAGGATGGTGATATACTGCGGCACTTAATTTCAGGAGGAGTGAATTCCAAGTTAGTGGGGACAACAATGTTGAAGACATGGAATAGATAGATTTGTTCAGGGAAATATTATTAAGTATTAAGTTATAGCTCGAGCACTCTAAGCTTGTGGATTCGAGACGTCATTGTTGTGCTTGGGGATATAAGAGGTGAATTAGTACTACTAACTGTCTTAAAATATCTACTGATATCTAATTACTAAGGAGGCATTTCAAATATGAATGCTAAGTCATTATAAGTTAAGGCAAACTTATAATTGATTAAAAAATATAGCATGTACCACACGACAGAAACTATCTCACACTGATACAAACAACCGAGACATCGTTTTCTTTCAGGCCTATACAACGGGTTGGAATATAGAGTGAGAGGTGGCCCTTACGCAATAAGATAAGTAACGGTCCCCAACCGCGAGTTAATAGAGGGCGAATTATACTATGTGACTAATTAATTATTTGAGAACAAGAAATTAAAGCTAGATGCTATTATAGAAATACTTAGGATTAAAAATATACACAATTAGTTTAGACATATCCCAACCAATAGTGGCAAAGACGCTAATAAAGTATAAAATAAAAGATAAATTCCTGCCTGTAACCGTTCAGGCTGATACTCTCATCCTGTACTCTTTAGTATAGAGAAGTTCGGGTAATGTGAACCCTTCTGTTTGAGTGGACGCTGATAATATCTTCTTTAATTGGTGCTGCCCTCGAACAGAAAATATTTTAACTTCTTCCCCTCATCAACTTTGACGTGTTCAAGTCCAGTTTCTTATATTCTTTGTGCGAAAAAGGGTTTATTTGTGATATTTATGAAAATGACCACTTTAAAAGTTTTTCAAGCTAAGAATCAATTCTTATTGTATGCTATTGAATATTACAAATGTTGAAAAAAACTGCTAAATATATTATATAGATGCTGTTTTAATATACTGGCGGGTTTGGTTTGATATTACGTGACATGGTGGCTGTATAAAATAATTAAACATAACAAAGGAATTTGGTCAATGTGGACCCTCTGAGTCCACTTTACACGAATATATATATATATATATATATATATATACATTTTATCAATGAGGATGCTATTTGTAAAAAACCATTCACATAATTAATTTTATTTAATATCCTTGTAATTTTACTAAACCCAAAGACCGTCGCTTTCTGTAGTTGAATGACGTGTGAATATTACAATCAACAACAATTTTTCAAAACATTAAATGAATATCAACGCTTTTTAATTATGATCAGTCATAAATATTTTCAGATTAATCTGTACCTGTCTGTATAAATTTAACAGGGTAAATGAATTTGAAAATAGACTAAAAGCTAAGGTGGACTCTGGGGACCACTTTATCCGAATATGGAAGTTAAACTAGACCTTTCTTATAATGTAAAAATGTTTTATAAATTATGAAGATGTTTCCATATTTGACTAAAATAACACTCCTATTTCATAGTTACAACCCTAATGATAATCACTGTAATTAAACAAAATTCAAATTTCTTAATTAAAAGAAGAAAAATAACAAATTCAAAACAGGGGTCCAAATTCCTCTACTTGTGCAGTTAGAGTTTTAGATCGAAGACTAATTTTTAATTTGAGTATAGCTTTTAATGGGCAGTTTTTCAGTATTTAAATGCCGTAGTATAGTTGATTATGACAATACGTTACAAAGTGGAAGGTCGGGGGATCGAATCCCGGTGGAGTCAGAATTTTGTATATGATTGCAACATGGCTCTGGTGTAGACTCAGGTTCTAACGGAAATGAATACTAGACGCTTGTTCTGAGAGTAAAGGCTGCCGTCACGGAGGGCTGGCAACCCGACTAATATGTTGTGCCGATTGTCTAGAAAGATAGGATTCTTAACCTCATACTACCTTAAGGGCCTCCCAAGGCCTATATTAGGATCACAATAATTGTTTTATCTTTCAACATTGTTAGACCATTTCGCCTTATACAAAATCACTTTGACGCATACCGGATATGGAGGAACTAAGAGAACACACTAATCGATACTTAATATATTTCTAGGTTGAGACAGAACGCCGAATTTCACAGATAAAACTCAGTAGTGGTCATGCTTAGAGCGAGTAATTATACGAAATGTTTTGTTATGTTTTACATTACTAGTTACAAATCATCGTGACAAATAATAATTACATTTTATGATGTGTACAATCAAATGCGGCTAAAGAAAAAAATCATATTTCATAATATTTTGGCACAGTTTTCATAAAATGTAATGTTTTACTGAATATGTTATATCCCTTTATGTAGTTTAACATTTCAAATACTGGTCTTTTTTCAATGAAAGTTCAATCTTTTTGAAATTAGCAAAATTATTGGAAATGAAACAATATTTACGTCCACTGACATCAAGCTAGCGGATACGGGTATGACCCCATCATATTGTATGATGTGGAGATTACTTTTTCATCGTTCAAAACTTTTCTGACAGACAATGTTAGACTACCAGAAAAGTAGAGAACTTCTAATTGTGTACTGTGAACAGGACTGAAAACGTGTTATAATATTATGTTTACATACATTTACTGAAGTTCAGCATCTTTATATACATTGTAACTAACAATTATGCCAAACTGTACATAGTCTAAATTTTGTCAATGCTATATTTCATGAAGCTTGTTAAAATCGAAATACTGTGAACAACTTGATTTCTTCAGGAAAAAAGTCTGCTGACCTCATTTGCATGTTGATATGTCCTACACTATAGGTTATAAAGGGCCCGATATATATATATATATATATATATATATAATGTAATTTTTGTTAAAGTTGTTTCGTAATATTTTTGTACATACTTACTTACTTACTTACTCACTGGCACTATCGAACCCGTAGGTTCATGGCCGCACGGACATAAGCTCTCCATACATCCCTATCCTGAGCTAATGCTTTCCAATCATTCCCTGTATAATCTACTTCCCTCAAATCATAGTTAATGTTGTTCTCCCACCTCATTTTTGGTCTACCAACTGGGCGTTTTCCCTCTGGCTTTCCTACAAGAAGTTTCCATGCACGTCTTTCATTCCCCATACGCGCAACATGTCCTGCCCATCGCAGTCTACGGGACTTAACTGTTCTTATTATATCTGGCTTCCTATAAAGACCATGTAGTTCATTGTTATGTAGTCTTCTCCATTCACCTGTCTGTTCATCTCTCTTTGGTCCAAAAATTTTCCTAAGAACTTTATTCTCAAATACTCGTAATCTCCTTTCCTCCCTTAAAGTAAGAGTCCATGTTTCGCACCCATATAATATAACTGGTAGAACAATAGTTTTATATATTTTCAGCTTAACGTTTTTTGAAAGGAATTGGGACATCAAAAGTCTCTGCAATGCATAATAGCATGCATATTCCAGAATTGAGCCTATGTTTAATTTCTTTGTGCATCTCATTCCTATTTGTGATTATTGTTCCTAGGTATTTGAATTCAGCCAATTCCTCAAAATTTCCCTCATTTGTCATTAGCTGTCCATTTCCATTATATAATGTATTTCTACGTGTGACCATATATTTAGTTTTACTGATATTTACTTCCAGTCCTAATTTCTTAGTGTTACTCAATAGTGTGTGCGTGTTGGCCTTTAGTATCTCCTCGCTATCGGCCAGTAGTGCTACATCATCAGCATAAACTAACAGCTTATTAATACCATTCAGTTGTAAGCCTTCCTCATTCTCCAAAGATTTAATGGCATGCTCTAGTACAAAATTAAATAGTAGAGGAGATAGTGCATCTCCTTGCTTTAACCCATTCTGGATTTCAAAAGTGTCTGAAAACTGTTTGCCTACACGCACCCTACTCGTTGAGCCATTTAGACACATTCGTACAAGTCTAACTAACTTTTTAGGAATTCCAAACTCCAGCAGGATACTATATAACTTCTCCCTCTTAATTGAATCATATGCTTTTTTGAAGTCTACATATAGTTATACTAAAAATCTGATCTGTTGTAGACCTGTTTCTTCTAAATGCACATTGATGATCTCCTAGAATGTCATCAATATAGGGAGCAAGTCTGCTTACTAATATATTTGTTAGAATTTTGTACGAAGTTGAAAGTAATGAGATGCCCCTATAGTTGTTGCAATCAGTTTTATCTCCTTTCTTATAAATTGGTACGATAATTGATTCCTTCCATTCATCTGGAAGAGCTTCTTTTTCCCAAATCATACTAAGCAACCAGCGTATCTTGTCCATCAACTTTTCTCCCCCCTGATTTTATCAGTTCTGCTGGGATCTCATCTGAGCCTGATGCTTTATACATCTTCAATTTTTCAATTGCCATTTCAACCTCTAATGCACTTGGCTCTGCGACTAGCATTTCTGCTGTCTGTAACTTATCCTCCTCAATGTCCTGTTCTGTATGTACATTTAATAGCTGATTAAAATAACTTTTCCATCTATTTAATATACTCTTGGAATCTGCAATCATATCCCCATTTTCATTCCGAATTATGTTTGTTCTAGCCTGAAACCCTTTCTTCTCTATACTAATTCCCTGATATAATTCTCTAATGTTCATATTTTTGTACATAGTTTTCATATTTATTATTTTGATTTCATATTTTGTTAACATTTTCTTCATATAAATCCTCCCCATTAGTCATGGCGACAGAAAAATCGCGATGTCACTATTTAAAATTATTTGAAACAACAATAAATAAAAAAAGGTTGAAAATTTTCAGAACTTGTTGAAATTTGGCTTGCTCTGAATCAGTCATATTAAGTGAAGATAGTTTCGGGGTAGTAGAAACAGGATGTTGAAAGAAATGTGCAGCAACTTAACACATGGCGTTTTCAGAAAAAGAAAATTGAGAAAGTTGGTGCAGCTGTAATTTTTCATCATACAAGATAATCTACTTAATCCTCAGCTATGTCATTCATGGTTCACGATTGCGTTACCACATTCTCATACTCAGTGACACACTGACTCAATTATTGTTGTAAACTATATTTTAATGATGTGATAACTGAGGTCCAGGTTCTTAGATTCCAAACTACTTGTTCATTTTCATTCCTATCTAAATATATCACTTTATTGTTATTACTTATGTCGCTTTAAATAAGATGGCCATACCGCGATTTTTTCTGTAGATTTTGGCTACCATTTTGTCTAGACAGTTTAGTTCGAATTGTTTTCTCGTACTAGCGAAACCTGCTTCTTCACTGCCTTGACCAGAGTTGCCAACTTCAAAGTGAAAAGAAAAAGTAGACATGCATAAAATGCATTGATTATAACATAAAACCCACTACTTGTTCGTTTAAATATTCTATATTATAAGACACATAAATATGTTGATTAAATTTTAAACTGCATAAATAAATCATTAAAAACTCGCCAGATTACTTCAATTCCAAAAATAACCAACTAATTAACTAACTTACTGGCATTATTGAACCCGGAGGATCTTAGCCGCGCGGACGTAAGTTCTCCATGCTAATGTCTTCTAAACATCCCAAACACTTTTTTCAAAACATGGTTACTCCCTCCTTATTCTTGTTGTACCCACTGGGAGCGTACCCTCTGGTTTTCCTACAAGAATTTTCCATGCACCTCTACCATTCGTGCCACCTGCCAGTCCATTGCAATCAATGACACTTTACTGTTCTTATTACATCTGATTTCCCATAAATATAATCTAGCTCACCTCTCTTTTCCTAAGAACTTTATTCTCAAATACTCGTAATTTATAAATGTCCTCTTGGCTTTGTGAATAAGTTTATAAAATTTGTACTGGCTTCGTAGAGTTAGACTGTATTTTTCCTCTTCTCTTAAAGGAAGAGTCTATGTTTTTTAAACGCTAATATTAAAATTACTTTTTGACTAATAATGACAGAGGAATATGTGATTATGTTTTTAATACAAAATAATGTCTTATATTTCAATTACATGTGCCTAAATATACACCAAGCTATATCATATCACTATTCCGCTCAGAGAAAATAGTAACTGTTTAGTATCGTCCAGTGAAAGATAGGTCTATCTTGACATCACATTACATATTCAACTTAGAAGGACGTAAGTCGCGAGTCCTAATGTATTCAGTTGAGAAAGTGGTAATGTTGTGACATTGCCCTAATCCGATAGAAATTCCTAGAATGCAGATATTAGTTGATAAATATCAATTTTTGAGCGAAATTTAAATTGTAATTGTGTGACTATTTAATTTTATGTCTAAACTACTATGTATGAAGTTTAATTGATACACGAACATTAGATATCCCCATTATTTAGGAAATAAAAATTTATACTAAAGTAGTAATAGATATAATATTGAAACTTAAAGAATTTGGCGGTATATTAGTCCATTAACTTGGAATAGTCCACCGCTGTGGTCTCTAGCGCAGTGGGCCCGGGTTCAATTTCCGGTCGGAAAAAGCTTCCTGGGTGAAGTTTCTTTCGGGGTTTTCCTCACCTGTAAGACAAATGTCTGGTAACTTTAAGGTCCAAAATGTCCCCGTACATAATCTGGCCATCATCATCCTTCACCGGTGTGGAAAGCAACGGGAAGCTACCACACCTATAATCATCATCATCATCATCATCATCACTCCAGGGATTAGGCAATTGCCCGTTCCGACTTCATAATGCATCAGCCCAACGTCTTCTAGGTCTTCCAACATTACGTCTTCCTCTTGCTTGATAATTTCTTGCTAACAATGGATATCTCTCCTTACTCATTCCATCCATGTGATCAATCCATTTATGTCTGTAATTCGTGACTTTAACCAATAAAGGCTGTACTTTCAATTCTTCTCTTATATCCTCATTTCTTATTCTATCAAGTCTTGTACATCCTTTTACTTGTCTTAGGAACCCCATCTCCGCCGTCTGTATTCTATCCTTCACACCTATAATCCCTATCAAATCTGCAAAGCATAGCATGAAAATGTTATGGTTGCAGTGGAAGACCTGCCCTAGGGCAGAATACCATGGAATGGAATATAATTTGAAATAACAGAATATGATATTATAAGGTTTGAGAGAGCTGATGCCTGTTTTGTGCGTGCAATGTTCTTGTTCTCCATTCCTATTCCTGAAATTGCGAACTTATGTCTTCTTGGTTGGGCTATACAGGATGAACGGTAATTACACCTACAAACTTCAGGGACTGCTTCCTGACTGGAAATGAAGGAAAAAGGTCCTATAAACATGTGTCCTGAAATGAACAATGTGCGTGCAACGACAACAAATCTTCACGGCACACAGTACATAGCATACTCACATCTACGTCACAACAGATGTTCAAAAGTGGCCTCCATGGGATGCAATGCACGCGCTCACACGTAATTTCATGGATTGCCTCACTCTTTCGCATGTTCCGGCCTCTCTCCGAATAGCGTCACAGGCGATATGGACACGCTGTTTAAGGATATGCACATCAGAAACTGTTCAGCATACACAACGCTTTTCAGATGGCCCCAGAGGTAAATATCCAGGGGATTTAAGTCCGGTGATCTAGCAGGACATGCAACAGGACCGAGTTTAAATAATGTCATTCGTCAGTTCAATTTACCGTGGCAACGATGCATTTATGGACACTTATTCATGGGACATATTTCCCTCCATTTCCAGTCAGGAATCAGTCCCTGCAGTTTGTGTAATTAAAATTCATCCTGTATTTCAAGAAATATTGTACGATTTCAATGTGTCTTTATTTGTTAATTTAAAGTGCCGATACTTGTTCCACGTGCCCGATATATCAACTCATATCCTTAGCCAAATAACACTGAGCAACAAAAAATAAACTTTTTTTTTGTCTCAGAAAATAAATTCTATTCTGATAGTATTTTTTCTCCTGAATTCAAATATGATATCGGTTTTTCTCCATCACGCAAGGTTTCCGAGAGACAGGCATTTATAATTTCAAACACTTTAATATTTTCTACATTCGTAACTACATAATATTCAAACATTCGGACTCACATAGATAGCAAGAAATGATTTTCTGCTATGTTTCGCCTGTGGAGCATCCCTCTTGATGGTCCAACAATAATCGGCCAGCATATTAAGAATTTACCTTGATATCTCTTTTTAATAGCTGAAAACCATTTGAATTAGCTCCTTTAGTTTTATTTTACAATGGACAAATTGACCAAAAACGTTTATTAAAAAAGTAATTATTTAAATCCATTAATTGAAATTGAAATGAAAAAACTGTGGGTGTTGGAGAAATTCCGAATACATATTTGAAAACACGATAAAAAACTGCATTAAGTACAACTATTGGTACTCATGAGACAAAAATCATGTTGACAAGTGTAATGCTAAAATGCAGACTTTATTCCACCCAGCTGTATCTAATGGACTATTTAACTCATGCCCCAAATGGGAGTCAATGACCAATCACGTTTCAATGATTTCTGTTTTACAACCAATCAGAGTCGTGTTTCACGAAATATTTATCAGTGTTATAATTACCATATATTAAACAAAGCTCCTCCTTTTTAATATTCTGAACAGGTCTGACCGTTATTTTGCAGTGACTGAGCCTATAAGAAATACGGCTACCAGATTGTATATATAGTGCATACATGTCAACATTTGTAGCAATTTATTATACCACCAAAAAAAGAAACCACTGTTTGACTTTCTTAAATGTATTTTTTCCCAGGTAATAATCCAGAAAAATATAATTGTAATATTTACATCATACGACATCAGAAATGAATTAATATACAGATTGATGTTTCATTTTTTCTCCACTAGAGAGCATTCTTACAATATTGCGTTCCTTTGGCAATAAATAGTATGATCTGGTTGCAGTGATAAACAAAAGAAGCAGTATAAGCGTACCTATCGTTTCTCATTTGTTTTCAAACATCGCCGTTTGCATTAAATATATAAATATTTTGAAATAACTACAGTTAAATAATGATTTGTGAGTAAACAGCTTAATTTTATTCGTTAAATAGTCCTAACAAATGCCACTCTTGATTTCCAAATTCTCTAGATAAATTCACTCCTCACTTCGTGAGTCGTGAATTTATCGATAATTTGGAAATCACTCGTGGCATTACTTATGAATATTGAATGGTTTGAGAGTGTGATTACTAAAGGGCGCAGAAATTAGTGTTTTTACTTACGTTGAGTGTCAACAGATTTATACTCTTTAAATCGGTTCACGTAAAGAGCGGCAAGATAGTACAATCTGATAATGCGAACCTCTTCACTATATTAAATCTCTAAACTCATTTTATTTATATAAAGAAACGAATGTTAGTCTGTCTGCCTGTCTGCTATCTGTCTGTCCTTTATGGTCTCAAAAACTATTTGATCGATTTGAATGGGGTTTTCACCATAATTAATAATTTTTTGGGACAATTACCTGCCTCTTATGATGGTGAATCCGGCGTTGCCAGGGAATTTCCTTAGCATCAATGAGCTGAAAGACAAAAATTATTGTTGTGAGTTGTCCGTGAAAGATAGACATAGACCTATGCTGTCACATACTTTTTTGTAGAATGTTTTGAGATATTCAATAGGGTGGGCCGAAAAAACTCATTTTTTATTTCGAAGTTGTAATAGCGCGGAAAAGTTGCGAATTATAGGCCTATAAAGTAAAAAGTAATCCCACAACAGGCCTCGGGAGGCCCTTGGGGTAGTAGGAGGTTAAGGCTCCCACTTTTTCTAGACAATCGGCACTTGATGTCAGCCGGGTTGTCAGCCCTGCGTGACGGCCGCCTTTACCCCAGAACAAGCGTCTGGTACTCTTTTCCGTTAGAGGCTGAGTCGACCCCAGGGCCATAGTGCCGCCAGAAGGCTTTGGTCAGTTTAAAAATCCTGACCCCACCGGGACTTGAACCCTCGACCTTCCGACTTGTAGCGCAGTGCCTTAACCACTACGCTAAGGCGTGCCTATAGCTAAAACAAAATTAAAAAATTCAAAATCGGTTGACATCTTCCGGTCGCGCAAAGGCTCCGAAATTTAGCAAAATATAAAAAAAAACTTTATTTTTGAAATTATTTTTTTAATATCAAGTAGATATTGTTAATCTTTGCTAAACACGTTTATGTCTATCTGTGCGATCTGACAATCAATACTCTGGAAGTTAAATATCAAATACCAAAAATGCGTAAAAATATAACTTGTTCATTATTCTGGCAAATTTTGGAGCTTATGCGCGACCGGAAGATATGAACTGATCTAAACCAAATTAAAACACAATGTTTTTATTTTCTGTTTGAAGACGTTACAAACTATTACATTACGAAAAAATATAATTAAAACATTAAAGAAATAATCTCAAAAATATTTTTCTTCATATTTTTTCAAACTTTAGAGCCTTTGCGCGACCGAAAGATGTCAACCGATTTTGATATTTTTTTATTTTCTTTTGTCTATATAATTCGCAACTTTTCCGCGCTATTACAACTTAAAAATAAAAAAAAGAGTTTTTTTTGGCCCACCCTAATATTCAATTCTGTGTACATTAATTCGGTTAAATTGTTATGGTTTAGGTAGCGTATATCGTTTAGGCGTACAAAAAGCTACTTTTTTAGTGCAGCGATGAACTATTTCATTTTAGCACCGGTCCTGTAGTACGCACGGGAATATGTTTTATTCAAAGGATTAAGGCGTCTTCTGGTGCATAATTATTATCATCATCACTCATCATATCATTGGGGCAGCATAACCCAGCCTTCCAGGCACCCCAACCTCAGAAGTGGGTTACAACACGCCATGCCAGGTGAGATTACCTGAAATGTCGAAGTGATAAACTGATGGCATTGAATAAAAAATATATTACCGTTCGTAATATAGGGCCGGAGGTAAAATAAAAAAAAAGTGTATCGGTGCACTAAAAAGTGCGATAGCTTTTTGGACGTTTGAATGGCTTACGCTGCCTAAACCACAACAAATATACCAAATTAATGCACAGAATTGAATATCTCGAAAAATTCTAGTCTGCGACAGCATATGTCTACCATTTACGGATAACTCACAATAACCATTTTTGTCTTTCAGAAAGATTGGGATAAGTAGATTCCCGGGCAACGCCGGATTCTCTATCATAATAGGCAGCAGAACATCGCTCGTAATGTCATAGTCCTCTAACGCTCTAGCGGCCCCATTTTTTTCATCAAAGTAAAACTTGGCATATAACAATTAAAAACATCGGGATAAGTAGATTCCCGGAAAACGCCGGGTAATCAGCTAGTAATATAAATATTGGAATAAAAATATAATATAGTTATGATTTAAAAACTTGTCTTAAATATTAACTCATATGAATATAAGTTGAGATACTGGACGTCGTTTATTGATTCCTACGTATACTGCTGCCCTCTCGTGGTACATTGTTTGTTGTGTCGAAAGTATACGCCGTTCCTGTGCTGGAACGTGTGAAAAATTGCATTTCTGCGCCCACTAGTGATTATTATTCTATCTGCGCAGTGTGTAGACTCCAATCCTTAGGTCAGAAATTAAAGTTTGTTCGAGCTATATATGATGGAACATTGTGTGATGTCAGAGTGTTAATTCCTATTACATCTACGGGATATGTCGACCTCCTCCTTAGTACAGAAACTATTAGCATACAGACGTAACTTGGTAGGGCTGTGTCTGATGGAATAGAATGCGATTTCAGACAGGTTATTCAGATTCCACATTCACGGTAACAATAGTTCCGCTTAAGTTTATTATGAAACACCGTTGAAATCACTATTTAAAAGTTAAAATATACAATTGGTACCTGAAATCTCAGTCGTTTTAAACTTTATAATGCTGTAAAATATTAAGGCCTTTCGGAACTTATGTTCCATCTTCTGCTTTGTATATTGGTACTCTACAATTGGTACTCTATCAATATAGAAGCAGAAGATGGAACATAGTCCTTCTTGATATTTTAAAATATTATAAATTTGAGGACGACTTGGATCTCAGGTACCAATTTTATATTTTTTTAATATACACAATATGTCGACATCTATTCCTACCCAGAAAATACTAACATGCAGACTTAACTTGGTCGAGTTATATCTAATGGAATATTGTGTGATTTCAGAGTCCCGATGCCTGTTCTACCTGCGCAGTATGTGGTGGACATCGCCTACTCCCTTGTACCGTCTGCAATGGTTCCAAGAAATCAGTCCATCGCAACGACTTCACGGCAGAATTTGTCGCTCTCAAATGTATGCACTGCGATGAAGTGGGCCTGGTGCGATGTTATGCCTGCTAATGGCACCTTCAATTAATTAATGAACATTGTGCAAATTTTGGAAATTCTTCATCTGACGTTTGTCACTTTTGAAGAAAATGTTATTTTTTTGTATATTCTTTATATGACTCCACCAGGATGTTGTTGTCCCTGGCTGCGAGGTTGGTGTTGTTTATGTACTACTGTGTCATCTCTCATCGCGGAAAGAAATGTAAAGACATTCAGTGAATATATTAATAACCTGTACAAAGTCACTGAAATGTCACAGTCATACAACTCAACCACTCGCTATGACACAACTGAACTCTGTAATGCAAGTTAGGTAGGGTGCAGAGAAGGAGAATAATATTGACTGGGAAATTGTCACCCATTTCATGCCGAAACCTACCTTGACATTTCTCCTAGGGAAGCGTTGTGATGTACCAAGGCGTGTCCAAAAAGTATCTGCCGTTTTTAACTGCAAGACACAGAAATCGAAGCAAGAATCCAACAATGGTAACCAACTTTACGGAGCAGATTGACGTCCCTGCTTGGATAAGAGCAGAGTGCAGTGATGTTGAACGCGGCGCGGACGGCGAATAGTGAGGGTTATCCAATCTACCAAATCAGACATTGTATTACTTCCCTATAGTTTAAATTAAAGATTTGCGCTGAATTTTCGTGTCTTGCAGTTAAAAATTGCATCACAACGCATCTCTGGAAGAAATTTAAAGATGCATTGGTTGACAGTTACCTTGTAGAAACGGATGAAAGTGTTCGTTGGCGCTGATTAGTTTTATGCATGTTCAAATAACACTGAGCAACAAAAAATACTTCTTTTTTTTTGTCTCAGGAAGAAAAATATGTGATTCTGATAGTATTTTTTCTCCTGAATTAAAATATGGTATCGATTTTTCTCCATCACGGAAGGTTTGAAGAAGATTCCATCCTTTTAGCCGGGAACCAAGCATTTCAGACTGGTTTTTGGATAACTTTAAATCTCGTATGAGATCGTCAAGATCTTCTTGAGTCAATAAATGAGGCTCAGATGAACAGCTTTGTTCAAAAGTTGTAGCACCAAAATCTGTTTCTTCTTCTTCCGTATTTCCATTAGAATCTGGGCTCTCTTCATCTAATGTCACATGTTATGGATTCAATTCTTCGCAGTGTGGAACTGGTCTCATTCCAGATTGCAAGTCAGGGTACACCACCACTATATGTTTTGATTTTGACGTAATCCCTTTAATGTTTGTTAAGCAGAAAATAATTATTTAAATCCATTAATTGAATTTGAAATAAAAAAACTGTGGGTGATGGAGAAATCCCGAATACATATTTGAAAACACGATAAAAACTGCATTAAGTACAACTATTGGTACTCATGAGACAAAAATCATGTTGACCTGTGTTATTTCTTATTATTTCTATACTTTTAATGAAAACGCATTCTGTGACGACGACACAGATTTGTCTTGATTTTCGCCATGGATGATAACATTCTGGACAAGTAAGTAATGGGAATGAATGGAAGTGAACTTTTTGTTTTAAAAAGAGTAAAAGACTAAACATGAAATTTTCATCAACTATTTACATACACAGCGTTTCTTAATTCTAATTTCACACTTATACGGATTGTAGTACAGACTTAAGATATAGAAATTTGGTGAAGAAGTCATGACCAAAATATTACCGTTTCAATGGTACAATGATGACAATATTGAATCATATCTCCCTTTTCACTTGACCCAACGAGAACATTTTCCTCCGATACTTAATCGTAAGACAAGTGAAAAAGTGCTTATATATATATATATATATATATATATAGAGAGAGAGAGAGAGAGAGAGAGAGAGGAGAGAGAGAGAGAGAGAGAGAGAGAGGAGGAGAGAGAGAGAGAGAGAGAGAGAGAGAGTCTAAGTTCCCCTTACAGAGTTTGAGAACTTATAGAGGGGACCAAGACAATTAAATTTAGCATAGGAACTCGTGTCCGGATACGTATCGTTTTTTCGCTATACACAAAATACCAATGTTGCTCTCTGACTCCTGCTGCTGTCGTCTGGAACCACTTATAAGAATGGCTCGATGTGACTACCACCGACTTCAACAGAGATGCGGTACCACCGTACAATGTTTTCGTTCACATGGTTACCAATCCCTGGTCCTCCGATATCCGCCGCAGCTAAATGGAGTACATCTTCTTCAAACTCAGTAGGCATAGCAGAGGCAGTACACTAGTTTGAAAATAGAAGACAAGTGACATCAGGTCACTTCAGATGTCACCATTTGCCAATGTGGTTTTTCCTACCGTGAAGTGGGAGATTCTAATTTTTATTCTCAACATAATCGTGCCGCCGAAACGAAACGTTTCATACGTGGATTTTAGATCTACTACCAAGCACTGAGAAACAACCAATGGATTCTAATGGATTTGGCATAAAATAAAATAAAACCTACTTTAAAGATGCTGCCACACCTCCATAACTTTCGAGTAATTAATTAAGTCCTCTCTACAATTGCAGATGCAAGGAATTATAAACACTCAGCATAAATAATTAGATTATGATTGAGTAGTTCACATTTCGTTTTATAAATCAGCTGTACTGGTGTAGCTAAGCTGCTATTATCCTTGTTACAATCATTTATCACGTTGAAAAATATTATTGTATATATCAAACAACGAATGAAGGTAGCTAATAATACGTTAGTAAATTGAAGATCGTGGGTTGAAAGCTGGCCCAGCTTGTTAGGTATAGAATGTACAAATATTTCAAACTGAAAAGTAAGTTTCCAGGATTTAAAATCAGGATATGCAATACTGGTTAAAATGATTAGTCCCCCTATGATGAAGTGGAATAAAAATTAATCTATGGCGCGCGCTCTGATGTGTTGAAAAGACTGATTAATTTTGTTCAAGCTTGAGGTTACGGTATTTAATGTCATCTCATAACTTTGCTATTTATACATAACAAAGGTTTTTGACGTCCTGAGAACTTGTGTCGACCCCAGCAGTGTTTGAACCCACTAATCTCGGCTTCAGAGACGAGCATACTAATGAGTGGACCCCGGGGTCGATGTATTTTCATTTAAATCATACATTCTCCTACAGTGTCTTCAATATGAGCAGTGAAACTACATGTTTTCCCGTATGTCACCAATAATACGAATTTTGAAAAATTCAATGTTTTCTGAGAAACGTGGTTTACCATATGATTTCACTAATTTCTTCACAAGGTGTTTCAAAACTGTGTGGACGATAACAATGTTGCAGATTCCTACAATTCTTATCACTATATAAGAGGGCGGAAGTAATGTAAATTAACAGATTTTATCAAAAAATTCTTCGATTTAAATGCAGGATGTAAATGCTGAAAAATTTTATTTTATTAGCGTTATTGAATTACTGAATGCTCACATTGGTAGTTTTTTATGGACCTAGTATTTGAAAAAAAAATGTAGTATGAAGAACCTCTTACCGCTTTTAATTTTTAAGACGGTAGGTCCTACAAATTGAATCGAACTAGAATATCATAGAGAAATTCACAAGATTATATCATCATGAAGGTATTCAGATAAATTAAGCTAATAATGGGGTAGTTGACCACAGATGGGCTATTGAATTTCCTCGTTGTCTCTCCTGCAACAAGCTCACATTTGATTTCCGGTTAGGTTGATTTCCTAGTTGAGTTTTTAGTTTATTCCTTAACTGTAAGTCAAGTGCCAGGAAATATAACGTTCCTGAAAAATCTAAATCATCAAAAAATAGAAGTAGGTCATCAAAGATCGCGAGTTATCATCTATTAAGTTTTATTTTCATATTCAATGCCATCATTTTGTCATTTCGACAATCTGGTATTCTCACCTGGCATTGGAGTTATTGTAACTCTTTCTGAGGTTGGGGTTCCTAGAAGGCGGAGTTACGCTGCCCCAAAGATAGGCTATATGACAGTGATAATGATGGCAATGATGCACTACGAGAGGCCTTAATCCTAAATTTAACCTTAAGAGGTGAATATAATAAAGATATTCGCGGATCGTTTGGGCCTTGAAGTTTTTTGACATTTGTCTTGCAGGCGAGGAAAAATCCCAAAAAAATGCTCATCCAGGAAATTGTCCCGACCGAGTATCGCTGCATGACCAGGACGGTGGACGCATCTGTTAAGTTAGATATGTAAATTCCAACAGATAATTTTTATATAATGTTTGCAACTGGTTTAAGACTCGAGATGTCGTAATACGGGTCCGTTCATCTTAACACACGTCATGGGATTGAATACATTCAAACCGAAACACTGTATGTTTCTAGAACGAAACGGAACGCTATTCTCAGATAGAGTAAGAACCATTGCCTACAGTTAAATATCTATATGATCTTGTAGTTAAATAGACTCTAAATAAAAGCAAATAAAAATAGGATTAAAATGAGAAAATAATAAAAAATAGAAGAGAGCAAATAAGGCATAAATTGAGGAAATTAACAACTGCAACATAAAAAGTGGAGCTATGTTCACATTTTTAAATTAATATTGTCACGCAGATTTTCTTGCGATAATGTTTAATGTATAACAAGATTATATTCGCGTTTTACAACAACCTATGTATGTTTAAGTACATTACAATCCGCCATAATTGCATAAAACAAGTATGTTATTTACTGTGAAAGTGTCCAGTTTGTTAATTAGTAACGACAAAGAAAATGCAGTAAATATAAGAAATGGCACACTTTCTCAAAGCTTTGAACGTGGCTAGAAATTCAATCTCTTAGTATTTTACTACATGTTTACCGATGAATCTCAAACACTATCTCTATACAGGATGTTCATGTGAGTTTGTAGCAATCTTAAGACGTCAAATGTGAAAACTTATGCTTACACAACGAAATCCGGGAAATGTTCCAGTACAAAACTACATAATATAGAGAAAATTACAATTCTGTACTATATGTACACATAGTACTCACAGGCACCATCCAACATAGAGGCTCAACTATCCAACATAGACAGAGGTATAGATTCTGCTTGTTAGTAGAAGTAGAATAAAAAAAACTTCAATAAAATCAACTAATTCTAACCAATGTTTTACAAAAGCTTTTACTTTATTTTTCGTCTTAACATATGAGGTATTCATACCCGAAACATTGCACACAATTTAGAGACATAAGGGAAATAAGGTCTACACTAATAGAATAATTAATAGCAGTTACGAATAGGGAATGAAAGGGGGGGGGCATGGAAACTCCTTATAAGAAAACCAGAGGGTAAGCGCCCAGTAGGCAGGTCCATGAATTAGTTGGGTTTGATAGAGGTAAATTATTGAAGAGACGGGTGTATGGGGAGCTTATGTTCTCGCGGTCCTGAATAGTGCCAGTGAGTTAATTAAATATAATTAAAATTGAAGACAATGCAGAAATACTCCTGCTGACTCAGAACTAAGACGAACAGGTCTAATGCTTAATTTTCTGTTCTAACTTCCATATCCTGCATTGGATGTTTTTTGAATATATTAGGAAAGACCAAAAAAGATAAAGTTTTTATTGCATAAATATTAATTGGTCTTCTAAGAGTTAGACACACTGTTATAAAAGTTACCAAATTAATTAAAAAGCAAGTTGGAAGAATGGTTGCACTGTGCTTACAAGTACAAGGAAAGAAAAATAAACCAAATTATATAAGAGAGATTTAAGTTATAGCCTAAAAATGGATGCCATCCGAATAAATGGACGTGTATGAATAACATGTTAATAAAGATAGACATATAAAATGTAAAAATTGTTTTAAATGATTTATATATACATTAGTGAACTTCTGTGTCAGTTTAACCAACGTGTGTGACTTCTGTATAATGGAACATGCTGTTTTAGACGCATTTTTAAAGACAACTTATCATTGCACTTCAAATCCTGGACTTTTCAAATTATATCCTACCTAATTATCTTTATACCTAATGTCCCCTAAAACCCATTTATTACACACTGTATGTTTATCATCGACTCTTTGAACGCTGTGAAATGTATATCTATTAAGTTAGAAGTATTAAAATAATCTCAGTAATGTTACTTTTACTGATAAAGAATATTTATAGCTTACACAAAGTTGAGAATTAATGCTACTTACGTCATGTACAGGTTTAGACAGGGAATTTGATTAACCGTCAAAAGCTGACTCCCTCTTTGTGCTAGTTTCATTCATAGAGCAGTAGCATACGAAGAGAGATTTGAAATGTAGTTAATATTTTTCCACATATTTGCTTCGATCCATATTCTCTGTGTCATACTCGTATCAGGCGCTCGAATGATCAGAACTTAGAAATACAGAGTGTCTCTAAAGCTTAGAAATACAGAGTGTCTCTAAAGCCACTATATTTCAATAAAGGAAGGCAATGATTGAAAAAGACAATGTTATTGTAACATTTTACACATATTCTACTGCCTTTCCACATGACCGCCATCTAGGTGAAAACACATACTCCATCATTCAGCTATGAAACGAAATGTAGACCTTAACATTTCAACCTTAAAAAAGCCTGTTGCTTCTGTGATGCGATTCCGTAAATTAAGCAGACGAGACAAGGACGTTTTTCTAGAGTGAAACGTAGACTTTTCCTCACTGTGTTGCGAGAGGCATTCAATTCCCTACTGAGGAGTCGAGTTGATGCGTTCGGACTATCATTGAGAATTTGATCCAGCAGCATTGTTTCTGCTGATACACGCGGTCGTCCATGACATGCCTCATCATACACTGCCGGCACGCTTAAATTTGTTTACAAGCAGACTAATGTGTGCCTTTGTTGGGGCTGGTTTACGGAATTTATGGGTAAATTCTGCTCTCGAGTCTTCATATGACAATCCGCGTACCCGAGTACAAACAATGGCAACCCGTTCTTCCGTGCTAAACATGTTCCTCTAAGCTAACATGTAGGCAAAGAAAAGAAAAAAAGTAGTGTTTTCATGGAAATGGATAATGACTTTATAGACACTCCCCATTATCTTCCAGGAAATCGGTCAAATTCCGTGTCTAAGTTGTACGTTTCACAGAAGGTATTTTGTTATAAAAATGTAATGTAATAATGGAAAATGTTAAAATGCAATATATTTGAGCTATTTTATTGTATATTTATGTCAAGTTAAAACAAAATAATTGCAAGAATAGTGTTTAAATATTAGGGAGTATTTAGAGCTGTCAATTCCGATGGCTTTAAAGACGATTCTTCCTTAAATGTCGTCTTTGCGAACGGTCCTTAGTGTATAATTTATGTTAAGAGTATCTACTTGCTCAAAATGTACTGACAGTCATTTAAGAAATGGTGCAGTAATAGAGACTTGACAGTATGTTTTTATATTTTATTTTGGGTAATAATAACTGTGGTGCGTTTTTCACTGTGGATTTATGTTGGAAGAGGTAAAATATAGGATGTGCCAAGATAAACTATATTTTAATATACAATTGTGCTCTTTATTTTGTACAGTACTTCTGAAGTGTATAAATATGTCTAATTAACTTTGGTTCAACAAATCATATGTTCAGATGAAACAATCAAAGTGTTTAGCAAAAAAAAAATATATCCTTGTGTTTTAATGAGATTTGCACGCCATCTTGTAGAAGAACACTATGTTGTAATTCTGATACAGTGTAAGGTACTAAACCTCTCCATGTTAGGCGTAGGTAATCGTTACAAAATTAATTTTACACTAAACTAAAAAAAAAAAAAAAAAAAAAAAACTATAAAGGCAGTTCTGCTTCGTTGTATATTAAAACGACTGTTAAATTCAAAATAAATTAACGAAACGATTATTCTTCCAGTGACAGGTCTACTAAATTATATGGATGCGAAGCATGACCTCTTATTTTAAGAGAGGAGAAAATAGTACTAGTATTTGAATATAAAATGTTTAGAATATTTTTTTTTACTAAAGAGAGCGAACAAACAGGTAAATGGAGAAAACTACATAACAATGAGCTCTATGGGAAATCACATATAATAACAGTTACGTCTCGTAGATTGTAATGGACAGGACATTTGGCACGAAAAGCCAGAGGGACAGCGCCTAATAGGTAGTAAAAATGTGGGAAAATAATATTAACCACGATTTGAGGGAGGTAAATTATACAGGAAAAACATTACCTCAGTATAGGAATATGTCTGCGCGATCATGAACATCCGGGTACTATAGTGACAGTGAATTATCTAGTTGGTTACAAAACTATAAATATTCAATTAAAATCCATCCATAAAAAACAAATTGTAAGTTAATTGCCATTTTTAAGAAATATGGTTTAGTAGTAGTTGATTTTAACAATTCTCAAAGGCTCGACTATAGGCCTACTACTTCTGCATGGCACGACAGACCCCCCCCCCGTCGGACGCTGACCTTATACCACATGTATTAACCACATAGGCGATCGATCTTCCAGCCAATATAGTGGTGACATGTGGTCCCTCCAGTCCGTTATAGCTGGTTTTCTCAACCTGGAGATTCTTCTTATTCTAGCTACCAAAATTTCTCACGATCCGGGGTAGATACCGGTCCCATATTGACTGAAAAGTCGTGAGAAAATCTCTTCCTTGATGCGGATTCGAACCAGCGCAAGTCCCGCAGCTCCGCCAAGGCATGATACCTTAATCCATTCGGCTACTGCGCGGAACTAGCCATGACTATGTGCATACAATATTACTTAGCTGTCAAAGAGCATAGTTAAATAAAATATCAGCTACATTAGTATATTTTATTATAATAATATAAAAAATGGAAGGTGACAAAATATATCATTCTAGCAATTGGACAGAAGAAGGGTAAAATTAGTTTTATATAATTCAGAAGACAATTTCAACTGAATACGAGTATCAAAAATAGATACATACAGACAAAAATGGAAGCAACACATAGACAGAATGAATGAAGATAGATATCCAAAACAAATAACAAAATACAAACCTAAAGGCACCCGAGATGTAGGCAGACCTAGAAAGAGATTGGCTGAAGTCGGAACGGGTCAACAGACCTAATCCATGAATGCAGATGATGATGATACGAGTATCAACTCGAATGCCAAACACGAACAAAGAAGAACATTCTTTCCGAGTTCATTCCATTTGAAGATCCGAACCAGCTCACCTAAGCCACATCTAAAAATTCACTCTTTACCATTTAAAAGGTTAGTCTACCAAAGCGAGTTAAAATTTAAGCAGGAATAGCTAAATGTGACATTCCTAACTACACCAGTATAGATTTATGAATATGATGCAGTTTATTCCGACGTTAATTTACAGGACTTTTCTAGTTAAACTGTAGGAAAAACTTTATTTGTCAATTGGAGATTAATGGTTACCATGCTTGTCTCCGATTCCGAGGTTACTGGGTTCAAAACTAACTGGGATCGATAATTTTTTAAGGGGTTGAACCCCGAGTTCGATTTCCTTCGAAAGAGATATAAAGACGTGGGTCTTTTGCCGCAGATTTACGATATATAAATAACCGCAAGCTTAAGTAAATAGGCACCTGAACAAAGTTTGTCGATCCTTTCAAGTCCAGATTTGAATTACGATGCTAATAACTTTAAGCGTCGTTAAATAAAAATAATAAACTTTATTGGTCAATTGCAAAACAACGGTCATCTACGATTACGTTTTTAATTTTATTGTTTCCATGAAAACTATAAAAAAATCCACGGCCCCGATTTCAGAAAGTCTGAATCGCTGGGTTCTTCACTATTGTAGTGGATTTTCAGTTGTTTTATAGCTGTCATAGAAACAATAAACGTTTTGTGGTTAAGACTTCTTATTTTGGCATTTATTTATAGAGTTTCCTAATGTACACTGATTGAAGAATGCATATACATTTTACAATTGACTGCATGAATATAATACAGAATGTTTAAAAAAATCTTGCTTGATTAATTACACTGAGCAACAAAATATAAACTCTTTTTTTTTGTCTCAGAAAGAAAAATATGTGATTCTGATAGTATTTTTTCTCCTGAAATCAAATATGATATCGGTTTTTCTCCATCATGCAAGGTTTCCGAGAGACAGGAATTTTTAATTTCAAACACTTTAATATTTTCTACATTCGTAACTACACAATATTCGAATATTCGGACTCACTTAGAAAGTAAGAAATGACGATTTTCTGCTATATTTCGCATGTGGAGCACCCCTCTTGATGGTGCAACAATAATCGGCCAGCATATTAGGATTCTATTTGCCTTTATATCTCTTTTCCATGGATGAAATCTCCTGATGAAAGTGTTCCTCGTGCTCATCGCTCACTGCGTCAAGATTTTCCGGGAAGAAATCCTGGTGTATAAAAAAAATGATTATTTAAATCCATTAATTGAAATTGAAATAAAAAACTGTGGATGATGGAGAAATTCCGAATACATATTTGAAAACACGATAAAAAACTGCATTAAGTACAACTATTGGTACTCATGAGACAAAAATCATGTTGACCAGTGTTATTTAAGTATCATAAATTGAGGTGCCTTACACTTTATCCTGTGTTCAATTATTCCTTTTGAGGTAGATAACAGATGTAGGAATTTCCTCACACTGCACAACAAAAATGAAGTTTCTGTATATATTACCAACCTCAAAAAAAACACACTTGGAATACATTTCGACTTTGTCGGTTGATGTTACCTCATTTACGTTACTCAATTTGACGAGATCTATAGAGCAGTGGTTGTTTAATTGTAAAATAGTATAAAATAGAGTGAGAATTTTTAAAAAAAGGATCAGTTTTGCTAAACACATTAAAGATTTGTTTCATGAAAATAACATATCAACAGCTTTTGCTTCAGAATAAATCATTGTTCCAATTTGTATGGCTATGTTAACTTATAGAGTATTCCATTGTAGTTTATAATATTTTGTGAGAAGAATAATTGCCCCTTAAATTGGCGAAAATGCAAAATAGTTATGATGCCAGTATATTTTGTCGGGCCGTAGAGAAAACAACTAATGCAGACAACATACTCTTACTTATTATTGTGCATTATTATATAAAGTGGTAAAACATTAAAATAATTTTAAAGAGTTTTATTGATTTGTTAATACAGTATTAAATAAATTAAACCAATGTTCTTACAGTACACATCGTCAATTTAAGGGTAAATATTGATTAGTTTTATTGCAAATCGGCTGCTTTTACTGCAACTTAATGAGGTGAAAAGTTTTCAGGTGACGTCACCCTGGAGTTCTGGAAATCTTGTTCCATTTCATGAAAATTCTGAACTAATTTCATACAATATTATTAATGTATATATTTTTTACATTATAATATAATAAAGTGCAGCTTTTTAAATATTATCTTTTCTGTTTATATGGACTTTGTAAGCAAAATAAATTGTAAAGGTAACTACTGTTTGATCAACTTTAGGAAATACACTATACATATTAAACTTTAAGATTAAATCATATGTTATTTTTAATTTGAATGTTATACTAATAAACACACGCATACATTGGTTAGCAGTACATCTGGCCACCGCCAAAGACAGTACAGGACAGCAGAAGAAGAAACATACATCAAGATTAAATGAGGAGGGATTTAAAATCTAGTAGCCTTCGAGAAAATACGAGTAACTAGGACCGCTGGAGTAGGCAACTCTATCGACCACGTAACGTAATACAGCAATTAAACATAACGTACATTTTACTAAAAAAACTATATTTTCTTAGGAGTGAGTGTGCCTATTTAAATTGGGACAGGTTTGCCGTTTCTTTCCTGTTAAAGGAGGTTCTCAATTTGTTGCCCTTATATCTGGAGACATAGGAGTTCTACAAGAACACTTTTATTTGCCACTTAAACTCCAAATATGTCATTCGTAAAAATTGCAGTTTTTCAGGATAGCGAAAAAAAAATTATATATGTATTGGTTATATCGTTATGTACGTAATTTTAATCGTAGGCCTATATCTTATTAGATTGCCGATGACATATGACAATCTCTCAGCTGGTAGACAAGATAAAATGCTGCACTTATAATTAAAAATGTGAAAATTATGTGAACATTTTACACACGATCTTTTGCATTTTCAGTGACCATATAGGAACTGATTATCTACTCCTTCTTGTCGAGTTCATTTAGAACGTTACAAGGGGTATACCAGGGTTCCAGGTGCGGTCCTCGTGTGTGTGTATGTATATAATCACTCATCCCTGGGAAAAACAAGGTAATTCCAAATAGGTCGATGTATCTTTTTTTCTCCTGCGAACTTCCGCCTTTTAGACTTTTCCAAAACAAAAATTGTCTAATACAGCTAATATAATGAAGAATTGAGTTATTTTTATTACCATATAAAGCGGCATGAAGAACAGTATCCACTAAGAAAATAAAAAAAATGTCTTATATCTTAAACACAAAAATGTTTCTTTGAGGACAGAACGGTCCCCTCAGTCTCGTAAGTGGGTACTTGATATGAGAACTAATGCAATCGAGTTGAAATTCTCTGACATATTAAGTCAGGTAAATTACTTAATGATCAATATTGTTTTTTGCTTGAAAGTGGCATTAAACAATTCAGTCGTTCTTGGCTTTCTGGAACTCTCGTGTCACTGATTATTTAGGGTTAATTAAATTGCATGGTGTACATACATATTGCAATGAAGCAAACATGGTGACTGCTACAGCGGTTTATTAATTTCGGATTTCAGGCAAAAACTCACTTTTAATGTTGAATTTCGCTATTCTTTTCAGGTTATCTTCCTTGTTTTATTTCAATAGCATAAATTAAATTCCTTTTGGAAAAATTAAGCAATTCCGGTCGCTAGAGAGATTTTTAAATTTTGGTTTCAGATGAATTCCTACTCCTAATGGTTCAATTTTGCTGGTTAATGAACGCTGACTTAGCTTTTTTATTTGACAGCTATATGCCAAGTTTGGTTTGAAAGAAATAAAATTGCGGCCGCTGGAGTGTTGACAGACACACACACACACACACATATATATATACATAATTTTATCATGGTCATTTTTGTTGTCTAATAGATAGGATCGGTGAAGATGTGTTAAACATATTTTCATGAGAACAACCTCAATAGCTTAATTCCTTCGGAATTCACTAAAAAAAGACTACAGACTATTCACTTGACCATTCGATTTTTTCTATATCTCTATGACGAAATATCTACTGTCACGAAATGGCCATACTATGTCCTATTGTAATCGTCTCCATAGAGAATAAAGTTATGAGCGTGTTTGAACTAGCAGATCATTGACATATTATAAACTATAACCGAACTTAGAATTTATTGATTTTTTTATAGTTTATACTATCACAATATTACACGTATGCTATCAATGCAGACACACTATGTAATGCATATTAAAATATTTCCTGACTTGGTCGAACAGTTTTTTATAAGTGGTTGTAGAAATTGTACATTATTTTAGTTTTAATTTGTACATCAGACTAAGTTTATTTTGTGTAAACTTTTAACGCGGGATATATCAATTACTGTCCCTAAATATTATTATGTAAAATACTTGCTTGTTTGAAAATTGAATATAACTTGATTTTTCTTCGTGTGATTTTGTAAAATTTTAACTTATTTGGTGACTGGACAGTGGTAACTATTTTAATGGCTTATTTTTTTTTTACCAATCAGAAATGTTTTTTGAAAAATATTTCATCTTAATCTTGCAGTCTTATTTGTGCTATGTGTGTTTGTATGTTTATTTCTTTTATAAGGCATATAATAGGGCCTAATAGTAATAATTTAAGCAGTGAAATAATATTATAAAGTAACTAGGTACAAAAGTTATACTTCATATGCATAAGATAATATAGCATTAATGTACAGAGCCATTCAAAATTCATTTAACACACTTTTATGGGTTGAAGAGAATACTTACACAACTTTTGGATGAAGAAACCGTGTTCGGAAATGTATTTTGTTGTGATATAATGAAATAAACATCTCCCGCTCAACTTAGTCCATGAGTCAAGTAATGTTTACTTCGACCTTTTTTATCAAATATTCAAGCGAGATTTTGTTGCATGGCAATTAAATAATGTTGCTCATGCAAACACATTTTTCAAGAGCTTCGCCAGATCTTCCTGCAGGACAGTCAATTTTCCTGGGATCTTTTAATGAGATGATATGTCAGATTGTACACAGAATGAAAAATGACATCAGCTGACTTCAGATGTCGACCTTTGTTAATTAAAGTTCTGAAATTTTAATATTTTTATAGTTTGTGTCAAACCAATTATAAAATACATTCCACCATGAAAACAAGTAATAATCCCTTACTAGGTATATACAGTAGGATGGGCCGAAAAAAACTCAATTTTTATTTCGAAGTTGTAATAGCGCCGAAAAGTTGCGTATTATATAGCTACAAAAAAATAAAAAAATAATCGAAATCGGTTGACATCTTCCGGTGGCGTTGCGCAAAGGCCCTGAAGTTTGGCAAAATATGAAAAAAACTTCATTTTTGCAATTTTTTTTTAATATCAAGTAGATATTGCTGATCTTTACTAAGCACGTGTATGTCTATCTGCGGGATCTGACAATCAATACTCTGGAAGTTATTTATCAAATACCAAAAATGCGTAAAAATATAACTTGTTCATTATTCTGGCAAATTTTGGAGCTTATGCGCGACCGGAAGATATCAACTGATCTAAACCAAATTAAAACACAATGTTTTTAGGCTCTATTTGAAGACGTTACAAACTATTATTTACGAAAAAATTAAAGAAATAATCTCAAAAATGAAGTTTTTTCATATTTTCTCAAAATTTAGAGCCTTTGCGCGACCGGAAGATGTCAACCGATTTTGATTTTTTTTCATTTCTTTTGTCTATATAATTCGCAACTTTTCCGCGCTATCACAACTTCGAAATAAAAAAAAGAGTTTTTCGGCCCACCCTAATATACAGTCCTAGTAAATAACACTTGCGGTAGTTCTTTTCACGAATTAGTATTTTATTTAACGATGATGTGTAATAGCAAAGATTATTAGTCCTACAATTTACATATGGGTTCGGAAGTATTAAAAAAGTTAGCACAGAGGTCTCTCTATTTTAAGCTTGGGAAAAAATTACACGTCGTAAAAGTACAGCACGGGATACATGGCATTAGTTTCCTTCCGAAGTAATCCATACTGCGGGATTTTTAGACCGTGAAAAATCTATAGACCTCGAACCTCGAAACCCGAGACGAGCATGGTAATCACTAATCCATCGGGACTGACTTATCTTTACTTATATCATATTGTTGTTAACTTCATAAACTTTTAAGTAGATATTGTTCTCTGGGCTGTCTACTTTGAAGTAGTAGAAATTTTTGAATCTTGTGTCTAATTGTCATTATATCACGGCAGCGGTGAGTTTTTGACGTTGAGTCATCAAAACTTTGCATATTCACAAAGTATTCTCTACAACACCTAGTAGTTTATAATTGAAATTCTTAATCACCTTTTTTATCTCCAGCATTTTGTAATACGTTATAATTATAGCTAAAATGTCTTCTAGTTTTATTTTCCCTAAACCAGAAACTTTTATATTAAACATTTAATTATTGAAGTATATTTTACTTACACATATATTTTACCTTATCCCAGTGAATTTGTGTATTGTTTATCAACGGATTCAACTGTTAGCATCCATTGCATTGTATGTGTGTTAATATTATTACAACAAAGTAATGGTCGCCTATCAACCATTAATTCATTCGATAAAATAATAGGTTTATATGTTTGATAATGTTCCAGTGTCTTTTTATTGGTCTGGAACATATAAATAAATAAACAACAGAACTTTTTTCTGTCCAAGTAGAATATTTAGTTCATAAAATGGGATTATGTACTGAAATAATAAAAATAATCACAAGTAATTGGGATAAGATAAAACATTGTATATCACTCGTGGGTAAAAGACTTGTCTTCTCATGAGAAATTGGCCTGAATTTAGCCACTTAAATATAAGTAAGTTGTTCTTATTAGCTTATAAGCCGTACAGGAATCGTATATTTAGGCTAAACCTCTGAGAATATTGTAAGCCTATATAATATTGAAACTTAAAATTTAAATTTAAAAAATATGCTAATAACATGTTTTGAATGTAGTTTGTAAATTTTAAATAAACATTTTTGTATGATAAAAGGGAAGTGTGATGTGAAATCAGAACATTGTGGAATTGTAAATATAAGATTTGGTTAGAATAATGATGTTAATTCAGAACTGTTGTTATAACTGTTTTCTCGAAGCACCAATAAAATGTATTATGTATAAAACGTGATTTCATTTTATCTAACCAATTACCATTTACAGAGATTAGCATATTTTATCATTTCACGTTAACCAACAGTTTTTTGGCCAAAGACAACGAGTGGATATCTCAACCGAAGTCTAAACCACGACCACGGTTTTCCAAATTTTTATTGTTTCCATAACAACCATAAAAAACTGAAAATCAACGTTTGTTAATTACAAAAACAAATGTCAGAATCATGTCTGTGGTTTCATAACAGTTTCTATGAATGTTCGGTAATTTTTATAGGTGTTGTGGAAACAGCAAAAAATCGGAAAACCGTGGTCGGTTGAAAAATCCACCCAACATCTTACTGGAAACTCTGTATAAATCTTGTCATTTTTTTTCAATTTTGACTGCATGATATACTTTTCCCAGAAATACAAAGGATTATGAGTTTTCAAGATGACACGAGAACCCTTTTTATCAACGTATGAATTCCTGTAGGAAATTACTTTATTATTGCAATTCCCACATCAATCGTGTTTGACAGGAAAATTCCTAACATGTTTACAAATTCTAAAGATCATTAGATCATTCATTACGAAGATACTCACAGCAAAGAAAGTTAGACAACAGGGATTTGAAAAATGGTGTAATCTACCGCATAAAGGGAAGAGTGATGTTCTTCTATAAAGAATGTACTTCAGCAAATTATTGGCTCAGAAATATAACAATCCAACATCATCTAAATGGAGAGATGTCATCAAAATGGAGGAAAATGCATGTGCATTTCGAACCGTTCCATGTAGATACCAGGAATTTAACTGTTGTAGGCACTGATTTAACAAGCTTGAAATTCTAGTCCGTGCCTCAGGCCCTACAGGCGCAACACTAGATAAGATAAATAAGTCTTATTGCTGCAACTCTTCGATCAAAACAGTGAAATACATGACATGTTGGTTATAACAAACAATTCCAACCGCTATATGACTTTCCATGTTAAAGCGTCTATAAAACAGAATGGGGTATAAAAAGAAAATAACATAGGCCCACAAATAAAAATATTAATAAACCTTAGCAATATTTCATGAAAATGGAAGGAAATAAATTACTATACGGTATATACTGTCACAGATGGCCAGGATTTTTCCTTTACGTTATTTTGGCGTAAAATAACACACAGTTGTTTAAAATCTCATTTAACACTTTATTTCTATCTATAAATTATCAGTAAACTTTTAATCACAATTTTCACTTACAGTTAATCTCTTTCAATGTTTATCTCAGTCACAATTATTTCACAGTCACTGACGAATCCGTTCAACACAATTTCTCGTACACTTAACTTCTCCCAACACAGGACTAACTGGTCTCCTCGTCTCAAATATATAGGCGGCGAGGAACTTTCTAGATATGAAGTCGGGACAGTTCGAAATACGAAAATTTCTAGAAACCTATATTTCCCGAAAGGGAAGGGAGATGTTGATAGAGACATCTGGAACCACAGCACAGACACTTCGGCCGATTTGCGCGGGCCTTTTGACTCGCAATTGGTGATTCACAAATGTATTCTGACAAATGCGAGACCAATATTCTCCCCTTGTCCGCATAATTTAAACCTTGCTATACGACGCGTAGTAATACTTTTTAAATTATTCCAATCCTGCCTTTGAATTATCTAAACATTACATTTAAAAAATCGAAATAAATACAGAATATTAACATATCATTGTTTTCAGTAGGAATTTCAAGAGAAATTATCAAATAATTGCAATTATCTGCGTTTAATTTTACAGACGTTGTAATAAAGGAATACTATGGTTGCTAAGAATCCACCGCCATGGTCTCGGGGTAGCGTTGCTACCTCGTACGCAGCGGACCCGGTTTCGATTCCCGGCCGGGACAAGTTTCCTGGGCGATGTTTTTTTAGTCCCGTGCCGTAGCCGAGTGGTTAAAACAAGATGCCTTGGCGCATAGCTACGGGACTTGCGCTGGTTCGGATCTTCAGGAGGAGAAGAAAATTTATCTTGGAATTTCGGCCAGTAAGAGACCGGTGCCCACCCAGCATCGTGAGGAAATTGGGTAGATACAATAAGTAGCGGCTCTAGGTCACCAGCTATAACGACTGGGGGACCCGAAATCCTAACTACATGTCACGTCTTTATTATCAGGATGATCGTTTATCTCTGTGATAAACATATGTAGATGAGAGGTCAGCAGCCGGCTGGTAGGCCAAGGGCCTTCTAGACATGTCGCGCCATGGAGTTTTATTTATGATGATTAAGGCGTCCTACCTGAATGCAGTACTGCAGGACGGGTGATGATTCAAATCCCTATGGGGAAGACATTTTCTCATGCCGCTCCAGGTTAAGGAAATAATGTATATCGTTTGGTTGACGCGACATGCTGACCATATGTCTTTCCTATAGGCCTACTAGCTACCATAATTGTCAATCATTGTGATTGGTACGAATGGAGTAAAATAGTTGGGGAGGCCAAAACGTCATTGAAGTTATAATCGCCTATGAGAAGAAGAAGAAGAATAAGTGTGATGCCAGCACCTAGCTAGAAGACCAAGGGGCTTATGAAATTTAGATTTTTAAAGAAATAGTTTGAGGTAAGCGTTAAATCGTGGGGCCTATTGCTTTAATATTTTGTAGGTTACGATACTTGAGAGCTTATGTTTCTAATAACAGAAGTGGGCTAGACTTTATCGTAACAACGTTAACAAATATCGGTTTACAATATTTCACTCCAGGGAAGAGTCGTTATTACATCAATTAGTAAAGGTATGCACCTTGCAAACAGGCTTCAAATTCTCGCTTAACTTCAGATTCAAATAATTCACTTTCTAACAACTCTGAGCTTACAGTTACTAGTACCGTATTTGTTATAAAATGTTTCTTCCTGATTCGTTTTTTCTCGTCATTATCACAATGAATTGTCCCATTATACCCGTGAACAATAAAAAGAAGAGAGAACGAAATAATTTTGTAATCATCACAGCATGATGCGAATCATGTCAACAAAACTTCGAAACAAAAACTAGCAAATGAGAAAACGACAAAATGAGGCTCCTAGATCCTTGTGTTAATATACGAAATATTATATAAAATATTAATGATAATGTTGGATACATTTAAAAATGAGGATGCAAGAAAAGAATATCATTAGAGGAATAGATTCGTCATTATAGAGATCAATGGATGGAACATCTAGAAAGAATGAGATACAGCCGTATTCCTAGAAGAATTTTATATTATAAACCTGAAAGAAGGAGAGTTTTGGGAAAACCGCGGAATTGTTAGTTGGAGAATCTGTGAAGGCTTAAGGGCTAATCCCTGATTGAAGAAGAAGAAGAATAAAAATAATAAATATCGAGAGAATGGAAGTTGGAGATTTCCTTAGCAAGCCATGTGTTAGGGCTACAAGTAAGGGTACGTGTGAGTATGAAATGCCACAAGAGGAGTTGGAAAGATCAATTCGAAGAATTAGCCTCGGGAGAGATTTATAACTTAAATCGTTTTATGGAAGTAAGATTAAATATGTATTATTAATATTATTATTCTACAGAATTAAGAACATAAGGATTTCTCTCTCTCTCAAACAGCTCAAATATAAGAAATACAAATAACTGTGATGATAGAAAAACTACTTTGATTTATACTAGACTAGCTAATACCCGGCGTGCGTTGCTACGCCTAAATAAATGATAATTTTTTGCGTTTAGTTCAATAAGTAAAAGGAAAAATAAATATAAATTTATATAATTATTATTTTTAGGTACCCCGTGCTGATTACCCGGTGTTGCCCGGAAATCTACGCAACGCGATGTACTTGGCATAAATGAGCTGAATAACAAAATTCGTTATTTTGGGTTAGCCATAAAAGAATATCCCGCCGTATACTGCTTGTCCGGGAATCTACTTATCCCGATCTTCTTGGCATCAATGAAAGACAAAAATGGTTATTCTGAGTTATCCTTAAAAGATAAACATATGCTGTCGCGGACTTTTCTGTAGAGGGTTTTGAGATATTCAATTCTGTGTACAATAATTGTTTTGTATTTGTTATGGTTTTAGGCAGCGTAAGCCATTTAAGCTTACAAAAAGCGACATTTTTCAGGTTCTTTTCACTGCAGAAGGTGATTTTAAGGGTGGGCTTGAGTATTACAACTCTCTTATAACCTATAAGCTTCCCGGGAAAATCCTGAACATTTTACAAAAAGCCCCTTGACAATCAGGTGAATGTATGGCAGCACATGCTTGCCCGGGAATCTACTTACCTCGATCTCCTTGGCATCAATAAAAGACAAAAATGGTTATTGTGAGTTATCTGTAAAAGATAAACATATGCTGTCGCGTACTTTTTTTGTAGAGTTTTATAAGATATTCAATTCTGTGTACATTAATGTTGTGTATTTGTTATGGTTTAGGCAGCGTAAGCCATGTAAGGGTTAAAAGGGACTTTTCACGTTTTTCACTACAAAGGGTGTTTTTTAAGGGTGTAGGAGTTGACTATCTCAACTCTCTTATAGCCTGTGTTCATCCCGGGAATCTCCTGAACATTTTGCAAAAATAAAAACTCCATTACAGTCGGATCAACGGTATCGCCGCGCATAAAGTAGAAACAAACAAACATTAATTTTTATATTAAATGAACATACTAGCGGACCCAACAGACGTTGTGCTACACGAATTATTCTCAGATGGTCAATTATTCATGAACTTCTCAGAAGGTTTTAACAGTCAATTTTTTTTAATATTGGGGGGTAGTGGGGGTGAAATTTTGGAGTTACATGTTCTGATATGCCAGAAACATTGAAAATTAAAGAAAAATAGTTTCTTAAAACCCGATCGCAGCGCAACCTACCGGGTCCAATTGGGAAACTAATCCATCCAGGGACCCACTTAAAAAATCCTACAACCCAATCGCAGCGCCACCTACCGGATCCAATTGTAAATCTAAATCATCCAGGGACCCACTAAAAAAATCTGACCAGTCTTTTAGGCAGTTTTTAATTTCGGGTTTCTAGTAAACCTCCACTTCTAATTGTCAGATTTCGCTCATTTTTGGATAATACCTACCTCCAGTTATTTTAATACGATGTACTGAGTTTTGTTGTGAAACATCGAGAAATGTGACCGCTAGAGCGAATTTTATACTTTCACTTCAGACGAACTCCTACACCTAATGGTTTTAGAAGGTCCAATTGTGAATCTAAACCATCGAGGGACCCAATCATACGCACTCAAAAAATCATCAAAATCGATCTAGCCATTTAGGAGGAGTAGAGTGACACACGTACAGAAGAATTAAATATATACGTCCACCGCTGTGGTCTCGAAGTAGCGTGCTGCCTTGTCACGCAACGGGCCGGGTTCGATTCCCGGTCGGGACAGGCTCCTGGATGAGGATTTTTTGGGGTTCCTCACCTGTAAGACAAATGTTAGAAAGATTAAGGCCCAACGGTCCCCGAAAATCATCCGGCCATCATTATCATCCTTATCATTATCATAATCATCCTTCACCAGTGTGGAAATCAATAGGAAGCTACCATACCTATAATTACCTAGTAAAGCTGCAAAGCATAGCATGAAAATGTTATGATGGTAGTGAAAGGCGTGCCCTAGGGCAGAATTACTATGGAATGGAATATATGCAGGGTGCTATAAAATTCCCCTTACAAACTTCTAGGACTTGTAGAGGGGACCGAGTTACAATATTTAGAATTGGAAACCATGTCCAGAAACTTACCGTTTCCGTGCTACAGCCGTTTGAAAACAAGCATTGCTGAAAGTATGTCACGTGTCTAAAAAATTAATAGCATCGCGATTCGTCTAAATCGAAAATTTCCCTTTCGAGTATTCCAAGACTTGGTGTTTTTTTAAAAAAAATGCGTAAAATTGTTAGAAATTTTGAAAACTGCAAATATTTGTTGTAGAGGGTGTATCCGGGATTATTAGTGCAAGTCATGATTCGGTTTCCAATTTTTTCTTTGGTTATTAATGTGTTGAAATGTAAAACAAGTGATGTATTGTGTTACGCTTCACAATAAATTAGTTCTAAAAGTGGTCGCGTTAAAAACATGTTTTCAAACGGCTGTAGCACGGGAACGGTAAGTTTCTGGACATGGTTTCCAATTATAAATATTATCAACTGAGTCCACTCTCCATGTCCTAGAAGTTTGTAAGGGGAATTTTATAGCACCTGTACATATAAATATAGATTAGATTAGATTAGATTGGATTAATAGAGATGGGTTCGTATTTTAAGACCTTAACGTCACGACCTTATTGTGGGTTCATTGTATTACCCATATTTACTCTATGAATTTAATGAGATGAAATCTAATTTTCGACACACATTACGTATCACACACATGACTCATTTCGCTATATTTTGGGAAGGGCAAGGCCTCGAGAAGGAGCTGCAAATCTTCCCTTTGGCCCAATTATGCTCTAAGCCGAGACACAGGTTCGGAGTCATGTGGAAGTAAGTGAGTATACTCCATTAGATCATCACAACCACAATTTTAATACTTGTAGTTTTTTTTAACCAGTGTATTTTTCACATAACATAAGATGAGATGAAAGATTATATGAAATGAATAGATGCAAATTAAAATGAAATGATGGGAGGGAAGAGGAGTGGAGTGTGTTGATAGGATGAAATTCGGAAAACGGGAGAATTCTGAGAAAGCTCCGAAAATATTCACACACACACACACACACACACATATATATATATATACAGGGTGAGTCTTAATTCCCCTTACGGAGTTTGAGGACTTGTAGTAGGGATGAAGACACTTAAGTTTAGCATAGGAACTCCTGTCCGGAAATGTACCGATTTTCCGCTACACGCAAAATCACCACACACGACGCTTTTTCGGTGCCACTCACAATGATAGTCTTGACTAGTGCAGTCCATACGTCATTCCCCGCTCATCTGATGTTCCATATCCACTGCAAGTTTGTTTACATGCTATTCAGTTTAGTTTGTGACCCGTCCAGAGACGTTTGTACCTGCACAGTACGGCAGTAATCCTTCACGACAGTACACAGCAGAATTCAAGGTGTACGTATTTCATTTGTACTGTGTTACTGTTATCCATGGCATATACTCGTATTTTTGCAGAATACCGAGACATGATGTTATTGTACGCCGAAGCTCGGTTGCAATGACAGGTCTGATTGCTTGGTCTGCACGTTCTCCCCGCTAGACTACTACCTGTGAGGTCACAAGAAAACCTTAATTTACGATACCTCTGTAAAATCCGAGGAAGACCTACTAGCACGAGTTATGGCTGCGGCGGATGTTGGAGGGATTGGTGATCGTGTGTAAGAGAACTTGGTACGGAGGTACTGCATCTATATTGAAGTCGGTGGTCGGCACATTGAGCCCGTCTTGTTAGTAGTTCCAGACGACAGGCAGCAGGAGTCGGAGAGAGCAACATGTGTTGTAATAGTATTTTGTGTGTAACGGAAAAAACGGTACATTTCCGGACATGGGTTCCTGTGTAAAATTTAATTGTCTTGGTCCCCTCTGTAAGTCCTCAAACTCTGTAAGAGGAATTTAGACTCACCCGGTATATATAGAATGTAAATTAAACCGAAGAAATTTAACTGGTAATTGAAGAATTGCAGAGAAAAAAATTGAGACAGGAAATCCAGGATCTAAGACAAAAGATACCCAAGTTATTAGTTGATATTCTTCTTCTTAGATTTGTTTAGGTCCATAACCTATTCCATCCAAAATTAAGAGTCCCTCCATCTCTTTTTTTTTTTTTTTTTTTTTTTCCTCCATGTGTCCTCCCATCCTCTGGTAACTTATCTCTTGCTATGAGTGCAGTTCTATCTGGCGTCATGCGGGATATACACTATGTTAATTCCTTTCAAATTTTTATTTATTTATTTATTTATTTTTTCCATCAATTTGTCTATTGGCTGAATATTCAGCTGCCTTCTTATTTCTTAATTCCTAATTCGATATTTCCTTGATTTACGTACAGTCTTCCTCAGAATGTTAATTTAATTTGTTTCTAAAGTTTGTTTTGTTTTAACAGAATCTGCCCCAGATTCGGAGACATCACTGAATTATATATTTTTGTTTTGGTTTCTTAATTTAAGCACTTAAATTGTTACTGGTTTTTATAGTTGATACCCATAATCCAATGTCAAAATTAAATATATGTACAGGATTGAGTGCAATAGTTTCAGACTAAATTAGGGATTCGATGATTCAGTCTATTATGATCTAATCAAGGGCACATTCAGAATTAGCTTTTAAAGAATCATTTATCATTTGCCGGAAATTTAACAGATTAAGGAAAAGTTAAATTTTGTAAATGTAGTTAATTAGTATTTAATGGCGGTTTCATTCGACCACCAATAGATTAAGGTCCGGAGCCATCTTACACCATTCCACACTCCTACCTGATGTTAACACCAAAATATTAGTATAGTTATCAATTGATAACTATGTTGTATTTTGTCTAGACACTGGCTTCCCTATCTCAATAGTATATTATGTTGCGAGGTTGGGAAGTGGTTTTTACAGAAGCGGGGAAAATCGTGGAAAAAGTAGCTTTTTGGACGTTTAAATGGCTTACGCAGCCTAAACCATAACAAATACATAACATTAATGTACACAAAATTGAATATCTAAAAAAAAAACTAAAACTCTACAAAAAATCTGCGACAGCATATGTCTGTATTTTACGGATAACTCACAATAACCATCTTTGTCCTTCATTAATGCCAAGAAGATCGGGATACGGTAAGTAGATTCCCGGGCTAGCGTAGCAGCGCACGGCGGGTATTCTTTTACGTATAACTCACATTAACGAATTTTGTCTTTCAACTCATTTATGCCAGGAATATCGGGATAAGTAAATACCCGGGCAACACCCGTTAATTAGCTCGGTGCATCTAAAAATAATTACGATATAAATTGTTCCTATTATTTATTCAACTAAACACAAAAACAGATTAAGTTTTGTCTTTCAGCTCATTTATGCTAAGAAGATTGGGATAAGCAGATTCCCTGACAACGCAGGGTAATCAGCACGGGTATCTAAAAATAATTACGATATTAATTTTTCCATTAACGTATTCAACTGAACATAAAAACACATTAATTTTTCGTCTTTCAGCTCATTTATGCCAAGAAAACTTGGATAAGTAGATTCCCGGACAACGCCGGGTAATTAGCACGGGTAATTAAAAAAATGACGATATTATTTTTTCCTCTTACTTATTCAACTAAACATAAATACACATTAATTTTCATTTATTTAGGCGCAGCAGCGCACGTCAGGTATTAGCGAGTCTCTCATAAATAATCATCCTCAACTTATGTCCGACACAAGGACGGGTCGAGGGGTAAGATACGATGAAGTCCGTACTTAAATGATAAAAAATAATAATACTTAAATTATAAAATTACATAATTCAACAATATATTCCGATTAAATTCCTTCGCGTTTTCAATTTCATGGCGTGAATGTATATTTACAACTTGCAAAATACAAGAGAAATCTCCGAGAACGCATAAAATATTCATATTCATGGCTTTCAATTTCAACATATTGAAAGAATGAATAAGCTTTTACTGCAGATCTATAAAATATCAATCTCAAAGTCAGATACAGTTGTAAAGGTACATGTATGTCAGTTATAAATTATTCCGCTTTATTCATAGAAACAAAAAAAACTGAATGTTTTCCTTTGGAAAGGAAGTAAAATCATGGTTCCGTGATATGCATTATGACAAAAAAGTTTCTGATCAAAATTTGTCGGTTCTTAATACACGAAGCTCTGAATTCGGATGCTAAAAGTACCGACCCTAAGTAAGTAGGCCCTATTATGTATAAAGTTATATTAAATTAAATTTATTTATTATGTATTTTAAGTTCACCGTTGTTCTCTCGTGGTAGCGGCGCTGCCTCATAAGCAGCGGACCCGCGTTCGATCCCCAGTCGGGACAATTTTCCTGGCTGATGTTTTTTTCTTGGTGTTTTGTTCACCTGTAAGGCAAATGCCAGCAAATCTTGAGATGCGAAGTTTTCCCGAACATCACCTGGTCATCCTGTTCACCATTATCATATTTGCCATGATTAGTATGAATGTGGTCTTAATGTTGTGTTGTCTCGGAGGAGGCCTTGAGATTCAGCTGATCAGTCATTCGGGGTGGCCCTACATGTCCTTGTGTGTCAAAAAAGTATGTATGCGACCCATAGTTAAAAATCCCTCTCTCGACAGATCGTGTCGCTGCAAGGCCCGGGTGGAGTGACATGAAAAGTAGGCCTACCTACAAGGTGAGAGGTTAAATTGCGTTAATGGAATGGAATTACATATTTATAAGCGTTAATTATATTTGACTTCCCTTGGAGTAGTATAAAGTCGTATTTAGGGGAGATTAAACAAAATAATAAATAGGTCTATATACATTAATCATATGTACATAAAAAACCAGAACAAATGCAGGTAATAAGCATACAATAATAGTAACTAATGTAATAATAATAATAATAATAATAATAGTTTTATTTTAGCTGGCAGAGTTAAGGCAATAAGGCCTTCTCTTCCACTCAACCAGTGAATACTAGAATTATACAAAACATTACATAGTTATCACAATTTTAAGATATTATTAAAATACAATGATGATGTGATATAATACTAGCTAATACTAACAAAAATATAGAATATAATAAAATAATAAAGATATGAAATAAAGTAAGTAGCTTCCTAAATGATTATTTATAGAATGCTGTATATAGTTTTAATGCAGTTAATGTTTTTATTGTGTCGAACTAAGATATCAGTTAATTTGGATTTAAATTTAATGATAGTGATTGACAGTCCCTGAAGTGACTGGGAAGTGAGTTCCATGCTCTAGTCATAGATAGTGTGTAAGATTCAGAGTATAGACACGTCCTGTGCTGTGATATCAAAAGTAAAGAAGAGTCTTGTGATCTTGTTCCTAAATTGTGATGAGCCGATAAATTTTGAAAAAACGTGTTGATATATAACTTGGTAAATATGTGTGCAGTATTTTGAATAGTAAAGTGTAAAATGTAAAGTTCTTCTGTCATGTCTGATATAAAACTAGCGATCACAAGAAATAAAAACATCATTACACGGTGGACTAGTGGTTATGCTCCTTGCTTCTGGTTCCGAGGGTCGCAGGTTCAAACCCGGCCGGGGTAGATGGATGTTTTTAGGATGGAAAAATCCAAGGAGCAAGTCCTCCGGGAGGGAATTTAAGCCGTGAATCCCGAGTCTGAAGATTTTCAGGCTCGTAAAAGATCCTGAATGAAAAGGTCTCTAATCAAAATTTACCGAATTTTCCCGTCCTAATACTACCTTGGTTTCCTAAATGTCAGTATGAGGCGGAACGCTGACCACGGACCACTCAAATGATATCTATACAAAAACAAGTGTAACGAAATTAGTATGGTTCAAATTTTTCCCTGTAGGGGGAGAGGCGCCTAAATCTCTGTTAAGAGAAACATGGGCTTACAAGATACAAGAAGATATAAAACCAATATTTAATTGTTGTATATTCATAATTCTAAGTAATTTAATGATTTTTTCGTAATGAAGTAGAAGAGAAGCCCATACAGTATTTTTTTTCATTTTCCTTAAACTTCATAGATACTTTTATGTGCCCCACGTCTTGAAAATTATAGAGCCATTACCTGCAAGTAAAATATTTTAAAATCTAGATCGCATTAATTATTTTTTGACCACATAAGGGCGTGGAGAGTTTTCCCGAATAAGTGATCAACACAATGTCTGGGCCACCTTCTTAACAACACGACATCTAGGAAATACATTTCATTCGTTTTTATATTCGTACAAAAAATACCAAATATGATAGGTTGATTATAATGCCAAAATAATATTCGGGGAATATTTGGGTCTTAAAGTTTTCAGACTGGCTCAGCGGTTAGACGCTCGTCTCTCACTCGAGATCGAGTCTTGGTCACACTGGGTTTCGTGGTGGACAAAATGGCGTTTGGGAGGTTTTTCTCGGGGTTCCTCCCGATTTCCCCTGTCACGAATTTCATTCCACCATTTCTCCACATTCATCTAATCCATTTCGTTTCATTTCGTTCATCCACTCCTGTGACTCTGCTTCAGGCGTGATCGGCCGGCACCCTTGTCGTTCACAAACCTCTATAAGTATAGGGGAATCATCTCATCTCATCCCTCGACGTTAGCCTGAGTTGACCACGAGTTGAGGATATTATTTATTATTAAAGTTCCCCAACATTTTCTTACAGGTGAGGAAAACACCGTAAAACCTTATCCAGGAAACTTTTACTGTCCGAGAATCGAAATCAGGCTCGCTGTGTCCTAGGCACAAAATTCCCTCAAACTACTGCGTGGATTGCAGTCATAACTTTATCATATAAAATAAATAAATAAGTAAAATACTAGTATTGTATTATTTATTATTATTATTATTATTATTATTATATTATTATTATTATTATTATTATTATTATTATTATTATTAATATTATTATATTATTTTAAATTGCGAATGACCCCATGTAGAACTACACAAAGCAGCCTACTTACAATCGTTCTTTTGTTTTATTTTCAAATCACAGTTCCTGATTCCGTTGGCGAGCTTTGTTCTCTCTTCTGTCGACGTGCTCATTTTTATATTAGGTTTGTCCTCTTGATCAACTTGCCATTTATCAATCTTGATCTAATTATTGCTCAATTTAAAATATATTATTTTCTGACAATTTAAAATTATTCTATTTTACTTCATCAAGCTATTTTTGTATATACTTGTGCTTTACTTATATTTTCATAAAATCGAATCAAGTTATTCGTTCGTGAGTCTGTTAGAAATGCATTCGTTTGATATATCACAAAATTGTAACTTCCATTTTCTAACATTTGCTGTAAATATCTGCACATTTTTATTTCTTTTTGCTTCCCAGTCTGTATTGTTTGTATTATTATATATTATTATTATTATTATTATTATATTATTATTATTATTATTATTATGATTATTATTATTATCATCATCATCATCATCGACACTTTCATGCTAGGGATGCGATTCCATGTATAAGTGTGGAGAAGTTATTTTATTTCTTTTATTATTTGAGAAAGTACAAGATATGTATATTGTCAAATTGTAGCAAAGGTCCTATATAAAATCTAATCGAAGTGAATAAATAGGCAAGAATAAATCATTATATACTGCCACTATGATCGTGGAAATCATAAACATTTACAATATATTCGAACATACATGAACCATCTAAACGTAAGTCTGCATATGACCCTTTTGGTTAAAGCGACTCTAAACAACAAATAGACCTAAATTAATTAAATTTTATCCGTAATTAGTCTATAACGTTTTGAGGTGCATTGTCCAAAATTATACGTTTATTTAATGTGCATTAACTCAATTGGATTATTTAACAACCTCCTGTTCTTGTGGCCAGAACTAGTGATTACAGTTCATGAGGTCCCGGCTTCGATTTCCCGATCCAGACCGCAAGACATTTTTACTTGAAGAAAAATTATTCCTGTGGTTGCCCATGGCATGGAATTTAGTTTAAGTTTCAGTTTAAGAAACATTCCTGGTGTTTCGTTATCATCAGACTAACGTAACTCCACCTTCCAGGCGCCCCCCCAACCTCAGAACTGGGTTACAATTTCGTCAATGGCAGGAGACAACCTGGGAGTTGCCGCACATTTGACACTTTTAAGTATTGTTTATACAATTATTTGTTTTTAATAATTGATTTTTCTCGGGAACTAAATTTACTATGTCGTTAATAGTTTATGTTTGTCTCATTTTTGTATCTTATACATTTATTATCTCATTCATTAAATCTAGATAAAATTAAAATACTGGACTAGTTGTTTATGCTCCTTGCCCTCTCGTCCCGAGGGTCGCGGGTTCAAACTCGACCAGGGTCGTGTGATTTTTTAGAATGGAAAAAATCCAAGGAGCAAGTCCTCCGGGATGGACTTTTAAGCCGTGGGGTCCCGAGTCTGACGATTTTAAGGCTCATAAAAGATCCTTATCCTTGAATCAAAAAAGGCCTCTAAAGCAAAATTTACCGACATATATATCCCGTCCCTAAGTACTGACCATTGAGTTTTCCTAGATGTGTCAGTATGAGGTCGGAACGCTGACCACGGACCGGCTCAATTGGTTGACATCTATACGAAAACAAGTGGTAACTCAATTAGTATGGTTCAAATTCTTTCCCTGTAGGGGGAGAAAGTGCGCCTAATCTCTGTTAACATGGGCTTACAAGAAGATAAATAATATGTATATTGTGTTATAACATGTAATAATTTTTGCGCTTATTGTATTTAGATACAAGTTAAAATAAAGCTATTATGATTATCATTATCATTTTTTTATATTATTATTATTATTATATTATTATTATTATTCTTATTATTATTATTAATTATTTCTTATTATTTATTATTATTATTATTATTTTTTATTATTATTACAGTCTAGTAGAATTGCGAAAAAAATTAATGAAGCTGGCTTGGGTAAGAACGCCTATTTAATTTTGACATTGGATTATGCGTTTCCAAATATACACAGCAATACCAACTAAAGTACTTAAATAAGGATACCAAAACAGAATATATAAATCAGTGGATACGCCCAATAAGACCTGTGCCTCCCCCAACTAATAGTAAATACGTGTTAAACAAAACAAACTTTATATATAAAGTAAATAAATAGTTGAGGAAGATTGTACGTAAAATCAAGGAAAGATCCGATTAGAAATGAAAGAAATAAGAAGGCAGCTAAAATATTCAGGCAATAGATGTCACACCTAAGACTTATTATTTTTTATTTCCTGCGCGACAAGGCAAGTTCCACAAAGATCTTTGTTTACATCTACTCTTTTATTGGGCGTGGCACTAGAATATGTCGTCACTGCTCGACTTTCCCGCGTTCCCACAGGAGTTTCTAAATGCCGTGTTACAGCTATAACTACGTTAATAAGAATAAATGTAAATTTATATAATAATATTTTGTTTTGTATTTTTATATCAAACCCATACAATGTCATCGATCCATACTAATTATTGTTGATGTAGTTAAACTTTATCGTCCATTCATGAAACACAACCAATAAAAGAGTAGTATGTAAGCATTTAGTACAACTGTAGCCGTGCTCGTTTTCCAAAATGGAGTCTTATACAAGGAATAATACAGTGGTACATTTTAATGTTTTCGGGTATGTGTTGTCTGTTAGCTTCGTGGTGAATTATTTTAATATGGAAATATTAAATCATCCCAGAATCACATCCAGAGTGGAGCGAAAACGTCCCTTTGAAAGTAAACAAGTGCAGGTAAGCAGGTATGAATTTATCAATGGCTAAATCGAAGTATTTAGGTAGCAGTAGTTTTGCATGAGGGGGCACGCCGTAGCGTAGTGGTTAAGGCACTGAGCTACAAGCCGGAGGGTCGAGGGTTCAAGTCCCGTTGGGGTTAGGATTTTTAAACTGACCCAAACCCTCTGGCGGCACTATGGCCCTGGGTCGACTCAGCCTCTAATGGAATTGAGTACCAGACAAATGTTCTGGGGGGTAAAGGCGGCCGTCACGCAGGGCTGACAACCCGGCTGACATAAAGTGCCGATTGTCTAGAAAAAGTAGGAGCCTTAACCTTCTACTACCCCAAGGGCCTCCGGGCCTGTTGTGGGATCACTTTTAAGTTTTGCATGAAACATTAGCGAATTTCGTAATGGCAAATGGAAAAATCTTTAAAATGCAATATTACTACTTAGCGTTTTTATCTTCTTACCTTTGACTATTCTATGACACCGTGCCACTTGTGAATATTCGATCGGAGGAAAAGTGAGTCCTGGCGTCATGCTGACTAGTGTGATAACACATGTTCCCGCTAGAGGCAATTGCCAACATATTTACTCACATATAAGGGGATTCTATCCCAGGAGTCCACCTACATTAGTGGGCAAGTTAGAATGAGAAAATGGGCAAATTAGTGCTAGTTTGGGCAAGTTAGAGTGAGAAAATAGGCGAGTCAGTGTACACCAGATTAGTATAGCGTTCACTAGTTTATTTGTCCGTCGCCGCGGTGTAGTCGGTAGAGTCCCTACCTCCCACTCCGGCAACCCGGGTTCTATTCCTGACGGGGTTTTGGATTTTAAATCTCCACCTTGGGCCTGGGTGTGTGTGTCCTGTCCTTGTGTCTATGTTAGAATTAAACAAAAGTAAACAAACAGGTAAAACAAAAAGGAAAAAGGTAAAACGAGAAGGAAAACTAGTATAAACGGAAAAAAAAAGTTAGCGTGTTCTTTGTAATATGTTGACTACACTGCCTGAGCAGTGACTAATACATGTTTACATTGTAAATGTGGTGTTCTTAGGTTACTTTGAGCTCAATTTCTCATTTAATTTTAAGGAATTTCTCACATGTATGAGAAAAAATCAATATATATATATATATATATATATATATATATATATATATATATATATATATATATTTAACTTTTCTCAGGTAATTGTTAACATACCACAACAAAAATTTTGTTTGTTCTTTTTTCATTTGAATTTAAGTAGGCAGCATGGAATTACGAATATTTGAGAATACAGTTCTTAGGAAAAATTTTGGATCAAAGAGAGATGGACAGACAGGTGATTGGAGAAGACTACATAACAGCGAACTACATGGTCTTTATAGGAAGCCGGATATACTAGTAACAGTTAAGTCTCGTAGACTACGATGGGCAGGCATGTGACACAAATGGGGAATGGAAGAAGTACATGTAAGTTTCTTGTAGGAAAACCAAAGGGAAAACGCCCAGTTTGTAGACCAAGAATGAGGTGGGAGAATAACATTAACTATTATTTGAGGGAAGTAGATTATACAGGGAATGATTGGAAAACAATAGTTCAGGATAGGGATGTATGGAGAGCTTATGTCTGCGTGGCCATGAACCTACAGGTTCGATAGGGACAGTGGGTTAGTTAGTTTAACGTAGTGGCATAGAATCCCTTTAACGTCTCCCAAGAAACTCTCAGACATAAGCAGAGGTAAGTTTAAAAGTTTAATTTAATTTAATATATCTTAATATTATGGAAATAAGTTAATTACATTAATAGTTTCTTTTTGTTGATCTTTAGGATTATTATGAAATAAGTTTAATTCATGTTTATGAGTGTTTATATGCACTCCAATTCCAAATGATGAATTAGGCCCTATCGCAATTTAAAAAAAAAAGAAAAAACTACAGTAGGATATGATTAGCGGCCTAAGAACTGTATAAATATTAGTTCTTGATAAGAAAAATTTAGAAAAATAACGAAAAAATATTTAGAATTGGATATAAACAAACCTAAAATCGTGAAATGTGAATTCTGCTAAGATTTCTTTGAATTGCCAATCTTCGACAATGCTTAGTATAAACGTGGCCTACCAGTCGGTCACGTTGCCTCACTCGGTATGGCTGTCACCAATTCCGCTAACTTAAAATTACACGCTTTGTATTAGCTTGACCTGTATCTGTCTATCTAACGGAATCTTTCAACATGATTTTCACCCACTTAAAAACATTGGATCGACTTGAAACATTGTATACTTGTAAAGGACCATTGACAATACAATAATTTCATATTTTTTTCTAAGATCCTGGGCAGGATCATCAAGACATCAAAAAAATAAAGACCGGTATAATAGGTTGCGGACTTATCGACTTTTTAGTCCATCGTTCTAAGAAATTCATATTATATCCTCTGGTAGAGCGGTGGACTGTAGTGGTATATAATTTCAGTAATCCATAGGTCGCTGGTTCAAATCCGGCCTGGAGGATTTTTTTAAGAAGAGTATTACTTTTTAGCTCATACTACAATAGTAGGCCTATGGAATTTAAAGATATTTACATTTTTATCTTATTCTGTAAAATATTAATGACAATTATGTAAACTTACCACATTGTAATTTATCCAAAAAATATGAGAAGGATGCGATTAACTGTAACTATTTATCTATATTAAAATATTAAAAAATATTATATTAATGTTAGATAATAATTTTAAAAATATATAATTATATTCGTGCCTAGACACTAAATAATCGTAAGCAATTAAATTTTCATGGGATTCCGGTTTATGATAATCAATTAAACTAAAAATTAAAAAAATAAATAATAGTTTTAAAAAAACTAAAACAACAGACTTTATTAGAAAACCAAACTAAAAAATAAATAATAGTTTAAAAAAACTAAAACAACACGCTTTATTAGAAAACCGAACTAAAAAATGAAAAATAATTTTAATTTCCAACACGCTTGGGATAAAATTAAAGTGGTCAACAAAAAAAATCATCTCCAACACATCTAGAATAAAACTAGAGTTATCTACAAAAAAAAATATCATCAAAAGGTGGGGTGCTTTTTATGGTTTTTACGTTTTCTTCTTACAGACTTTACTTTTACCAATATCTGTTTTATTATCAAATATATTAATTGCTATAGAGCACCCCACGCTTTTGATGGTAAATTATTTTTTGTAGATAACTCTAGTTTTATTCTAGATGTGATGGAGATGATTTTTTTGTTGACCACTTTAATTTTATCCAAGCGTGTTGGAAATTAAAATTATTTTTCATTTTTTGGTTTGGTTTTCTAACAGAGCGTGTTGTTTCAGTTTTCTTAAACTATTATTTATTTTGCAACATAAATTTAATATAGCTAATCCAATGGCATTAATTTTACCTAAGCAAATGTAACTAAACAACGTAACTTAACTTAAGGTATCTAAGTAATTAAAAAAAACTAATAAGAATTACGACGTAGCAAACGATGTCATAAATACGATGTCGCAGTAGAAGAAAAAATCTTTGTACCATGACACGTTGTCAGATATATAAAATAAGATAAAAATCTACATTGTTAGAGATATAAAGGAAGATAATCAATCTATAATATTGTTTAATATGTGGTCGCATTAGTTTGTAACCTGTGATCTGTTTACTACATGCATCGTGCATCATAGCCCTCCAATTAGTATTATAAGGAAAGATGGACGGTAAAATGATGACTGCCGATAGCAGAAAAATGTCTTGCTTATTTAGATATTGATAATAACAATTACTTTCAATTATCTAATATATAAAAATTAATGTTCGTTTGTTCGTATTTTATGCGTTCATCCGATTGTAATAGGGCTTTTTGCAAAATGTTCAGAAGATTCCCCGAATGAGCATAGGCTATAAGAGAATTGTAATACTCAACCCCTTCAACCACCCTTTGTAGTGAAAAACGTGAATGAAGTTCCTTTTTTGATGCTTAAATGGCTTACGCTGCCTAAACCATAACAAATAGACAAAATTAATATACACAGAATTGAATATCTAAAAATGAAAACTATACAAAAAAGTCCGCAACAGCATATGTTTATCTTTAACGGATAACTCACAATAGCTATTTTTGTCTTTCATTGATTCCAAGTTCGGGACAAGTAGATTCCCGGGTAAGCGTGCGCTGCCATACCGTTCATCCGATTGTGATGGGTTTTTTGCAAAGTGTTCAGGATTTTTCCAGGAAGGTTATAGGATATAAGAGAGTTTTAATGCTCAAGCCCTTCACATTTAAAAAATCACACTTTGTAGTAAACAGTGTGGGGGGAAAAAATTACTTTTTGTACGCTTAATGACTTACGCTTCCTAAATCACAAAAAATACACCGAATTAATGTACACAGAATGAAATATCTAAAAAACAAACTCTACAAAAAAGTCCGCTATGTTTATCTTTTACGGATAACTCGCAATAGTAATTGTTATCTTTCATTGATGCCAAGAAGATCGGGATAAGTATATTCCCGTGCAAGTATAGCAGTGCACGGTGGGCATTCTTTTATACATGACTCAAAATAACGAATTTTGTCTTTCAGCTCATTTATGCCAAGTATATCGGGATACGTTGATTCCCGAGAAACGCTCTATAATCAGCACGGGGTATCTAAAAATAATTACGATGTGGCTTTACTTACAGTGATCGCTTGAACATTAAATCAGGAAGATGAAATGTTATTTACTATTTGGATTGTATGATAGATAATTTGGAAATATAACTAATTAGTGTATCGGTTGTTTTAGCTGCAATAACGAAGAGAGCACATGTATAATTTAATTATTTTTCCTTTTACTTATTCAACTAAACATAAAAACACAATTTTCGTCTCTTAGCTAATTTATGCCAAGATGATCGGGATAAGTAGATTCTTGGGCAACGCCGGGTAATCAGCACGAGGTATCTAAAAATAATGACTATATAAATTTATATTTATTTTCTCCTCTACTTATTCAACTAAACGCAAAAAAAAAAGACAAATAGAAGTTTCAGAAATGAAATTACTTCGCTTTGTAACTAGAAATACATTATTGGATCATCAAAGAAGTACAGATATCAGAAAGGAATCACAACATTAATAGAACAAATTGAATAACTTGGAGAGACCATTTCTACGAAGTCCAAGCACCAGGATGGCAAGAACTGTTTTATACGTATTATAATCCGGGGGGACAAGAAATATAGGTCGACCTTTAAAAAGATGGCGTGAGCAATTTTGAGTTGGAATAGGCCAATAAGACGATGATGATGGTGAGTATTATTATTTTATTTATTCCGGCAGAGTTAATATCTTCCACTCAACGAGCACAAATATACAAAATACAGATTTCCAGTTATATAAAATACACATAAACAATTTAATAAAAAATACGAAAATCAATATTTTATATATATGTATATATGACATGATAAGAAAATAAATGCTCGGGCAGGACTTGAACCCGGGCCTCTAGATTGATACCCCATTGCGCTACCGATTATGCGACCGAGCAAGTCTAGTACAAACATTCATTTTCTCAGTGAAGACTGAGTTCTCGCGACATCTAGCAATAATGGAGAATATAATACATATATAAGAAAAATGAATGCTTGAATTGGATTCGCCTGGTGGTGTAATGGTACAGACTCAGAGATCCGGGTTCGAATCCCGTCCAGGCATTTATTTTTCTTATCATACCATATATATGGTCTTGAGGTAGCATGCTGCCTTGCCACGCAGCGGGCCCGGGTTCGATTCCCGGTCGGGACAGGCTCCTGGGTGAGGTTTTCTCGGATTTTTTCCTCACCTCTAAGACAAATGTCAGGAAGCTTAGGGCCCAACGGTCAACAAAAATCATCCGGCCATCATTACAATCCTTATCATTATCATCATCATCCTTCACCGCTGTGGAAAACAACGGGAAGCTACCACACCTATAATTCCCTAGTGACCTGCCCTCGGGCAGAATTACTATGGATGGATATATATATACACTCTCTTATTATTACAAGATGTAGCGGGAACTCGGTCTCCACTGCCATCTAGTAGCTCATCAGTATATGTATTACATGGTGTGACACCCTAGAAGAATATTGGCCTACTTGCCGACTGCTAGCCTCACATACACATGTGTTAATTACAGATATAGACTATCGAGTCAGTATAAGAGTGACCTGTGGTTAACGTGTCGGGTTTCCTCAACCTGTGGTTTTTATACACTAAACGTAATAATAGTAGAATTAATACGTAATTTAATTAGACAATATCTACGAATTAATACATTCGCATTAAATAGATAAGCGTCAAAGTAATATTTAAACTAATGTTAGAGCAAATGTAAATTTAGATTTCTTTTAAATGATTCTTAACACCCGGCAGTCCCTGATTTCCTGTGGTAAGAAAAATTGGAATTAGTATAAAATGTGTAGTAGTGAGGTGTTAAGCAAGAAATAAATATGTGATCGTGTCTTTAAATTAAGGTTGGAGAATTGATCCATCCGTAGTAATTCTGCCCAAGAGCAGGTCTTTCACTGCAACCATAGCATTACCATGCTATGCTTTGCAGCTTTACTGGGAAATTATAGATGTGGTAGCTTCCCGTTGCTTTCCACACCGGTAAAGGATGATAATAATGATAGGGATAAAGGTGATGGCCGGATGATTTTCGGGGAACATTGGGCCCTAAGCTTCCTGACATTTGTCTTACAGGTGAAGAAAAACCCCAAAAAGAAATCTCACCCAGGAACCTGTCCCGACCGGGTATCGAACCCGGGCCTTCTGCGTGACAAGGCACGCTATCTCGAGACCACAGATTAATACTTCAATCGAAGTTTTAAGAATATTGATTAGGAAAACTGTACATTTCAATTTTCACCAATCTAGGAGATGGAGCCATGACAGTTCATGGAAAAATGGAGAAATATGATTACATTTTCGGACTTTAAATACAAACCTGTTACATAAATTGTGAACACGCTGCAGTCTGTCTCACTGTCCGTCGCTAATTAGGAAAACTGTACATTTCAATTTTCACCAATCATGGGGACGGAGTCATGACAGTTCTTGGAAAAAGGGAGAAATATGATTGTATCTTTGGACTTCAAATACGAACCTGTTACATAAATTGCGAACACGCTGCAGTTTGTTTCACAGTCAGTCATTAATTTTGGTTATTTTAACATCACATTTACACTAGATGAGAAAAATTACTATAGGCCTACTGGAATAAAGGGGACTTCGTAAATAGAATTTTAACTTAGAATTTGCGTCTAGAGACGTAGGCCTACAGTTTCCGCACTACAATGATAAAAAAAAACAAAGATTTATTTTTTTTTTGTTTCACGTCAGGCAACATCATTGACAAAGATGGACGTCTGAAGTTATCTGATACCGCGTCTTTTATGCTTATAATTTATTATAAATACTAGAATTTCGGACAAGTACCGATGGAGTTCTCGGAAAATATGCCATTGAATATTCCAGAACAGATACAAATGATTTTAATAAAATAGCGCACCATCAAATGTTTTACGTTGTTTTCAAACAGTATCTCGTAAATCCTTTACCAAAGTTCGGCGTAATGCCAGTTCGAGGGGTCAGATGAAGCCCCATTTATTGAAGCTCTGTGATATACACTGATTCTGGCCAACCAGGTCTGTCGGCCATCAGAAGAGCAGATGAAATTTAATTAGTAGTAATAGGACTTCATTAGATAAAAAGTAAGATATTTACAATATTATTTACAAATATGGGTCGCACGGGCAGTAAGCCGTACGTGCTGTTGACAGTCCGTTACAATAAACGAAATAGACTAGACAATTATGGAGAAATAGCGGAATTCAGATTTTTGGCAGAGGAAAATAAAAGAAATTTCGAGAAAAACCTAGCCTGGTTCAAATTCGTCCAACATGAACCTCACATGGCGCGAGCGAGACGCAAACTTAGGATCTAGAGGTACAATTTTGAGAAAAACCTACCCTGGTTCAAATTCGTCCAACATGAACCCCACATGACGCGAGCGAGACGCGAACATAGGACCCAGAGATCAAATGTGACCAATACTCGTGTAGTGAAACAAGTTGCCGCGGCACTACAGAACTAGCTCCGGCTGATGATTAAAATTACGTCATCTACATCTTCGTAACTCAGCCAGTTACGACCATAACGCTACTTAGCCACGCCTATTCAAGTGGTTAACTCCAGTTATGCAGCTGACAATAGTTATACTATCTTTCGTTTCTTTAGAGCGAGCCGCAAATACGGCGAGTTTCATTCGACTTGTGGCTGCTAGCGGGAAAAGTGACTGCAAGCAGTGAGTCATTAACTAGTGGCCACAAGTAAAGTTAAGCTTATAGTATCATCTATAACACAGTATATATTACAAGTTTTAAGATTATAATGACTTATGTGGTGTGTGGCGCGTAAAAGAACCTATAAGGGGAAATTTTAAACTAAGATAAAAAAGAATGAAGGAAAGACAGAAAGGAAGACTGATGAGTTTATTTTTGTTTCGCGGCTAAGCCTTCAATTATGTCTTTTCTTCATAGCGTAGAATTGTGTAAGTGTAACTCTAAATCGAAATACAAATTTATAGGCTGTTACTTACATTGATAAGCTTCAATTAAGCCAGAAATAAAAATTACATTTAGTCCATCAATGACAGTTTCTATATTTATAAATGGGTGTAGGGATAGAATAAAATACAATGTTATACAGAGTGAACATAATTTATATTACAGTTTAATAGAAGTTGTCAGATTCTAAGCAGGCATTTCTTCTTCTTCTTCTACTACAAGGTTTAGGCTATGCAGCCTGTTCCGGCGAAGTTAAAAGTGGAGTCCATCTTCTGCGTGGTCGGCCAACATCTCTTGTTCCTCTGGGATTATACAGGAAGGTTCTTTTTGGTATTCTTTCGTTGTTCATTCTCATTAAGTGTTCTGTCCATTTCTTATTATTTTCGCTGATTTTATCTTCAATTTTATATATATTTAATTCTTCTCGTATAGTTTCATTCCTTATTCTATCCGCTCTTGTGCATCCTTTCACATTACGTAAAAATAGCATTTCCGCAGTCTGTATCCTGCTTTTATCCCTTGATTTCATTATCCAATTTTCACTTCCATACAACAACAAAGGAACAGCCATTGTTTTATATAATTTAAGTTTCGTATCTTTCCTTGTTTTCCGACCTAAGGTTCTTTTTATGGTTCCACAAATAGCCTGAAATTTATTTACTTTATTTTCTATATCTTTATTTTCTCTATAAGTTATATCACATCCTAAATATTGGAAATGTGATACTTGTTCTATTATTTTGTTATCCAGTACAATTTTTGATCTAATTCCATATTCACCAATAAATGCCAATACTTTTGACTTATTTATTGATATTTTACAATTATATCTATTGGCTATTAATTTAAATTTATATGCTAACATTTGGAGCTCATTTTCAGATTCTGCTAAAAGTACAACATCGTCAGCGAATAATAAAGCATTTATTTTATCTTTATTATCAATTAATATTCCTTCATTAGTTAAAACCTTCTTCCATTCTTTTAGGATATCGTCCATATAAATATTAAATAATATAGGTGAGAGTGAACACCCTTGTCGTACTCCTTGGTTTATTTGAAAAAAATGTCTTATTTTTAGTCAACTGAAGGGTCAATACAAATATTTGTTCCATAGTACAAGCTCTTAACAGTTTCTATAATATGAATAGGGAGGCCTTTTTCTTTTAGGATATTCTACAATATTTCCCTGTTTACTCGATCAAATGCTTTATCTAAGTCTATAAATAACAAATGTGTTTCTAGGTTTTTTTCTTGTCTTTTATTTATTTATTATCTGATTCAGGGCAAATACTCCATCGGTACAAGATCTTCCTTTTCGGAACCCATTTTGTACTTCTGCTAGTGTTACTTCAGTAATTCGTTGTATTCGTTTTGCTATTATTCTAGCATATATTTTATATCCACTATTTAAGAGGGCAATGCCTCTGTAATTAGATGGTTAGTTTCTTTCTCCTTTCTTGTAAATTGGTTGTACTTGCCTCCATGTTGCTGGTATATTATGATTCTCCCAACAGATATTAAGAAAATTCAAGAATCTTAATTTAAAAAAAATATATCTTCATATTTAATTAGTTCTGAATTGATGTCATCTGGTCCGCTAGCTTTTCTATTATTTGTTAATTTGAGCGATTCTTCCAGTTCTTCCATTTGTATTTTATCTACTTTCGAATTCTCACATTTTGGTTCTTCTTCATTTTCATTCTCGTTGTACCACAGGTCTCTGAAATATTCTTCTTGTAAATATAATTAAAACACCGTATTCTATACTCTGTCTCACAAAAAATATAATCTCCCTTGGAATATTAACTAACTCACTCACTAGCACTATCGAACCCGTAAGTTCATGGCAGCGCGGACATAAGCTCTTCACACATCTCTATTCTGAGCTATTGTTTTCCAATTATCCCTGTAAATTATTTCCCTCAAATTATTGTTAGTGTTATTTTCTCATATCTTTCTTGGTCTTGATATAAATAGATTTAGTAATACATTACATTATAATGCTGATAAAGGCAGATTCTATCACCTCAACTCCAGAGGACTTAATATGGAACAACTTGTTATGTAGGCATATTTGATGATAAATATGTAACATGGGACTATAGTATTAGTAATTTAATAATAATATTATATATAGGCCTATATAGTAACACTTGCCCAAAGCGGAATCGCATGGGACCAATTTTTTTCCACATTAGACAAAATTCCGCATTATAAAAAACTAAAAATTATTAATAATCTTAGATTATAGAGCGCCGTATATGTCTTTCTACGTACGTTGAATTAACTGTAATTCCTCGGCCTTTGAAAAGTGGAGTATAAAATATGAGCGACTTCGACTGTAACGCGCGAAAAAAAAAGTACCGTTTCGTCAGCTTTAAAAATGTATCTTAGGCGCGTATCCTGAAATTAAAGTATGCAGTTTCGGTTTCCGCTCACAACTACATTTTCGTCCACATCCTTTGATTCCCCGCAAATTTCACTCCACACTACATTGTGTCGTCTTTTAAAACTGACCAGCCAACTTGAAGATGTCTTGAAATCGTTATTCCCTAAGGATTTAGCAAGAGCTAGAGCTTAATTTTGGAGCATCGGTCTGGAAATTTGGAGATTTATCTTCAATCACTTTCACTTTTTCGTTTAATGAGAATGATACATACGTTTTAGCCATTTTTATTTCGTAAATTCAGAACACTAACTGTGAAAGATGGTCTGAGAACTTAAACTAATTTAAGATTTTACAGTGCAATGGTTATTTGTAAAACAGGTATCTGTAGTTCGCACAAATAAAATGTCAGATACAGGTAGAAACTCTACTTCAGAGAGTGGCAGGAATCATTTTTTTTTTGCTTAACGGGAATTCAATGAAGTGGTGAAGTGGAAACAAATTTATTTCCGCGTTGGACAGATTCCGTTTTTTCAAAATAAATACACGTAAAATTACTATTATTTCGCCGGGACCAATAGATTTGTTCACATTGGATAGATTTCCGCATATATATATATATATATATATATATCGTAATATTTAATTTTCTTCATTGCTTCATTGTATCGATTTTTATGAAAGCAATTTAAAAGATTAGTCACGCATGAACTGCATAAACTGAGAGAAATCACCTAAAAGTCAAATTTATGTTCCGATTTTCTTTATTTATGAAATATAATTTTTTAAAACTAAATAGTATGTATCGAGATTCGTTGTGAGAAAACAGAAATTACGGCTAGAAATACTATTTTAAAATGTTTCAGGTAAACCTACACTCGTAATGGTACGATTTTGCTGATTTAGGGAATATATACTTATTTTGTTAATGAAATCGTATATACCAAGTTTTGCTGCGAGAAAAAAAGCCGATGCTTCGGTTAATCCCTGCTCCTAATGGTTCGATTTTGCTGGTTGACGAATTGTTTGTTTATTATTTCAGGGTGATTTTTGGTTACAACTAAGTAAGAAGTAAGATCATGAATACAGCCTCAATTGTTACATTCCTTAACACTAACCATGATTTGAGGAAAATAGATTGTACAGAGGATGATTGAAAAAAAAAATAGTGGAAATACTTTACAACATGACGCGAAAAACTGTTTCTATATTCCAATCATACACCATTCGCATGCGCCAATAAACGCGAAGCGGTTTACACTTTGGAATCACGGGATGCAGCCAACATATACATGATTTTTAACGAACCTAAAAGTTAACCTAACGCAAATTAAGTACTCTAACCTGTGAAAGACCATCCTAACAGCTAACCTAATGCAATATAAGCACTCTAAACCTGTGAAAGAATGCAACGCCAAAAAATAAATAGTAAATTCTGAAATTATAAAGTATACGTGTACAATTAATTATTCATGTACTCTAGGTGGGCTGAACTTGAACACGTCTTTGTTGTTGCATATTCATTAAAATCAATATAGCTGCCAAGTCTTCATGCTACGCATGTAGTTAAATATCATAGAAAAATATATTGAAACAATCGTTAGAATAAATGTAAAAATCATTGTAAATGGTGGAAAATAATTTGGAAAATTAAACCCTGAGAATAAAATTTGATAGCAGTTTATGAAGGAATTAAAAAAGTCGCGCCACAGTTGTAAATTTAGCCCATTAGCTCTGGATAGGTATGTATAGGGAATTTATGTCCGCGAGGTAATTGAACTATGGGTTGTAGAGTGCCAGTGAGTTAGTTATTAGAAGTGTCTTGGTAATGGCGTTGTCAATTAATTATCCACCCTGTATGTAAGGCTCCACTTGATATTTTTGTGGAAGCGATCAAAATGTGGAGGATGAACTTTAATCTCTTACAGCCTGTGGGACATTAGAGAAGTGAAATGACAAAAGTTTATAGAAAAATATAAGAAGAGAATTTTCTGGGTTATTTCTCTAGAGAAAGAAACTCAGTCAACGTCGAATCCCCAGAGCGCAGTTTTCTACGAAAGAGAATGACTACCTGTTGCCTCTGTCACCACCCCGCAACTCTCCACCCCCACACTTCCCATCATTTCAAATCACAAATCTTTCTAAAAGATCTCATATTTCCTACCATTGTCACGTGACCTTCATATGTTGTACTCTTCACTGCTTTGCATAGGAATATAAAAAAATGTAGCTAAAAAAACATCCTTTCTCGGAGATGATTCACATTAATGCTTTTTTTTTCACGTCTAAAAATAGAATTGCTTTATGGAGCATTTCTTGTTAGCAAACGTGTCCTTTTATAAGAGATTGATATTAGTTAATTAATTTTAAGTAGATAATTTAATTAAATAGTTTCACCTGCAACTTTGTCAAGAAGGTGGGTGCCCGATTTATTAAAAAAAATCATCACGGAATGTATAATTATCGCCCACACATTTAATACATTTGTGGGTGAACTCAATTACCGGAACAGCGACTCGCGGAGTTGCCATTGAACTATCCCCTTTCAAAGAAACACCAAGATAATTATATTTCCACCTCTGTCACTCAGTCTGCGGCGTCGAGTGGCAACAACATTCCATAAGAGCAATACTATTTTCTATACATGAAAAACCCGTATAACAATGTTTATTTGCCATTTATAGTCGCTTTATCTACAATGGACGTGTTGCGACTTTGCTGTAGGTTATGACTAGGGCTATGATTTTTAGGATTAGCAGCATATTTAATTTTTGTAAGACAAAATACAAAAATTGTCTTACAAAAATTAAATATGCTAATCTAAATATATGGTCACACGTAGAAATACATTACACAATGGAAATGGACAGCTAATGACAAATGAGGGAAATTTTGAGGAAGTGGCTGAATTCAAATACCTAGGAATAATAATCACAAATAGGAATGAGATGCACAAAGAAATTAAACATAGGCTCAATTCTGGAAATGCGTGTTATTATGCATTGCAGAGACTCTTGATGTCCCAACTCCTTTCAAAAAACGTTAAACTGAAAATATATAAAACTATTATTCTACCAGTTATACTACATGAGTGCGAAACATGGACTCTTACTTTAAGGGAGGAAAGGAGATTACAAGTATTTGAGAATAAAGTACTTAGGAAAATTTTTGGACCAAAGAGAGATGAACAGACAGGTGAATGGAGAAGACTGCATAACAATGAACTACATGGTCTTTATAGGAAGCCAGATATAATAAGAACAGTTAAGTCTCGTAGACTGCATTGGGCAGGACATGTTGCACGTATGGGGAATGAAAGACTTGCATGGAAGCTTCTTGTATGAAAGCCAGAGGGAAAACGCCCAGTTGGTAGACCAAGAATGAGGTGGGAGAATAACATTAACTATGATTTGAGGGAAGTAGATTATACAGGGAATGATTGGAAAGCATTAGCTCAGGATAGGGATGTATGGAGAGCTTATGTCCGCGCGGCCATGAACCTACGGGTTCGATAGTGCCAGTGAGTAAGTAAGTAAGTAAGTAAGTAATTTTTGTAAGACTGATATGTTTCTTAAATTTATAAACGTACATTTTATACAATCCCAATTTAATTAAAGTAGTTTCGTAAGTCATTTGTATGCATATTTGGTATTTATATGTGACATATGATATTATAACTCCACTTCTCATATGTTACAGACTACGACGTAAAGAAAGCCATCATGCGAATAAAAACCAAAGCAGAAGGAACTGACCGTATAAATATTACTTTACTGAATAAAATAATCGAAGCTATACTACCTACAATAACTCATATTTTTAACTCCTCACTACAAACTTCTACATATCCCTCATTGTGGAAACAAGCCCTCGTACGTCCACTGCCTAAAGTTAAAACGCCCTCAACCCCGAACGACTTTCGACCCATTAGCATTTTACCTACTCTTTCAAAAGCTCTGGAACGATTAGTCCATAAACAACTGACTGAATACCTAAATGATTACAACCTTCTAGATCAATTTCAGTCAGGCTTCAGGACAGGACACAATACAAATACTGCTCTACTAAATATTTGCGAAGACATACGCGAAGCTGCTGATAATCGAAAACTTACCATTCTTACATTACTGGACTTTAGTAAAGCATTCGACACGGTAGACTTGGACTTATTGTTGCATAAACTTAAAAACCTCTTACTCTCTGATAGTGCCACGAAATGGTTCAATTCCTACCTTCATGAGCGCCAGCAATCTGTTATAGGAAATCATACATTATGTTCTTCTTGGTCCTTCCGTAAAGCTGGGGTTCCACAGGGTTCGGTACTTGGACCTTTGCTTTTTTCAATCTACATAAATGACATATCTAACTCCCTAAAGCATTGCAAACATAATTTATTTGCAGACGACATGCAAATCTACATCCACACAGACAAATATTCACTAAATGACGCTGTTGCCAAAATTAACGAGGATCTTGACTCACTAATGACTTGGACAGTTAAATATGGACTGCAATTAAATCCTACAAAGTCACAATCAATCATTATGGGTCATCAGAGACTATTATCTACAATTAACCTAAACACAGTTTCGCATGTGTCACTAAACGGAGTTCAAATCCCTTATAGTGAGACAGTAAAAATTCTAGGAGTATTTATTGACAAAAACTTAAATTGGAATACACAAATAAACCATACATGCAAAACAGTCTTCTCAATAATACATTCATTAAATCGTGTACGAAATTGTTTGCCATTCGCCCTTAGGAAAATGTTAGTAGAAACACTTGCAATGCCCCATTTTGATTATTGTGACACTCTTTTTACAGACTTAAATATTATTTCCACTCAAAGACTTCAACGTGTTCATAATTCTTGCGCACGTTTTATTTGTGGTATTCGCAAATTTGACCATGTTACACACCGTCCCTGGAACAATTATCGTGGTTTCGTCTAAGAGATCGTAGAACTGTCCATTCCCTATCCCTTCTCTATAAAATACTTCACACATCATCGCCTAATTATTTATCACGCCCGCTTCATCAGACTATCCGACTCACATAATCTTGACACTCGATCCCATCAGCACATTGTCCTTTATATCCCGCCTCATCACACTGTATATTATTCATTATCTTTTACGGTCACTTACCAAAACATGGAATTCCCTTCCACCCTATGTCAGAGACTGTCAAACTATAACATCCTTCAAAAAAAACTAAAGAATTATTTAATAACAACTGACTTATACACCTCACTGATAGTATTCTTTTAGCAATATTAATATATTTAATTATTATGTAAATAATATTAAGAATAACAATATTTTTATTTGTTTTGTTTTAAATATTGTATAATCGTAAATTAGTTTTCTATATCTCATTATTTTCCTGTTTTTTATATACACTAGACAGGGACAATTTAATATGTCTTGCTTGTATACATTTTATTATTAGTTTTAGTCTTAATTTTAACTAATATTAACTGGTTGTATTATAGATCGTAATATGTATATTAGATATTATCTTTTGATCAAATTTTTACTTAGTGTTTAATATTAGAGTTAATTAAGATTGTTATATTCTTATGTAATATATGTTTGTCCTGGTGAGTGGAAGAGAAGGCCACATGGCCTTAACTCCACCAGGCTAAATAAATCTTAAATCTTAAATCTTAAAATCTTATAACGACTTATTTTTCATATTCGTTATATTTTCAAACTTTTAAGATGTAAAGGATTTTTTTCTAAGTTAATTTGAGATGTTAAATTTCCTCAGAATTTTATTTCTTGTAAAATGTGTCTTCCAAAAGTGCTACTTGTGAAGCAGATATAAATAGTGAAAGAAACTGTGAATAACGTTGATATTGTATGTGGTAAAGAGGAGCAAGAAATGACAAGTAAAATGGAAAAGGTGTTAGAAAAACAAAGATTATCATACATTGAGTTTCATTTCAATTATTTTGTTGGGTGAAAATTCTTCTCTTAATGATTTAGAATTAGTTTCAAATGATACTGTATATTTTAAATATACGCCTCTTGTATCAGCTGATGTAGAAAGAAACTTTTCTAAGTTCAAGGCTTTGATGGCTGACAATAGGACATTTCTTTATTTCAAAATTTGCACAATGTATACATTGTACATTGTAAATCAGGCTGATAAACTGAAGTAAAAAAAAAACAAGCGAAACATTAATAGGATACGCTAACGACTGACGATTTTAATAAAATAAAAAGCATGCTACAGTATCAAATTCCATATTTTTGCTTGCTTCTCGTTTGCATTTTATTCTTAAATAAAAAATTAATCATAAAAACTGATTTACTTATTGATTTTACAACTGAAATTATTACATAATTGTAATATTATTAGGTCATATTTGTTTTTGTCACAGTTCATATTTTTTGTAAATTTTGGGTCATACTGCATATATTTTGTTGCATAGTTCGGCGATTTTTAAGTAATAAAAATCGTGGCGCTAATTATTACTATAATTAGTGGTCGGGATGATTTAACGACTACGTTTCTTACGGTTCGACGATATATGACGTCAGTGCATTCAAGCCACCCTCCCCTCCCTATCAATCACTTAAGTAATTGGAACCATGACATTATAGACAGCGAGTTACTTAATAAACTATAATGCAAGTACGCACAAACTATTTCAGTTTTCCTATTTTGATTCAAAGCACTGGTTAATTTACATTTAACGTTTGTTCTCATAGTCGCTTCAAAGATATATAGTTTATGCGTAGGTAACTCATCCCAGTCCCTATCCCTAGTTATGATTAATGTTTTATCTAACCTGTTAAGTTCCGCGTTCTATTTTTCGCGTAGCAGACATTGACTTACCGATTGGAATATACTTTCAGTGGAACGAAAACCGTGTTTTCAATTTCTGAGAGGCGCTCTCTTTTCATATTCCATTGGAACTACAGAGTATTTACTTTTTATCTCATTGAAACGCCATGTTGTTACTCCGCAAAATTTTCAATCTCGGGGCCAGCAGAGGTAGTGGTGTATAATTTTTATCGCTAGATTGTGCACCAGATTCCTGCATTAAATTGCAAACCTCTCCACAGTCCATATGTTTAGAAGGCATGTGGTGCTGTTGATAGCCATTCGTCCGTCGGATGGATACGTTAAGCCCGGTGGTCTCCTTGGCACTATTCGATAGAAGTAGGTTACTTGTCGACATCGGGTTTCACCGTCTCCCTGCTCTTCATCACCATGTAACATAAAATACACTTTGCACTAAACAAACATAAAACATACACTCACCCTACACTCTTTTGTATATATAATACAGAGAGGATCTCCCGACCTTAGGCCGGGCTAGCAGGAGAAGCGCATGCGGCCGCTGATTCCTCACTCCGCGTCACACGGCATAGCAACTGCACGGCTCACTGTGTGTCTAAACTCGCGCCACCGAGATATTGAAACTTAACCACCTGGCGAGGCAGTTGAGTATCATGCTTGTGAGGTGAAACACGCGTTCTGTATTCTCGCATTAGTGGTCTTAGGCCATAGTTATTATGCCTCGATCTGTCTTTACAGTACAGCATAGGGTATTTATTATGTACGATTATTTAACTCATAGACCGATAATTTTGCCTCTTCCTGTTGACAATTTTTCCTCTTCCTGTTCGTAATGGGAGATATCTCCGCAAATTAACTTCTTTGACAAGGATATCGATTCAACAATATACGATCGATATGGTACAGCAAGAATTCCAAAATAAATCAAATGCAATAATTACCAAAAAAAAGGTAGTTCTGTTGCTCTAAGAATTATTAAATGTTGTATAATGAATCTGCATTATTGTTAATGGTTATTTCTTATACAATCATCTGTTAATGATTTTCCCAAGCCCAAAGAGATTTAACATTAAATATATGCTATTTATAACTATACAGCCGGCTTAGAAATCACCCGGAAGTAAGATCGGAATACATAACCTCATATTTGGTAAACATTGAACATTATAATTATTTTTAGCTTCTGATGTTGTATTAATCGCTAGTCACTCCAAATCCAACGCGAGTTTGAGTTTTTCATTAGACGAAATCACTCGCCACTTTGTAACTCGTGATTTTTCCAGAAAATCACAACCTCTTGTTATATTACTGTTGATAATTATGTGAAAACAGAGCCTTGCAGAGAAGTCGTTAGACGATTTTGAACAACATTTTCAGATGTAAATCCTCCAAACAGATATACCGTTCGACGACTTGTCAACAAATTTAGAGAAATGGGTTGTGTGCTCGATAAGAAACGTGTGCTTACTGAGGAAATATTAGATGAAATAGGAGGCAGATTAGAACATCTCCTGCCATAATATTCGTAACTTATTTTCACTATTTTCATTGGTCATGCATGAACCAAGTGAAACAAGTAGGAAACGAGCCGTGAAGTTGCTCTGCCGCGTGACGCGAAGTGAGGACTGAGCGGCCGCATGCGCTTTTCCCGCTAGTCCGGCCGTAGGTCGGGAGATCCTCTCGGTAAAAAAATGCATTCTGCCGAAGTGTTGCGGAGATTGAAAATAGACCACATTAACGTCATCTACCCGCCCAGCGCGGAACCCGAAGCAAGTAAAGAGTAATGCGTAGCATTTAGGACACACATTTGAATCATTAGTTGACACAGGTAAACTCGTGCTATTTGAAGGAAGTGTGTTGATCTGATTGTTGTGAACTAGATGGATCTGCTGTCTTTGATTGTGTATGTTGTGACAGCATTTATTAGAATTTTCTTATAGTTGAAGAAAAACTTTAAAAAATCAACCATGAAAACTCTTATGAACAAAAACCGAACCCGACTTCTCTACGTGAGGGGCAATGATGTTAACCTCGAAACAGACCGATGGCCTTTGCTTTATGTTCATTTTTTAAACCCTTTTTGACCAGATATTGGTCTTTATTTTTAAAATGTGCATTTATGACAAAAGAGATCCTCGAGAATGCTTTTTTGTTTTTTTTTGTAATTTCCAAAACTTTAAGTTTATTTATTTATTTATTTATTTATTTAAGTTTATTTATTTATTTATTTATTTATTTATTTATATATTTGTTCTCTAAGATTCATCTGCTCATGAATTGTAATAAAATATTTCATAGTGATACTGTTCAAATTGAAAACATTTTCAAAATTTATCACAATTGCATTATCAAACTGATAACATTAGAAACTTTGACACAATAGTATTTATCATGTACAGTAAACTGGCTATCGGAAAAAATAAAACTATTAATATTCATTAGAACGGATTTGAAAGGTTAGAATCACATTATTTACGTTGCCTTTCAGTGCCCGAAGTTACAAGAATTGGACTATACTGAACGTTGATAGCAATATTCAACATAATTACACATCTTGAAATTCAATGTAAAGGACAGCTGTAATAATCATGAAGTTGAACATTACAAGCCCCCAAGTTGAATAATTTGCATTCACAGAACACAGGCTAACAAGAGACTTGTTCTCTGTTTATGTAGCAAGATTGCGCGCTCTGCTAACATAAAGACCTCTGCAATATTCTTGTGTGCCACGTTATTGAAGCAACGAAAGAGTTCGTTCTGACTCGTATTCCGAAATTACATACTTCAAATACCGCGATCGACCAACCTGACCTAGTATTTATTTCTATTTACTTTTATTTCATTTCTTTGTGTGGTATTCTTTATTCGTCGAAATATAAACTGTGAATATAAAGTAATAAAATATATAGGGTGTTTCAGAAGTAATGGTCAATAATTCACACATGGAAAATACAGACCAAAAGTAGCTAAAAAGCTCCAATAAACATGGGTTCGGAAATCAACCGTTGTCGGGACAGAACACATTTTCTGTTGCGGTTCATCACTGTCTAGGAACACATGGCATCTCTAAACTTTAAAGTAGGTGTTCAAAATGTTGTTCATGCGTCTTAATGCAACATTGAACTCGTCTCTGAAATGAGTTGCAAATCCTGACAGGCAGTCCTGAAGAATTCTGTAAATGCTGAAAGGCTGCTTCAATCCGCAAGAGTAATTTCTCAAGAGAGTTGACCTCAGTAGCGTAGACCAGGCTTTTGACATGGCTCCACACACAGAAATCCATGGGATTTAAATCCGGTGACCTCGGAGGCCATGGCACAGGCCCTCCTCTACCTATCCAATGGTGACCATATCTTCGAGTTATAAACCGGCGCACATGTAATTGAAAATCTGCTGGAGCACCGTCATGCATGAACCACATGTCCAGGCGTTGGTTCAGTGGATCATCATCATGATGAAGGAGATCTGGAAATACAGTCCGTAGAAACCGCCTATATCGCTCTCTAGATAGTCTCTCTGGTAGAAAGACTGATCCAATTATGCAGTCTCCAGACGTTCAACGAAAAACGCTGGTGATGTCGTGACACATGTGTTGCATTAGGATTTATATAGGCCCAAATGTGACATTCATGGAAGTTAAAAATACCATCACAGGTAACCCATCCAAAAAGTCAAAATAAATGTTGATATAGAATACGATCTCCTCCACCCGCAGGGTCAAAGAATGTTGTGTTTAAATTTCGATCTGTCAGTAATATCGTAATTGCCCTTGCTAATACTGGTCCCATCTTCATCCGTGAACAGAATACTGCTTACAAACAAGGAGTTAAGGGTACACTGTTGTTGCATCCATTGGCATAAATTCTCTCTAGGAGGGAAGTCTGCATAGTTGAGAGCTTGTACTTACTGGGAGATGATATAGATACAGAAATTCCCGATGTAAAATCCGCCACACATTGCTATGATTCAGGACACGCTCTTGGCTAGCAATCCTCCTTGTTGAAGTACTCTTACGTTCATTGCACACTGTGTAACACCATGTCCTCAACATCATGTGTTGTGAATCTGGGTCTACCTTCTCGTACATGGTGTGTGAAACTCCCAGTTTCTCTAAGGTGCTGTATTAACCTGACTATTTAACTCATGCCCCAAATGGGAGTCAATGACCAATCACGTTTCAATGATTTCTGTATTACAACCAATCAGAGACGTGTTTCACGAAATAATTATCAACGTTAGGATTATCATATATTAAGCAAAGCTCCTCCTTTTTAATATTCTGAACAGGTCTGACCGTTATTTTGCAGTGACTGAGCCTATAACAAATACGGCTACCAGATTGTATATAATAGTGCTTACATGTCAACATTTGTAGCAATTGATTATACCACCAAAAAAAGAAACCACTGTTTGCACTTTCTTAAATGTATACGACATCAAAAAGAATTAATATACAGATTGATGTGTTTCATTTTTTCTCCACTAGAGAGCATTCTTACAATATTGCGTTCCTTTGGCAATAAATAGTATGATCTGGTTGCAGTGATAAACAAAAGAAGCAGTAGAAGCGTAGGCTACCTATCGTTTCTCATTAGTTTTCAAACATCACCGTTTACTTTAAATATAAAAATATTTTTAATAACTGTAGTTAAATAATGATTTGTGAGTAAACAGCTTTATTTTATTCGTTAAATAGTCCTAACAAATGCCACTCTTGATTTCCAAATTCTCTAGATAAATTCACTCCTCACTTCGTGAGTCGTGAATTTATCGATAATTTGGAAATCACTCGTGGCATTACTTATGATAAATGTATGCCTCTCGGGCTACCTGCAGCGAGGAAAAACTTCTTCACACAATCGTGCAGCCTCAAGGTCACTGCCAATCGCTTTGCCATACGTGAAGTGCATGTCAGCATACTTCATTAGTGTAACATCTGTCCACGGTGTCTTTACTTTCATAACTGATTGTGAGGCCTGTAGGCACTGTGCACATAAGGAGAAAGGGAAGTTGTTGTGCATGCATCAACAAACTGGTAGTTGATCCCAAACCTTGATATACCAACGTAATTAACCAGGGCCATTTAGAGTTGGTTCCCAACTCGAATTATTGCGGTATTTCGACAACGGATGATTTGCAGACCCATATTTATTGGAGCTTTTAGCTACTTTTGTCCTGTACTTTCCATGTGTGAATTATTGACTATTACTTCTGAAACACCCTGTATATCTCTGCAAAGTACCAACGTATTCAACTTGTTTAAGATTATTTAACAACAAATTGTTCGCTTTTCGGAAACTGGTCTTACAATCAACGTAGATTTGTTAAGTACTGTCCGATCGTAACATTCAATCTTCTATGCTGACGATGAAACTAGTTTCCAAAAGGCCTACACTTTTTTCTTCTTCTTCTTCCTTTACAGGATTAGGTCAATGCGACTTGTTCCGGTTTCAAGTACATCGTTTCCTTGGCCGTCCCAAATATCTTTTTCAGTGTGGTTTGTAGATTTGATCGTTTTGGGTTATCTAGTATTGTTCATTCTGTCTAAATGTTCTTTCATATGGTTTTTTGTGCTCTTCTAATGTATGGACTATTGAGAATATCTCCAGTTAATTTCTTATTGATTCATTGTGTAATCTATCCATGCATGCACATCTTTTTACGGATCTTAAAAATTTCATTTCAGCGGCTTGAATGTGAGATATCTTTTTTGTAAGTACACAAGATTCAGATCCACATAAAAGAACAGGAACCGCCATAATTTTATAAAACCTGAGCTGAGTTTCTCTTCGAGCCTTTCGGAGGGTTCTTCTTATGGTGCCACACATCATTTGATATAGGTTTAATTTATTATGTATATCCCATTCGTAGCTATATGTTATATCTGAACCAAAATACTTAAAGTGTGCTATCTGTTCTATTATTTCACTATTGATTACTATTTTTTATCTGAGTGGCACTTAGCCCTGAAAAGCCATAATTTTAGTTTTTGAAGTTGAGACTTTGAGATTATAATGGAGTCCTAATTGATTCAACATGTAAATGGCTCTTTGTAAATCATCCTTTGACTTCTCTATAATTACCAGATCGTCTGCATACATTAAAATATTCATATACATTTCCTTATTAATTTGTATTCCTGTTGGACTTGATTTTTTTTCATTTTCGTATAACCTCGTCAAAATATACATTAAACAATGTAGGTGATAATGTACACCCTTGTCGAACTCCTTGATTTATTAAAATTTCTTCTCTGGAATAATTATGTAAATTAAGGATAATTTTCGTGCCATTATAAAGACTTTTTATCCCTTTTATAAGTTGTGCCGGGTACCCTCTTGCCTTAATTATTTCCACAATTTTCTTCTTTTTTAATAATCTTAAAGCAGATGAGGTTGACGGTACCTTATATGTACAGGGTGGCCCATAAAGAAGATAACCCACAGAATATGCCACAGAATATAACCATTGTACAACTAAATGTTCCACATGTCTTTCTGTCATTGGCTATGACTCCTTCCGTGTGATCTACCATCCTGATAATATGTATAAAATGTCCACTACTCAATTTTTTTTGTAAAGGGAATAAAAAGTGTGTTACAAACGACATATAATTTCGGTTATCTTTTTTATGGGCCGCCCGTATTAATTTGATAATTTAATGTTACAATTTTATATTGCGACCGATACCTTAACTGAATTTTATAATGAATTATAATAGTAGAGATTATTCGTCAATGTCAATTATTGGTTTAATTTCGTTGCCATTATTAATTTTATAAAATTTTATTTAATACAGACTATTAGGAGAGTGTGGTTATGTCAGAAGATTGCAGGAGAATAAATTACCTAAAAGATTTTTATTGCACTTCCAGGGAAGAAATAAGCAGGGTCGACTAAAGATTACATTGATACAAGAGGTTAGAAGCTCAATGCTGGAGAATGAATTGGAGGAAGGAGAGAGGAAATAGGAATGAATGGGGAAAAAAGGAAACATTAAAGTGCTGCAATTTTGCATACAGGAAGATGGTTATGCATTGTAACCCTGTTCAATAAATAATCTTTTTTTCCCTACACATCTTCCTTCTTTTGCAGGACGTAAATTCCTACAAACTAATATCCCGAATGAGTCTGTTGTAACCAGAAAGTGGAATTCTGAGACATACATATTGGAACAGATACATAAAGGCGGCCTGTCTGGTTTTATGATTAGCTGGATACCAGGTCTACAATCGAAGTCAACCAGGACATATCAAGCGACATGCACCAGACACAATCATAGATTTAAAATCTTCTACCCTCCAGGAACGAAATCTGTGATCTCCGGTTTGTAAGCTAGAGAATCTGTTCACTGTGTCAAGGCGCCATATCATTTAATAATTAATTAATTTCATTTGCATTTTCGCAAGACATATCTATACACTCAACAATATATATCATTGCCCACTTGTATACACATAAAGAGCTTGAACATGAATGCTAATACATTCAAATATTAAAAAAATTATGTAAAACAATCGGTGAAATTGAAGACCTGTAAGGAACATAAATTCACACAACAATATACAATCGCAGTAGGTCCTACATGATTTAATTTCTTCTTCTCCTTCTTTGTCTTTTTCTTCCTCGTGGTGTAGGATTCAGTCCTGTCCAGTGATCGTTTATTGTGAAGTAGGCGACCAAAAGTCTGGTTTTGTTTTAGTGGTCATCTCAAAGATCTTGGGGTGTCCATTTTCATAGTCATGGCGATTTTTGCGAGACGATCATCACATATTCTTGAGATATGGTTTCTCCAAACTTTTCTCAAGGAATCAACAGTGCACAGAACAATGGATTTATACTTTGAACACTTTCCACGTGTGGTATATATATATATATATATATATATATATATATAGGCCTATATATACCTATGTTATATGTTTTTGTAGTAGTTCAAAGATATATCCATCCATCCATAGTAATTCTGCCCGAAGGCAGGTCCTTCACTGCAATCATACCATTTTCATGCTATGCTTGCAGCTTTACTAGGGAATTGTGTAGGTGTGGTAGCTTCCCATTGCTTTCCACACCGGCGAAGGATGATGATTATGATAATGATAATGGTAAGGATGATAATGATAAGGATGATGGCCATATGATTTCGGAGACCGTTTGGTCCTTAAAGTTTTCCTGACATTTGTCTTACAGGTGAGGAAAAACCCCGATAAAAACCTCATCCAGAAAAACTGCCCCGACCGGGGATCGAACCCGGTCCCGCTGCGTGACAAGGCAGCACGCTACCTCGAGACCACAGCGGTGGACTCAAATATATATATATATTTAAGGAAAACATTATTATATCCAGAAATACACATTTCCTTGCTATCTAATGCAATATATCTCTTGTACATTTCATATACATTAATAAAGTTCATCGCTGTGGCGTAGTCGGTAGAGTCCCTACCTTCCACTCCGGCTATCCGGGTTCGATTCCCGGCGGGGTAAGGGATTTTTAAAACAAATCTCAACCTTGGGGCTGGGTGTGTGTAGTGTCCAAGTTATACCCATTGGGTTTAATTCCTCTAAAAAAATATATATACATTAATAAATGAATGAAAATGCTGTTCTTTTAATTATGCAAATGGCGGAAACGGCTTTTTTTTACTGAAGAGCTACCTCGAGACCACAATAATAATAATAATAATAATAATAATAATAATAATAATAATAAAATAATAATAATAATAATAATAATAATAATAATAATAATAATAAATATAATAATAATATTTATCCGACATTATTACTATTATTATTAATAGGAGATCATTCGCTTTAAGAAAACTTGTCTTTAGGTGAAAACAATAATTTATAAAGCTTTCACATAACCCATCCAGTGTACTAATTAGTCTTAAAAATATCTCTCTTAGGCCTATATATATTCCTCTGTTGCCCCAGAAATGTTTAACATTTTGCATCAAAATAGTTATGATCTTCCGAGTTTATTCTCTTCTATCCATTTCTGTGTTAGTCTTGGTATCCTCTTTGACCTCCCATTCCATATCAACTCTTCTTTATTCAATTTTCGTGGATTTACTATTTTCTGTCTCCATTATACTTCTTATTTGTGTTCATTTGGAATTAAAAATAATAAAATTATAGAGTTGCTCATTAAAGTCAATATTTAAGGTTAATTTTGTCTGCAGGCATAACTTTCAAGTTGTATTGTCTGAAGATTGGTAACTTTCAACGTAATGGAGCTATAAGAACGCTTGATTGAATCGTTAAATTTCCTGACATTTGAACGTTTTATTTTATTTCCCAGATTTCTCTTCATTATTTCATGTTTACGCACAATATTTCCATAAACAAGTCACGAATCAGGTCATTTATATCGGTGAACTGCAAATTTCTGAATTTTATTAAAATATATCTCATAGTAACTTATTTTTCTTCCTTCACCAAGAAATTACCTACTTTTTTTATTGAAGTATATCAGTAGAGAGTAAGTGAAGATTATCAAGTATTTATATAGGCGGAAGTAATTCAAGACAGCAGATTTCAAGTAGGCCTACGAATTCCCTATATATAATAAAAATATCTTATATACTTTGGAGATGAATTACAGAAAAGCTGCAGAAATATCCCTTAAAAATTTAGTAATAAATAAAAAGCAATACTCTTTTCTTCTTCCATAAATCGATGGAATATTTTGTTAGAATCATTTAACTATGCATGTAATTTGCAGAGACATTTTTATTTTAAAATTTATTTTACTTAGTTTTAGAAAACAAACCATCTGACTCCTATTCCTTATATGACTGCTTGCGACCGCACCCCACACAAAATCAAGGCCCAATTTGCATTCAATCTTGCAATCAAGCAAACACTGCTGAATGCATAGATTTCAGTTTTATAAAACAAACAACATTTTGTTGACAACAGAAATTATATGTAAGATTCATTAAACTATGTATTTAATTTAGAAATATGTATATATATTTTACTTAATTTTACATGTATTTTTTTTTCATTTTTTTTTACTGTAGCTGCGTTCCTGAATATAGGCTATTTGACTTCCACCATTTCTGTGAGTGTAGTTGAGTTCTGTATACTAAGAGCTTAAGTGCAAAAGCATACTTTTGAGTAAACTGAAGTTGAAATATACGGCATTATTTTTTTTTGTGTTCCTATGACAATCCAATCAAAGTTTGAAAAATGTATATTATTAATATAGCATTCTTTAAACACAAAAATGAAACACATTAATGGCTATTGTTTAAATATAATATTTAAAAAATTAATAGCAACTTTCTTTCAAGTTGTCCACAGAACATCAATAAATGTTTTTTATTGGAGTATATTATAGAAAATAATTTTGTTAACTTTACACTTCTCTGCACAATAATACAAATACAAAAATAAACTGTATCGTTTAGTACCCTACTCTGAAAATAACTTATATAGTAAAAACGTTAAGCTGAAAATATATAAAACTATTATTCTACCAGTTATATTATATGGGTGCGAAATATGGACTCTTACTTTAAGGGAGGAGAATAAAGTTCTTAGGAAAATTTTTGGACCAAAGAGAGATGAACAGACAGGTGAATGGAGAAGACTACATAACAATGAACTACATGGTCTTTATAGGAAGCCAGATATAATAAGAACAGTTAAGTCCCGTAGACTGCGATGGGCAGGACATGTTGCGCGTATGGGGAATGAAAGACGTGCATGGAAACTTCTTGTAGGAAAGCCAGAAGGAAAACGCCCAGTTGGTAGACCAAGAATGAGGTGGGAGAACAACATTAACTATGATTTGAGGGAAGTAGATTATACAGGGAATGATTGGAAAGCATTAGCTCAGGATAGGAATGTATGGAGAGCTTATGTCCGTGCGGCCATGAACCTACGGGTTCGATAGTGCCAGTGAGTAAGTAAGTAAAATCATTAATTAATTTTATGTAGTGTTTTAATTCAATGTAATCTAACGACATTGTGTCCTGCAGTTGTTTTTCTCAAATGCTCCAAAATTCACTGAACTGACACAACGCACGTTGATAGACACTCATACAGTAAGAACCAGCTGCATGATGACAGATCTCCTACATCATCATACAAATCTGCTTCTGCGCCCTCTAAGAATAAGTTAGACGAACTATATTTTGTTACAATATAAAACATCCAACAAGGTGTCGGAAAATGTGATTTGCGAAATGACGACTTAAAATCACTTAGGTTGTTAGTCCACGGAACCCCTCAGCTACACCTGGCCTCCACATGAAATCACGGCCGCATTAACATTTGTTCTTACTGTCAATTAAGCGCCACTGAATAAATGTAGTCAGTTGATGATATATGATCAAATTTTCTAATGACAGAGGTAAAATTTTGTTGTGAGATTCATTAAACTATACATGTAATTTACAGAGATGATTTACACAATTATTAAATTAATATAGGCTCCTACTGTAGCTAGTTCCAAAATTATAATTGCATTTTCTATTGAATAAAGTTGTATTCCGCTCTAAAAAATGGATATCGGTAGACTACTTGTAAAAAAGTAAGCTCTCTACTTGCATTCGGAGTAAAGTCAAATCGAGGGATGAGATGAAACGAAGTCCCTATTATTGAAGATCTGTGAGAAACATAGATCCCGGGTGACAGAACTGTCGCTAATCACATGAGGAAATTAAGTGCAAAAAAAATCATATGAGTATGGAGAAGTGGCGGAATGAAATTTTGGCTGGAGAAAACGGGGGAGAAACCGCCAGAAAAACCTACTCTAGCTCCTATTTGTCCACCACAAACACTAAATGAATCCCCTACAACAGTAGTGACATTAAACTCTTGTAATAAAAACGATAACAAAGTAACACAAACACTAGTTAGGTTAATATTACGCATGTTATGTAAAAATAAATTGATGTCTCTGTATAAACAAAGGCAGGTTTGGATATTATTCATGAATTTTTTAATGCTAGTCATTTTAAACACATCTGATAGCGGGTTATCTTGTCTGTATCCATTTATGTTTCCATATATATTAATTCAGGTCACAAACACAACGTCATTTACGGCTGTCAAATTTGACATAAAATATCATCAACTACAAATCAATACTGGAGGTTCATGCTTTCATATTTCTGTAATATTGTAATGGTATGTGTTCTGAGCATCCACAAACCCTCGCTATTCACAAAGCAAGTGTTTTAGATTAGTGTTACTAAGAATACATGATTATGAAATATTTTAATTAACGTATCACTCCTCTTGAGTAGGCCTAGTTATGGTATATCAAGGGAAATTTCTCTTTTTCGGAGAAATTTTGATTTATATTAGAACGGAAATGGAGAAGGAATTTTTGTAAATAAAATTCTTGATATTCGAGAAATTTTTGGAAAACAAGTTCTGAGCATAGATTTTAATGAAAAAACCCACACAACAGATTCACATAAACGTACACTCACCCTACTCTCTTCTCTGCACACAATACAAGTACACACCCCTAAGTATCGTCGCGCCGAAAAGGTTCGTAAAATTAAAATAAATTACATTAACGAATATATTATTGCAATTAATCTACTCAGATTTCCCATCCGCATTAAACAGTTAATACAACTATAGAGAAAAAATATATATCTGAATTGGGGTTTGAACCCAGGATGTCCAGGTTTGCGCACTGGGACTCTTCCTTTACACTAAGCAGGCATCCATCGACAGACACAAATATTTTTCTAAGCTGCACTAATTATTGCATGCTGATATGACACGAAATAAAAATCCCATTCTAATATTTTCTTGGGGTCGATAAAACCAGCTATAATGGCTGGGGGATCCGACATGCTGACTACATGTCACCACTACACTGGCTGGATGATTATCTACCTCTGTGATAAACACATGTAGATGTGAGGCCAGCAGCAAGGTGGTAGGCCAAGGGCCTTTTAGGCCTGTCGCGCCTTTAAAAAAAATCTTCTTGGAGAATCGGCTCTTAATGTAATGTGAATAGTGTTCACTGTAAAGGGTACACGAGGTTTTAAAGTGACTATTTAACTCATGCCCCAAATGGCAGTCAGTGACGAATCACATTTCACTTCATGAATTTTGATTTACAACCAATCATAGTTTTCTCACCTCGGTTTTATCACCTTCATTCCATCAAGTGGTTCCCAGATTGTATATATGGTGCACGAATGTAACCAGATTCTACTTGCGAGATATAATAAAAAAACATTCGTAGCAATTGATTATACCATAAAAAAAGAAACCACTGTTTGCACTTTCTTAAATGTATTATTTTCCAGGAATTAACGTTGCAGAAAAATGTAATTGACATATTTACATCACAGGGCATCAGAAATTAATTAATAACCTGTAATGATGTACATAATTTATTCTCCACTAGGGTGCATTTTTACATTATTGCGGTTCTATTTGGCAATAAACATGATCTGGTTGCAATGATTAACAAATTAAATATAACGTTTCTCATTTGTTTTCAAACTTCGCCGTTTACATTAAATACATAAATATTTTAAAATAACGATATTTAAATAATGATTTGTGAGAAAACAGCTTAATTTTATTCGTTAAATAGTCCTAACAAATGCCACTCTTGATTTCCAAATTCTCTAGAGAAATGCATGACTCACAAAGATACAGTACCAGCGAATTATGCTGGCGATCCTAGATTTAAATCCCGGTTTAGGCATAAACGTTTCTCGTTAGTTGTATCACATTGACGCCCTATATCCTCCTTGTGCAAACCAGAAATGACGTAAAAATACACATAAACCAAGTCCAAGCATGTCATGTTTGGAGAAACAATAGTTGAATGTTATTGTTCCATAATTATTAATTCTAGGGAGTACTTCAAAACTCTATTTCATTACAATTTAATCTTAAACTATCATCAAGGTGAAATGAGTAAGAATTTGCTTTAACTTTAGTTCTTTGAAATCCACTTAGCACAGTTTTTTGTTTTTAATTTGGTCTGTTTGGTTTTGAAACATCCACATGTACAGTGGGTAGCATTAAAAACACACATATTTCAACATTTTTTTTAAGTGCCATATAATTGGGCATATTAATTCTTCTTCTTATTCTTCTTCTTCCTTTCATGTGATAGACCTAGTGGTCTGTTACGGTCTCAATCCAACGTTTGAAGGGTCTGCCCAAAGATCTCTTGCCTGGTGGCTGGTAATTTAAGATCTGGCGTGGTATTCTTGTTCTGCTCATTCTTCGTACGTGAGATTTCCAGTTGTTTATGTATTTTTGTACATATTCCTTGACTGATTCTGTGTGTAATTCTTTGAGAATTAATTCTTTAAATTGATTTAAGAACGTAGATCTTCGCGGGCGAAAAAGTTTATCTTCTGTCCCGTTTATCTTTTTCTCTCTTAGTTTAACCTCTTCTTTCCTAAGTATTTTTACGTGCACCCGATCTTATAAAGACACGACAACGTGTAGAATTTAACTCTGGTTCACATACTACTAATTGAGTTTACAAGGACGTGGGGAATCTCCTGGGATGAGCTATCCAACTCTGTGTTGGAGCTAACTCAGAGACTACAAACAACATTCATACTAAGCAAGGCGAATGTGATAATGGGATTATAACAATCAAATGATTTTCGGGGACTATTTCTATCTTAAATATTCCTGATATTATTTTGTATCAAGGTGCGGTAAAGAATTCTTAAACCCTAACTTTGTAAACTTGTCATGACCACAGTCGAACCAGGGTCTGCTGTTTCCAAAGCAATGACTTTTCTCTAGACCACAAGAGTGGGCAATTTTACAGTAATTACAAAATACAGTCCGTTCTCGACCCTGAATCCCAGATAATGGGTTCAAACCCGATCGGGAGTTTATTTCTCAGTGGATAAAAGTCCTTGGCAAAATATGGACGTGAAAGGCAGACAATTTTGTTCACATGAATATTTTATCAGAATTTACTTTAACGCCCTCAAAAAAAAAAAAGAAAAAAAAGACCCGTGTTTAATCCATGAACTTCGGAACTAATGGCTATATGCAAGCAACTGTAATCGGAATCGACAGAAACATAAAGTGAATTTGTGGAAATGTTTACCGGTATGGTCGAGCGATATCATCGTTGTCTCAGATGCAGCGCGTCTGGGTTCCATTCCCGATCGGGTTCATTTTTCTGGTTCAGACTTACCAGGAAGGATAAATGGCCTCGCTGGAGTATAAATAGAGACCATCTCACAATGAAGTCAAAGTGTATGTTCTTCACACTGGATGTCGTGGTAATGAGAGAGCGCTCCGATCATTATGGATATCTCTGGGGAGAGAAGAATGCAGAATTTAATAGGCAAGACAGAACAACATTCATAGCTCGTAAGCTATAAAAAAAGTCGCAAATTGACCATTGTAAACTTTTTGAACACTTCCTTAGACGATATATATATATGTTATAATTAAATGTTTAACATTGAGCAATGCAAGCTTAATATGGTATATACCATATATATATATATATATATATATATATAGATATTATAAATATATTTTTGACATTTGGCAATGAAGGCAAATATGATATGAAAAGAAAAATGAATGCTTGAGTCGGGATTCGAACTCGAGTCTCTAAAGTCTGTACCTTTAGCGCTCTAACCAACTGAGCTACTCAAGAATTCCAATACAAGCATACAATTTTCTTATACATGTAGTATTCTCAATTCACACAAGAGGTAGCTCTTGTGTGAATTGAGAATACTACATGTATAAGAAAATTGTATGCTTGTATTGGAATTCTTGAGTAGCTCAGTTGGTTAGAGCGCTAAAGGTACAGACTTTAGAGACTCGAGTTCGAATCCCGACTCAAGCATTCATTTTTCTTTTCATATCATATATATATATATATATATATATATATCCATCCATACTAATTCTGCCCAATGGCAGGTCTTTCACTGCAATCATAGCATATATATATATATATATATCCATCCATAGTAATTCTGCCCGAAGGCAGGTTCTTCACTGCAATCATAGCATTTTCATGCTATGCTTGCAGCTTTACTAGGGAATTGTGTAGGTGTGGTAGCTTCCTGTTGCTTTCCACACCGGTGAAGGATGATGATGATGATAATGATAAGGATGATGTCCATATGATTTCGGGGACCGTTTGGGCCTTAAAGTTTTCCTGACATTTGTCTTACAGGTGAGGAAAAACCCCGATAAAAACCTCACCCAGAAAAACTGCCCCGACCGGGGATCGAACCCGGGCCCGCTGCGTGACAAGGCAGCACGCTACCTCGAGACCACAGCGGTGGACATATATATATATATATATATATATATATATATATATATATCATCGGTTGATTAATGTATTTGACATTGTCCGATTCCCAATAGCCAATTTGGTCGGTCCATCCAATCTCCTGGTTGTAGATGTTTCTCCTTCATGTATAAATATATTCCCTGACTCCAGGAGATTTTAGGTCTTCCTCTGCCTCGTCTTCCCTTAGGTTTCCATTCCAAAATACATGTTGGTAGCCGATCCTCTTTCATTTGCTGGACATGTCCGTACCATCTTAATTGGTGGATTCAATCTTCATTTTCTCGCTTATAACTGAGTTCCTATTTTTTTTTCTCTTCTTGAGAATTATATATATATATATGGGGGCACGCCGTAGCGTTGTGGTTAAGGCACTGAGCTACAAGCCGGAGTGTCGAGGATTCAAGTCCCGTTAGGGTCAGGATTTTTAAACTGGCCCAAACCTTCTGGCGGCACTATGGCCCTGGGGTCGACTCAGCCTCTAACGGAAATGAGTACCGGCCGCTTGTTCTGGGGGCAAAGGCGGCCGTCACGCAGGGCTGACAACCCGGCTGACATAAAGTGCCGATAGTCTAGAAAAAGTGGGAGCCTTAACCTCCTACTACCCCAAGGGCCTCCGGGTCTGTTGTGGGATCACTTTACATTTACTTATATATATATATATATATATATATATCATTTTCATGCTATGCTTTGCAGCTTTACTAGGGAATTATACGTGTGGTAGCTTCCCTTTGCTTTCCACCAGTGAAGGATGATTATGATAATGATAATGATTTTCAGCGACCGTTGGGCCCTAGGCTTCCTGACATTCGTCTTACAGGTGAGGAAACACCCCGAAAGAAACTTCGGCCAGGAGCCTGTCCCGACCGGGAATAGAACCCGCGCCCGGTGCGTGACAAGGCAGCACGCTACCTCGAGGCCAAAGCGGTGGATATATATATATATATATATATATATATATATATATATATATATATAACTAGATTCTACGGATAGCCTATATTTACTATTATTTTACATTTTGTTCTTTCATTATAAAGTATCCTATATAAACTTCATGAACATTTTCTTAATCAATATATTTAACTAGGTTTCATGGATAGCCTATATTTATTATTATTTATATATTTTTTTCTTTCATTGTGAAGTAACCTATAAATAAACGCAAATTGAACATTGTAAACTTTTGAACACTTCTTTAGACAATGTAATATATAACCAGGCACAAGGTGTAGCCTACATTCATTATTATTTTATATTTTGTTCTTTCATTATGAAGTTTTATCATATATACATGTTCAACAGTGAACGTGTGTGGTGTGTGTGTGTGTGTGTGTGTGTGTGTGAGTGTGTGAATGGTGTGTTTTGTCTTAATGTTGTATTGTTTCGGAGAAGGCCCTGACAGTGAGCTGATCACAGACCCTCCATGTCGTTGTGTGGTCAAAAAAGCATGTGTGTGCGATTCATAGTTTAAAATGCCTCTCCCGACAGGCGTGCCCCTCTAAGGTTCAGATGGCATGTGGCATGTAAAAAGTACCTAACAGTGAAAGGTTAAACTGAGTTAATAGAATATAATTATAAAGCCAATAATTTAATCGAGTTCTAGGATTATTATTATTTATATATTTTTATTTAGTACGCTTCACAATGTTTGACAGCATCTTCCTGCGTCCAATTAATCTACTGTCATTCTCCTCCATATATCTCTTTTGCTCTAATCTCCATTGCCCAGTCCTTTTTCTCTCATGCTGCTCAATACACCATCAATCCATGTTATTTTTGGTCGTCGTCTTCTTCTTCTTCCAAGAGTATTATTATTGTATTATTATTATTATTATTATTATTATTAGTATTATTATTATTATATAATGGTACTGTACATCAACTATACGTAGACTTAAAAAAGCATATAATCCAATTAAGAGGGAGAAGTTAGATAGTATCCTGCTGGAGTTCGGAATTCCTAAAAAGTTAGTTAGACTTATACGAATGTGTCTAAATGGCACAAAGAGTAGGGTGCGTGTAGGCAAACAGTTTTCGGACACTTTTGAAATCCACAATGGATTGATGCAAGGAGATGTACTTTTTCCTCTACTATTTAATTTTGTACTAGAGCATGCCATTAAATCTTTAGAGAATGAGGAAAGCTTACAACTCTATGGCATTAATAAGCTGTTAATTTATGCTGATGATGTAGTATTATTGGCCGATAGCGAGGAGATACTAAAGGACAACACGCACACACTATTGAGTAACACTAAGAAATTAGGACTGGAAGTAAATATCAATAAAACTAAATATATGGTCACAAGTATAAATTAATTATTTAATGGAAATGGACAGCTAATGACAAATGAGGGAAATTTTGAGGAAGTGGCTGAATTCAAAATACCTAGGAACAATAATCACAAATAGGAATGAGATGCACAAAGAAATTAAACATAGGCTCAATTCTGGAAATGCGTGCTATTATGCATTGCAGAGACTCTTGATGTCCCAACTCCTTTCAAAAAACGTTAAACTGAAAATATATAAAACTATTATTCTACCAGTTATACTACATGGGTGCGAAACATGGACTCTTACTTTAAGGGAGGAAAGGAGATTACAAGTATTTGAGAATAAAGTACTTAGGAAAATTTTTGTACCAAAGAGAGATGAACAGACAGGTGAATGGAGAAGACTACTAAACAATGAACTACGTGGTCTTTATAGGAAGCCAGATATAATAAGAACAGTTAAGTCTCGTAGACTGCCATGGGCAGGACATGTTGTATGTATGGGGAATGAAAGACTTGCATGGAAGCTTCTTGTAGGAAAGCCAGAAGGAAAATGCCCAGTTGGTAGACCAAGAATGAGTTGGGAGAATAACATTAACTATGATTTGAGGGAAGTAGATTATACAGGGAATGATTGGAAAGCATTAGCTCAGGATAGGGACGTATGGAGAGCTTATGTCCGCGCGGCCATGAACCTACGGGATCGATAGTGCCAGTGAGTAAGTAAGTATTATTATTATTATTATTATTATTATTATTATTATTATTATTATTATTATTATTGTTATTAAGAATATCCTTGAAAAAAATACTAGTTATAATAAAAGTTTGGGAATTATTAATCAAGTTATTAAACCATCCCTTGTACAAAAAAAAACACCAGTTTACGTTTATATAGGCCTAATACTTTGGCTAGATCAGTGTTGACCTATGGTAGTGAAGCATGGACACTAAAAAGACAACATGAAAGCAGAATAATGGCTTCTGAAATGAGATTCATGCGTAGAACAGCGGGTTACACCAGATGGGATCGAAAAAGGAACACCGATTTCTTAAAAGAATTGAAGACTACGCCAATTTTGGATTATATTAAACAGTACCAACTAAATTGGTAACACCATCTTGAAAGGATGAGTTCAAATCGGATCCCCAAAGCTGTTTATAATTATATACCAAGAGGACGAAGATCTCTGGGCCGTCCTATGAAACGCTGGAGGGAAAATTTTCTATAAGATCGTAACAGGCCTTGGCCTAATACTTGGAAGGAAGAATTATTATTATTTATTATTATTATTGTTATTATTATTATTATTATTATTATTTGCAATTCCTTGTAGGCCCTACGTTCCAACATCCAATATTCATTAACATTTTACTGCTAGTTCGTTGTAGGTAATTCCGTCCGGCATTCTTATCTTTAGGTTTTTTTAGCATTGTATATTTTTCAGTAGAATGAGGAGCTGGCCCATTACTACAACCCCCAACCTGGAGGACCAGGTAATTTGTAATCAAGGTTGTCTTCCTCTAGCCTTTAGTGACTCAACACTGAACTACAAGGCAGTAGCTGTTAGTTTTGGTTCTTCTCAAGTATTTCATTTCCCCGATACCACCCATATCTGAGAAGCATTCCTCTCTCCACCACTTGGGGAGGCCCCCGATGGGGGACTAACAACCCCACGCGGGGTTGTTCATAAATTGGAAAGCTAATGGAAGAAGTGGAAGAGGTTCACCTAGAGAATGTTGGATGGATGGAGTAAGGAGAAGTATGGAAGCTAGAGATCTGCGGGAAGAAGATGCTCTAGACAGGAACCTCTGGCGACAAATCACTTTGGGTTGAAGGAGAAACACTTTACTGTGGTATGTCCCTAATTAAATTATTATTATTATTTATTATTTTGAGAAAACTACATAACAATGAACTACATGGCCTTTATAGGAAGCCAAGATATAATAAGAACAATTAAGCCTCGTACACTGTGGCACGTATGAGGAATGAAAGACGTGCATGGAAACTTCTTGTAGGAAAACCAGAGGGAAAACGCCCAGTTGGTAGACCAAGTATGAGGTGGGAAATAACATTAATTATGATTTGAGGGAAGTAGATTATACAGGGAATGATTGGAAAGCATTAACGCAGGATAGGGATGTGTGGAGAGCTTATGTCGGCGCGGCCATGAACTTACGGGTTCGATTGTGCCAGTGAGTAAGTATTATTATTATTATTATTATTATTATTATTATTATTATTATTATTATTATTATTATTATTATTATTATATCATTATTATTATTATTATTATTATTATTGTTATGAATACATAGTCTTTTATATAGATTTTTTATTGTTTTATAGATTATTTTAATTTTTCAAGCAAAGTCTTTTGAAATAGAGTTTAGACATGATATAGTTCAGAGCAAAGTTTTGCATAGCTAACTGTAAACATCCCTACATTTAGTTTATTGGAATGTTAGTGAGTACAGTTAGGGTAACTAGAGGTCAAATGGAGTATATAACACTTGAGAAGTGAGGGTCTCGTGTCTGTCTGTTGATGTGTGACAACCAGATGTATTGATGGGTGAGTAAGCTACATTTTTCTTAATATGTATTGTGTACTTTTATGATATGAATCAAGTACAATTAACATTTTTGATATTAAATTTTCAAAAAGGGATATAACATTTTTAATCATGTAGATTAGGTTAGATTTATAAATTCCACAACTCCCTCTTCTCAACCCCCCCAAGGAAGTACTGTAGTTTTTAATATAGGCTTAGATTAGATTTAGGGCTAGAATACTTAGGGTTTGTAATTATTTATACTTTAGTAATAAAATAGTTTAAAATAAGACTCCATTTGTTTATTTCAACACATGTATAACTGTACATCCTCATACTAACGCTCGGCTAGATAAACGCTACCAGATTTTCCAAGTCCCGAAGGTCCTTTAAGCCTAAGAAATCCAGTTGGGTTTATAATAATTATTATTATTATATACGACCTTATCGGGTCTATACTGTGTATTATATGTATTTAATTTATTTGTAGATAATTCATATTCATTAATTTTTGTATAATTTAACCCTGGTGAAATGGAAAAGATGACAATAACTTCTTAACTCGTCAGGTAAAATAAAGTATTTTTTTAAATCTGGTAGATCAGTGTTTAACATATTCAACTCTGGTTCCTAGATAAACAAGTTCGGGTTGATTAATTTTTAAGGATACAAAAATACTAACGGTAGATTTTCTCGGAATAAAATTGAATTCGTGGGCCCGATGACGTAGATTTACGGACATAAAAGTTCCACAAGCCTGAAATATGTGCCGTCTGAGCAAGCGTTTTCGTACCTTTTACGCCCAAATTTGAATTACGACCTTAATGATCTAAGCTGTTAAAGAGATTCCTTAAATAAATTATCTACTAACAACTGTAGTTAAAGTAACTGTAAAAACTTAAAGGTCAAAATTCCCCACTGAAATAAGTAAATACCAACAAATAAAACTTATGAAAACCATTTTGTAGCCAGCGGGTAATGTAGAGTTGAGTGATCATAAAATTAAAAGTGATCTTTTAAACTTTCCTTTTCAAAATAAATATCCTTTGTTGTTGGTTTTAAAACACAATGTTGCTGACAACTCAGGGCTGCCATGACGAGTTACATATTGCGGTAGGCATTCTGCCCGGCAGTGGTATCGATCTCAGCTTTCCTTTCTCCTGTGCACGGCCTCCCAATGGATTCATATGATTAATGTATTACAGCGCTCCAAAACTCATCCAACTCCAATTGAATTAAACAATTTCTTCGCACAAAACTGTTATTTGAAACAATTGGTCAATATTAATTTATTGACATACTGGTTTGGTCATTCCATAAAATATTTGAGATTTTGTAAAGTGAAGGCCCACCGCTGTGGTCTCCAGGTAGCGTGCTGCCTTGTCACGCAGCGGGCCCGGATTCGATCCCCGATCGAGGCAGTTTTTCTGGGTGAGGTTTTTATCGGGGTTTTTCCTCACCTGTAAGACAAATGTCAGGAAAACTTTAAGGCCCAAACGGTCCCCGAAATCATATGGCCATCATCATCATCCTTACCATTATCATCATCATCATCGTCCTTCATCGGCGTGGAAAGCAACGGGAAGCTACCACACCTACAATTTCCTATTAAAGCTGCAAGCATAGCATGAAAAATGCTATGATTGCAGTGAAGGACCTGCCTACGGGCAGAATTACTGTGTATGGATGTAAAGTGAAGTTCTGGATTTTTCAATATCCCAGTAATTTACATGGATGTCATAATAATAAATAGCTATTTATAGTAAAATATCCTAATATGAACTTCATGCTATTGATGCTGTAACTGTTATGGTGGAATAAATGTTCGCGAGGCTAACATGTATTGTTAAAATATTATTAAATATCACATGGATTTATAACGTAAAAAACGACGTCATTGAATTTATGAATATATATATATATATATATATATATATATATATCATACCATATTAAGCTTGCATTGCTCAATGTTAAAGATTTATTATAACATCGATAAAGCGTCACTGCTATAAAGTAAAATAAATATTCTCTTTAATTTGCTTACTTGATATAGTCAGCTACTAGATGGCAGTGAAGACAGTGTTCTCGCGACATCTAGTAATAATGGAGAGTATAATACATATATAAGAAAAAATAAGTGTTTGAATTGGATTCGCCTGGTAGTGTAATGGATATCACGCTGAGGTACAGACTCAGAGATCCGGGTTCGAATCCCGTCCAGGCATTTATTTTTCTTATCATACCATATATATATATATATATATATATATATATATATTGTTTTTACCTTTTGTGGATTTTCACTTCGAAAATGTGTTAAACTTATAGCGAAGTAAATAAATATTGATTTTTTAAACTCAATAATATTTCCGTTTCGTTCCATTTTTTACGGTCAGATAAACAATTTCTTAACATGTCAGAACAATTTTCATGATTAAATGTCTTAAAGTTCGGGAAATATGAAATAAACTAGTATTGGAACTATTGTTTTTAAGGTTGAAAGTTGCGTGCATTGTACGTCACGTGCTGACAACAAAACACCCAATGCAGACACACTTCGCAGTGACCGGCAGCAGTGATGGCGCGGGGGCAATACACACGAGCAGGTCGTTCTACCTCTTTTCGCGGTAAGTTGTTTTAATTCACTATCTCTTTATATCAAAATATTCCACTATGAACATTTTACAAACTAATGGAAATTCTCCGTAGAATGTTATATACTCTTTATATGCGAATTTAATTATTGAGATTTATATATAGTATTTTTTTAAATATTCTTAAATATCTTCAAATTCAATTTTAACAGCTTCCCCGAAATATATTGTCTTAATAATATATTTCGTAAGCTATCTAGCATTACCATATAAAATAATGTTGTGATTATTCTTATGACGAGAATGAAAATTGAAAAGTGAGCTAAGTTAATTAGTATTTCAATTGTCCATATCATTTAAACTGTAGCTAATCGAAACTTACGTTTGTGGATGAATTATATATATATATATATATATATATATATATATATATATATTTATTTATTTAATCGGCCGCGGTGGACTAGTGGTTATGCTCCTTGCCTCTGGTCCCGAGGGTCGCGGGTTCAAACCCGGAGCAAACTTTAAGCCGTGGGTCCCGAGTCTGAAGATTTTTAGGCTCGTAAAATATCCTTAAGTCTGAATGAAAGGGCTCTAAGCAAAATTTACCGGATTTTCCCGTCTTAGTACTACCTTGGTTTCCTAGATGTCAGTATGAGGCGGAATGCTGACCACGGACCACTCAAATTACATCTATACGAAAACAAGTGTAACTGAATTAGTATGGTTCAAATTCTTCCCTGTAGGGGGAGAGCGCCTAAATCTCTGTTAAGGGAAACATGGGCTTAGAAGATAGAAGATATATATATATATATATATATTTATTTATTTATTTATTTGAAAGAATTTGGAGTTATTAACGCTTTGCGTGGAGTGATTAGTAATGTACTATAAGCAGCAACATAAGCTACCTGCAAGAGTTCAAACAGAGAATAATAATACATGCAGCTTCTAACAGGAAAATAAACATTCTCTATGGATATCTGGTAAAATAATTAAAGAACAGATAATGAAGTATTTTATTTGGAGTGTGCCATTATATGGAACAGACACTGGTCACTAAGGCGTGATGAGGAGAGAAGGTGAAAAACACTGCTAATACTCGTATTTATATGGAGATAATAGAAAATGTGAAGTGGATAGACAAAACAAATGATATTGCACCAACAAGGGAGAGAAGATGTAATATGATCCATCCATCCATAGTAATTCTGCCCGAAGGCAGGTTTTTCACTCCAATCATAGCATTTTCATGCTATGCTTTGCAGCTTTACTAGGAAATTGTAGGTGTGGTAGCTTCCCGTTGCTTTCCACACCGGTGAAGGATGATGATGATAATGATAAGAATGATAATGGTCATATGATTTCGGGGACCGTTTGGGCCTTAAAGTTTTCCTGACATTTGTCTTACAGATGAGGAAAAATCCTATAAAAACCTCACCCAGAAAATCTGTCCCGACCGGGAATCGAACCCGGGCCCGCTGCGTGACAAGCCAGCACGCTACCTCGAGACCACAGCGGTGGACATTGTAATGTGATAGACAACATGAAAATAAATGGACCTTATTAGTTAGTATTTTCATGTAACGACGCTACCTAACAACTCGCAGTAAGTTAGTTAGCGTCGCAATTCAAATCTGGGAACGAAAGGACCATATGTTTTGCTTTGAGGCCACTTATTTAAGACTTGAGGTTTTTTTTGCGTACAGTAAATCCACAACAACGGACCTAAATTATACTTTCCTTCCGAACGAAGGCATGGTTACTATTTGTAAACCCTTAAAAATTCATCGAACCAAACCGGGGTTCCGGACGCTGACTTCAGAATCAGAGGCTAGCATCATAACCACTATTCCATCCAGGACGAAGGCCCGAAGATAAAAGTAGACTATCCTGAGTTGGCAGTGAAATATTTAGTTTTAGGGCTATGGATGAAATTGGACAGTGACAAAAATCTTGCAAATTTCTCACTTAGTTAAAAACATTTTTTTTCTTTAGAAATAGGCCTACTAAGGAAAGTTTGTATATTAAGAGTGATGATTTTTTTCGCAAATTCCATATTTTATTAAACGGCTCAGGGATTCCCTACATCACATCGTTAATTAAATGATATATTTTATTTCCATACACTAAAACATATTTACTTCAAATTCAAGTATAGACCTATAGGCCTATATACAAATATATAAACACATTTTTGTAATACATTTTTCACAGGGATTTTCTTAGAAAATAATTGAATTTAAATATAAAATTGTTGGAAAAATGTAGCTAAAAGCGATGATATTTATATGCTGAAACCACGAATAAGAAAAAAAGATTTGCAGCAAAATTATTCATAAATGACCAATATAAAAGTTTCATCCAACGCTCTTGAATATAGACCCTACTATGAGAATAATACACATTGTAACCAACATTTTAACATTGTACATTCCGTTGAGTGGCTCAAAGTAATTAAAAACTATATGTCGACGAATATTAAATAGTGTGTAGAAATATGTGATATATCGAATTTTTAACGTACATGGAGCGACAGGGGTACCAACCGGATTTTGGCCTTATATCCATGTGTGAATCGTAGATGTGGACTATAATGTAGCAAGTATATGTTTGACTTGTGATCAGAATGTCGGCTACAGCTAGTGTTAATAATCTGAAGCATATATTTATTGTAACCAAATTCCTATTCCGGTCGAAAATCATGACAAAATTTAATCTTGTAGAAGATTTCCGGGCTGTTGGCCGTGGTCTTGAGGCTTGTAGTTCCCCGACGTTTCGCCAGAGACTGCGTCCGCCATCCTCAAGGGTTGTCTTGAGACTGGCATTACCTGCCCTATTTATAAATTTTTGCGAGATGTCTTCTCTGCGCGGAAAAATGTACAAATAAGGCAAGTAGTCGACAAAGTTGCCAGTCTCAAGACAACCCTTGAGGATGCCGGACGCAGTCTCTGGCGAAACGTCGAGGAACTACAAGCCTCAAGACCACGGCCAATAGCCCGGAATTCTTCTACAAGATCATCATAAAAACCCTGTCCCTGAAAGCCTAAGTCAATATAGTATGCCAAAATTTCTTCCCCCAGGGGACTCCAACCAGGGCGCGTCCCGTAGCTCTGCAACAAGGCAAGATACCTTAGACCGTTCGACTATACCAAATTCCGGTGAAATTTGAATTTGGTGTCCCGGGGAGTTTGGTACAGATAAACGAGAGTACTTCCTGTAGCCTACGTCCAAATTTGGCGAAACATAAGTCTGCGGAGTTGACATTTTTAAACGCTTTGTGATACAGTAACCTACTCTTTTATGCTCACTTAATCTACTCTCATAAACATTTTTCATTTACAATATAATAATGATATTATTCGGCATTTTTGTAATAGTCATTTTTATTATTACGTTCTTTAAATTTCATCATCTTCTAATGTTGGAGGGGGGAAGGTAAATCGATCAAAGCATTGTTTGCAATTTTAAGACACTATTATTTATTTTTTGTAAAAAAAGAGAAATTCGCTAAAAGTTAAACTACTTCCTGATAATACGACAGCATGAAATAGTTCATTGATTTGTTACTAATAATTTTGTTAAAGGTCGGCCGCGGCGAACTAATGGCCATGTTCATTGCCTCCAGTTCCGAGGGACGTGGGTTCAAAACCGGCCGGAGTTGATGGATTTTTAGGATGAGAAAATCCAAGGGTCAAGTCCTCCGGGAGGGATTTTAAGCCGTGGGTTCTGAGTCTGAATACTTCCAGGCTCGTAAAAGAACCGCAAGGCATCTGTGAAAAATTTACCGAACGTAATCCATCCAAGAAAAACCTTAGTTGCCCACTAGGTGTTTCACTTAGGCGATATGCCAACCCCATATGTCCCATTAATATGTATGGTAAATAAAAGTGACTAAGTTAGGTTGGTTAAAGCCTTCCCACTAGGGAGCACCCTGATCCTCACTTGTGGAAGTACTGGGTGTATAGAAAGATAATTTTGTTAAATACCTTACAGCAGCAGTTCCTCATAGACTATTGGTGTTAATAAATTTGGGTAATTCTAACTAACATAAAGGACTTTATTAGACTAAAAGTAATATACATACAATGTTATTTACAAATATGTGTCGCACGGGCAGTAAGTACGCCGTACGTGCTGTTGACAGTCCGTTACAATAAGTTAATGTTTGGTAATAATATAACTTAAAAAACACAATAACATTACAATTAGACAACAATACAATTACATTATACATTAACTTGGTTTTGTAGAATTATTAACAATTAATGGTATTGCAATTTGTTAACATATTTACTTATTTATGAATGAGTGTTGTCCTTATTTTTTGTGTTTTGTCCAGAAATTTACCCAAGTTTATCTAATTTTCTGGGCTTACCAATAACTCGTAGTATGCCAATCTTTCACGATTTGAATTCAGACAAGGGGGTTTAGAGGCCAGAGTGGTTCGGTAAGTTGGCACTACATTACGGAATCGTAGCCTGCATTGTAAATATAATGTTTTACTTTCTTGTGTTTGTATTTTCTACTTAGCTTAACTGGTTCCATTTTCGAAGTTTTCATATACGACATCAGTTTTCTAACATTCATTAAAATAAACGTATTAAATAGGACATTTCTAGTCTCCAGAATGTTAACATATATTTCTTTATTCCTCTCCAACCTATTTTTTAAGACTTTTGCTGTTTAAATTACATATTATTGTCATTTTGGTTGTTAAACCTATTAGACAAGTGGATAGTTTTAATTGTTTGTACTGTGAGATTTCCTATTTTAAGAAAGAAGGTATTTTAATAAGCTTAGTAAATTTTATGTTATAATTAGAATAAAGCAGAAGAGACTAAATTGAAGTTATAAGGTAATGAGTAATGGCTTTCCTTATATTTCTATATGGCTGTAAGTTCTGAACCCTAAAATAAAGAAAGAAAAGCCATAGAGTCAGCCGAAATGAAGTTTTATAAAGTGTAGCCGGTTGCAAATTGTATGAAAGGAGAATGGAATATACTGTAACAGGAGCGAATTAAATGTTTTCAAACTAATGGATGAGGTAGAACATTTGGAAGGGACATTATCCTGTATGCGTACAGAAAATGTGAATTTTGCAGTACACATACCGCAAAATTGTCATAGCGACACAACCAATAGTTATTTTAGCTTGCAATATTGTTTATTACATATCAACACTTTTACATAAATAATAAATTTGAAATAAAAAAAAAACTGTAGAACCTCAGACATTGCTTCGTATTATTAAATTAATCACGCAGTTAAAACACTCTAAATGTTATCAAACTATTCAATAGTGTTCTGCCCGGGGGCAGGTCTTTTACTGCAGCCATAGCATTTTCATGCTATGTTTCTCAGCTTCATTAGGACATTATAGGTGTGGTAGCTTCCCGTTGCTTTACACACTGGGTGAAGGACAATTATGATAACGTAAGAATGATGATTAAGATGATGATGATGGCCGGATGATTTTCGGGGGACCGTTGGGTCCTACGATTCTTGACTTCGCCTTACGGGTGAGGAAAAACCCCGACAATACCTCACCCAGGAGCCTGTTCCGACCGGGAATCGAACCTGGGCCCGCTGCGTGACAAGGCAGCAATCTACCTCGAGACCACAACCAGTGGACGTTAAGCAACTAGTCCCATATAAAACAAACATATCTTCTGGTTAAAAAATGCAAGGATCACCTCTTCCGATGCGGTGTTATAAATCTAAAAACGATTGGTACTCTAAGTATCTATCTCTAGATTTATTTGGAATTAAACGCTATTCAGCTTCTTTGGCGTTTTTTTAAAAGTCTACAGAAATAACATTTTCTAAATTTCCATACATTTTAAATTTACTATTAATCACAACAAGAGTTATTATTTTATTAAACAGCATTACCTTAGATACAGAACTCATGACGAAATCATGACTTCAGAGAGACCTACTTCATAGAGGACATAAGAACCCAATTCTATCTACAATCCACAGAACCATACCAGAAATTCATAAGCATCAGAAATAGGAAGAAGAAGGAAATAGACATAGATTTCTACACCACAACTGCCATGCTGGACGACAGATGGACCAGAGAGTGCAACCCCCAGAGACACGTCACAACACGACTCGCAGTGCATGGATTTCATAACAAGGTGTGTATAAACAAGAAGTTCCACGAGCCGACCGAAGAATGCAGGTGTGTGTTGTGTGGACAAAGATGTAGGAAATACCACATCATAACATGTGCGAAAAGAACAAAAACTATTACAGACTACAGTAAAGACTAAACCACCACTAATGCTCAACCTGAGTGCACATTTCTTATTATTATTAAATCATGACTTCACCATGCAACAATACCAGAGCTAACTCTATAGTACTCAATATACTAGTGTAGTGAAAATAAACTCTATAAATTACTATTTATTTTCGTATTGAAAGCTATTTTACAATAATTTTCCATTTAGGTCAACTGAAAAGTAATATATGTAACTAGTAATGGAAATGCTTCGCGTCCTCGTCTCGGAATAGTATACAACTACGATCCTCGCGGAAGAAGAAACCCAGGAAGACCTACAAAAAGATGGCGGGACCAGTTTTAATTGGAGCTGGAACGGACCTTATGACCCATATCATAATTTAGATGATGAAGATGTAATTCGGGGACATTTAGGGCCTTAAAGATTCCCGGCATTTGCCTAAAACATTAGGAAAAACATAATGTTGAGTGATTCCGGGTTATGTGGCCGTGGTCCATAGTTGGTGTTGACACCAGACGTTTCGCCCTCAACTGCGGAGGGCATCTTCAGTGGCGGGTGCTTCTAGGCGTGTTTCCTGGTCGGAAGATCTACTACTTGGAGTAGATCTTCCGACCAGGAAACACGCCTAGAAGCACTCGCCACTGAAGATGCCCTCCGCAGTTGAGGGCGAAACGTCTGATATCAACACCAACTATGGACCACGGCCACATAACCTGGAATCACTCAACATTATGATTACCGGCCGTGAAAGCCTGCATTCAACTATTAGGAAAAACACTTAAAACCCTTACCCACGAAACGTATCTTGACCGGGATCGAAGCCTGGTCCGCTGCTTATGATGCAAACAACGTTACCACAAGACCACAGCGGTGGAATTAGTATATGTATTGTAGATTGAAATAGAAGAAAATAGAATACCAAAAAATGCCTTGATTGAAAAGCTAATGGAAGAAATGGAAGAGGTAGACCTAGAGAACGTTGGAGACACGGAATGAGGAGATTTGAGGAAAGAATATGCTTTAGACAGGAAATTCTGGCGACAAATCACTTTGTATTGTGGAATATTCATAATAAAAAAGTTTACATTAACTTTTATAGATTAAATTGATCATTTATAATTCATTGATTAATTAATTGATAAATTAATAGGCTTATTAATGTTTTTTATTATCAGGGAACTTACCTTATTTCGTCGTTCTCAAACGTCAAGACAAATGTTGGATGGAATTTGATTGTCTCGACCGTTTTATTATTAATCATTTGCCAATGAAAACTTTATTATTAGTTTTATTTGCTTATGATACATACAGATACAATATATACAGTACACACAAATATTCTCGACGTGATATGATCTAAAAGAAACTGGTAAATAAAATACCATTTGTTAGAGAATGTTTCATAAAAAAGGCAGTGTGCGAGAAATGCTGAACGTGTGTTGAAGAAATGACAGGGGACTCAATGTAAACACAAATTACACGATACGTAATGAAAAGATTACTAGCGGAGAATATACGAGACTGGAATAAGATTAAGAGGCATAAAAACATACAGGGTCGCTGCAAATATTATTTTCCATGGGTCATCATTTATCAACAAATTTATGGTAAGATTTATTAAAACATTTTAAGTATTTTTCTATAATGCATTTTATTTAATTTTCTTATTTATATATAGTGGTGGAATGTGGTCATCATTACAGGCTCCGCAGCTGAAATATGATAAATTATGCAGTTCGAAAAAACACGTTTTAGAGGCTATATAATCATATTCGAAGTTCTATAGAAATGGTTAGCATACTCTCCTCTAATTCCGACATTTGTGGGTCTAAACCCTATAGTGGCCGATGAACTTTTAAAAACGTAAAATTCTGTACATGGTTTCCTTCTGAAGAAGCGAGAAAGCATAGAACCCGTAACTAAGATTTACGATAAGTAAAAGTACCTCAAGTCTGAGATTCTGAGAAAAAATCATCGGCCTTGCATCATCAGTTTTAAATTGTGACGTCACGGTCTAAATGTTTAAAGAACGTCGTTAAATAAAATACTAAGACTAATATAAATGGAATTATATATTTTTAGAGAAAGGAAATACATACATTTTCGTTTATCTTGCGCAGAGGCCTATTTGGCCGTACGTGCATATTCCTGTTCTATGAATAAATGAAAACGTACGAACAAAAAAAAACAAATACATACATGACTATCGTATTTATACACCTACACTCAGACATAAAAAATTATATATATATATATATATATAACCACGTCTACTGTACATACATAGCAATACACGTCAGAACTCATACATAAAAATCACCATGTATAGATATAAAAATATCTCATTTTGTACAACAATAAAAAACTAGCTACAGAATAAACTTAAAAGACACCCACCTACACACACACACACCCACACACACATACTTTCATATACCATCCCCATAAACAGCAAATGCACTAGAAGGTCATTCCACTAAGTTTAATTAATATTCAATACAATCCAAGATCCGGAACATATAATTAAAGGCCTCATTATTAATAATAGGTATTTCCTTATTCATTTCCAATTTTGCTATCCCTCAATTTTGTTATTGTGCCCCAAAAAGTTGCATGTTTTCACTTTGCTGTCAATCCCTCTTAAAATATTCTAACATGGCACTCTCGCACGATCCACCAGAGAAATCTCTCAGACATAAACTGTTATCTAAGTTGTTCTGTCTCTCTACAAAATGCTATAATATGTCCCTAATTTTCCCATGGAAATGAATAGCTAATGACAAATGAAGGAAATTTTGAGGAAGTGACTAAATTATATACCTAGGAACAAAAATCGCAAATAGGAATGAGGTGCACAAAGAAATTAAACGTAGGCTCAATTCTGGAAATGCATGCTATTATGCATTACAGAGACTCTTGATGTCCCAACTCCTTAAAAAAACGTAAAAATGAAAATATATAAAACTAGTATTCTACCAGTTATATTATATGGATGCGAAACATGGACTCCTACTTTAAGGGAGGAAAGGAGATTACGAGTATTTGAGAATAGAGTTCTTATAAAAAGAGCAAAGAGAGATGAACAGACAGGTGAATGGAGAATACTTTTATAATAGTGAACTACATGGTCTTTATAGGAAGCTAGATATAATAAGAAAAGTTAAGTCTCGTAGACTACGATGGACAGGACATGGGGAATGAAAGACGTGCATGGAAGCTTCTTGTAGGAAAACCAGAGGGAAAACGCCCACTTGGTAGACCAAGAATGAGGTGGGAGAATAAAATTATTTACGATTTGAGGGAAGTAGATTATACAGGGAATGATTGGAAAACATTAGCTCGGGATAGGGATGTTTGGAGAGCTTATGTCCCCGCGGCCATGAACCTATGGGTTCGATAGTGCCAGTTAGTTAGTTGGTCAGTTAGTTAGTTATATATCTATCCTTCCCCACGATTTATAAGATTAAGGAAAGAGAGACCACGAGAATAGTGAGTGTTTGGGACTCGAACAAAAGAACCATGTGAAGAATATAAGCTACTATGGCAAACAATGTTGACGATATAGGATCTCTCTCTCTCTCTCTCTCTCTCTCTCTCTCTCTCTCTCTCTCTCTCTCTCTCTCTCTCTCTCTCTCTCTCTCTCTCTCTGGTTGATAGTAGGATAAACTTTAAACATGCGTTTTTAGTTTTTCATACGTGCCTGATATTTTCAGTAACATTGTGCAATACATAAAACAACATACAGTAAGCCTATTTAATCGCATTTAATAGAATTTTTAATTGGATTTTTAGAGCATGAAAACTAAAGGGGCTGTTGTATGGGTATATCTAAAGAAGTACGTTGTAGAATCAAAAATTGGAATAATTGTAATAAATATTAATTGACCTTAAAATTATATTTAGCTAATAAATAAATTATATTATGGTTAAATTGCAAGCAGTATATAGAGTGATTTCAGATGGGATAATGGGCATCTATTTAACCTTCGATACAGTTTTTTTTTTTTTTAATTGAGAATGGGTTTTACACTCAACACTTCCATAATTTCCTCATTTGGTTTATAGTCCCACTTTGTATAGCCTGCTATATGGCGCATAAATTGCATCTCATTTGCTGTTATTCGGCATTCATCTCTTCTTCGTAATGTCCATGCTTCACTACCATATCTTGCAAGAACCTTATAAAGTCGTATACTTGAGTTATTTGTGCTAAAGATGGTTTCATAATACTATTAATCATCCCCGTTGTTTTTTGTGAAATTTGTTATTTTCTTTGCTACATCAGCTTCATCTTCAAATGTTAAATTATAACCCAAATAATTAATTACTTAGTTTTATTTGTATTTCATATTGTGCTTTTTCGCAATCATATTAAAATTGTGTGTAGAATACCGTAAATCTATTTACTGTTGGAGCTATTAATATAAAATCATCTGCAAAAAACAGGAAGTATATTTTTAGCTTTCTTCTTTTTCTTCTTCACTTCACGGGCTAGGCAAATTGCCTGTTCCGCCTCACAGTTGTTCTGTCCATCCATCCGGCTGAACACTGTGAGAGAGATGAGATTGGAATTTTTTTGCATGGTCGGGTTACCAGCCCTTCCTAGTGGATAGGGGATTTATTTTGGAGTTTCCTTCTCCTAGACGGGTTGCTAACCAATTTAGCTTTCTATATATATATATATATATATATATATATATATATATATATATATATATATTACCCTAGGACAGGTCTTTCACTGTAATCGTAGCATTTTCATGCTATGCTTTGCAGCTTTACTAGGGAATTATAGGTGTGGTAGCTTCCCATTGCTTTCCACACCGTAGGATGATAATGATGATGGCCAGATGATGCTCGGGGACCATTTGGGCTTCAAAGCTTCCTTGCATTTTTTAGCTTTCTATTAATTTGAATAGAACCATGTCTGATCTGTCGCCAATATTAAAGTATTCTATTCTTGTATATGATAAACAGCAAAGGCGAGAGGCCACATTCTCGTCTTACACCCTTATTATTTCGGTCCATTCTGTTTGTGTGTTATTGATTCAATCTAAAATCAACTTGTTTTATAGATATTGTATATATTTAAAATATTCTGTTGTGCTAGATTGTTGTTAGCTAAACTTTCCAACAATTTGTTCTTACTGATTTTGTCGAAGGCTATTTCCACAAAACCTAAATGTGTTTCTTGTTTTTAAAATAAATCAATTGAAGATTAGAGGGAAAGAATCGGGTAACAATAATAACAATAATAATAATAATAATAATAATAATAATAATAATAATAATAATAATAATAATAATAATAATAATAATAATAATAATAATAATCCACCCATCCATAGTAATTCTGCCCGAAGGAAGGTGTTTCACTACAATCATAGCATTTTCATGTTATGCTTGCAGGTTTACTAGGGAATTGTAGGTGTGGTAGCTTCCCGTTTCTTTCCACACCGGTGAAGGATGATGATGATGATGATGATGATGTTGGCCATATGATTTCGGGACCGTTTGGGCCTTAACGTTTTCCTGACATTTGTCTTACAGATGAGGAAAAACCCCGATAAAAACCTTACCTAGAAAAACTGCCCCGACGGGGGATCGAACCCGGACCCGCTGCGTGACAAGGCAGCACGCTACCTCGAGACCACAGCGGTGGACATAATAATAATATTATTATTATTATTATTATTATTATTATTATTATTATTATTATTATTATTATTATTAAGTGGAAATTAAAAATAGAATCGCACGAACAAAACAAGCAATAAATGCTTTAAACTCTGTTTGGTGGAGCAGGGATATTGCAAAAAATAGAAAATTACAAACATATCAAACTATAATTCAGACATTTTAACATATGGTGCTGCAGTTTGGCAAATTTCTGCCAGGGAAATGAAAAGAATTTTAAGTACAGAAATGGATGTTTTAAGAAGATCAGCTGGAAAATCTAGAATGGATAGAATACGAAATAAAGAAATAAGGGAAATTATGAGTGTGCAAGAGGAGCCGGACATCATACACATTATAGAAAAGATTACAGTGGTATGGCCATGTCAAAAGAATGACAGAGCAAGTATTGACTAAAACTGTTATGAATGGATCCCAATGGAAAGGAGGAAGAGAGATAGACCGAAGAAAACTTGGATAGAAGGGGTTCAAGCGGCTATGGATATCAGAGGATTGTAGGAAGATCAATGGATGGATAGAGAGGAATGGCATTTGGTTTCCGGAAGACGGAAGCAGCTGCCATGATACCGGATGATGATGATGAATACATTTGTTTTTCCTGGCGGAGTTAAGGCTTTAATATCTTGCCTACCATTCAACCAGGTTAGAAAAAAATACAAAACTTACTGTTACATCAAAATCACAATAAACAAAATTATTATAAGTACATATACAGTATATATCTACAATACAATAATTATTTACAATATATTTTGATTTACTCTAGATTTATCGAATAAAACATAAAATGTACAAGATAAAAAATGAAAAAAATATTAATGTAATAGAATAAATTAGTTCTGGAGAAAAAAATAAATTATTTAACAAGTAATTTTATAAGCGTGACTTTAAAATGGGTTGTAAGGGGTAGTGACGTGTGTATAACCTCTCTATAATAATAATATAATAATAATATATTATTATTATTATTATTATTATTATTATTATTATTATTAAGTGGAAATTAAAAATAGAATCCTCACCTTCTCATCCTCACCTTCTCGTGGTACAACCCGTTTTCACAAACGAGGCTCTGAGGACCGAGTCACGGCGGTATAACCGTTCCATCTGGTACTGAGTAATGTCTGTCCAGAGACTAAAAGGTAGCAGCCCTACCACTGGACTACTTAGCGTCGGGCCAGTAACCTGTCCTAAGGAACTTCAAAACTACTTTCAAGTCTCAAAACGAAAAAAGCCAGAAGCAATTGAAATATGACGACCCACAGCAAAGAATATATCAACCTGCAGGAAGAAGAAGACGAGGACGTCCACTCAAAATACTTTTGGATGGTGTTTCTCTTGAGGCCGAAACAGGTCAACAAATGGCCTAAATTCGTGAATGTACTATGATGATGATGATGACTTTAAAATCTCAAGTGTGCGTCAACCCTCAATATCTTGAGGGAGGGAATTCAAGGAACGGGCAAATGCTTCTGTGAAAGAAGTAGAATAAAAAAGGTGTGGAGAGAGATTCACATTTTTGTGGGGATGGAGATTCTAGAGTCTCCATGGAAAAGACTGTCGTATAGAAGTGTGAAACACTAAAATATAGATTAAGTTCAATAATGGGTTTATTTACCACCAAATTATGGCATAAAGACAAATAAGAATGTAGTTGTATAATAAAATTAAAAGTACGTTTTCTAGGTTTCAAGGGAAAAGTGACTTATTTGGGTTTTTCCCCTGTACCCTTCGATTCAACCGTATACGACAGCTCTAATAAGGCGAGGCAGATTGAAATTGTTACTGTCATTAGCTAGGAGATTAGAATCCAGAGAGGCTCGAGGATTATCTCTCTGTGGTAACTTTTCTGACACCTCCTGCTGAAAATTCAAAGCTAAAAGTATCGATAGGCCGGTGGTTTATTAGATCATTAGTTCAATTTTCATATTTTGATTTGCTGCTTCGCAATCAAATAGAAACTCAGATGTTTTTGCGAGACTGTGTGAAACCCGATTAATGTCGTGTGCTAAAAAAAAAAACTTAATGTAGTCATCTGAAATTGAACCCATAACACATGTGATGTTAATCAGAATACATTAACTGTTTCCAAAATATTTATAATAAACGAAGTTGTACATATATTTAAAATATTTAACTCATGCCCCAAATGGGAGTCAACGATCAATCACATTTCAATGAATTTTGATTTACAACCAATCAAAGTCGTATTTAACCTCGATTTTATCAATTTAATATTATCAGTTTAAAATCAAGCTCCTCCTTTTTAACATTCTGAATAGGTCAGACCACTATTTTGAAGTGATTGACTCTCTAAGAAATACGTTGAATAGGCCTGTGACAATTTATATATTAACATGTAAGAATTATAGAATGCATGTGGCTACCAGATTGTATATATATATATATATATATATATACACTGCACGAATGTAACCAGATAGTGCTTGCGGGATATGATATAAAACATTTGTAGCAATTGATTTTACCACAAAAAAAAGAAAAGAAAACACTATTTGCACTTTCTTAAACGTATTATTTCCCTGGTAATAACGTTCCAGAAAAATACAATTTATACATATTTATATCACAGGACATCACAAATTAATTAATATACAGTTTGATGTGTTTCATTTTTTCTCCACTAGGGTGCATTCTTACAATATTGCGATCCTTTGGCAATAAATTATATTATCTAGTTGCAGTGGATGAACTAAAGAAGCATAACCAAACATTTCTCATTTGATTAATGTATTTTATGTCTTTCGGGTTAAATGGCCGTGGTCTGGTTTTATTAAAACTCGACGTTTCGTCTACTACTGCGGTAGACATCCTCAGGAGATTCTGCGTGTTCTTTGACTTCTTAACTTTTCAAATGTCAGGGCCAGGAGATGTGGTGGTGTATAATATTGCGCACCAGATCCCTGCATTAAATTCTAAATATCTCCGCAATACATACTCGTATGTTGAGAAGGCGTTATAGTACTGTTGATTGTGATTCTTCCGTCAGATGGGGACTTTAAGCCTGCCGCCCGTATTTGGCGTTTTTCGATAGGAGTAGGCTATCTACGGGCACCGGGGTTCACCTCCTCCCTTGTCTTTATCATCACTCATCATACAACACACACTACACTAATATAAAAACATACACTCATCCTACTCTCCTTTCTGTACACAATACAAAACAGAATCTATGTAAAGTGGTCTACCAAAGTGGTGCGTAAATTGAACACATTAAATCATGTATGCACCCAGCGCGGAACCCGAAGCACTAGAATTAGAACACAACACTTTATTTTCCTGTGGACTATATTAAAGCGTTCGATAACGTATTAAGAGGAAAACTCTGCACAATAATGACGGGAAGAGGATACCCAAAACATTTGGTAAATATAATTAAAACAATCAGTGAATGCACATCCAATACGTCTTCCTCCGAGGAGTGATTTTGGAAATAAACAGGATGAAAATCCTACAAAATATGTTTAAGAAGAAGAAGAAGAAGAAGATTAAAACAATGTACAAAAATAGAGCAATTGCTATAGACAATGGTAATTCCACTGATTTTAAAATAGAAACAATAAGACAGGGCTGTCTCCTCTCGCCGACTTCATTTAATATATATTTGGACGCAGCTGTCATAGAATGGCAAACACAGCTAAGTAAACATTTTAAACTAGGAACTACCATTGTAGACACAATTATGTTTGCAGACGATCAGATCATATGTACAGGATCAGAAAATGAATTACAAAAAAACCACACTACTGCTCAAGAAAAACCATGGAGAAATGTAATATCAAGATTTCAACGAAGAAAACAAAAACAATGGCCTTTCGGGGAAAATATGCAGTTCGATCGAACATAGTTTTGAACGATGACATTATCGAATAAGTACAGAGTTTTAAATATTTATATCACATATCTTACAATTGGGAAAATGATATAAATTAAAAAATTATAAAATTCAAAGTATGTGTGGGACTATTAAAAGAACACTACACACAAAAACAACAAAAGAAACAATGCAAAAGTTTTATAAGGTATTGGCAGTTCCCATTGTGACATATGGATCAGAGAATTGGGCCATGAATAGATCAGACAGAAAATTACTAGAAACGTCAGAGATGAAGTTCCTCAGATATGTTGCAGGATAAACTCTAAGAGACCATATTCCTAGTGAAACAATTAGGCAAGAACTCAACATTTTTAACATAAACTAAAAAATACAAAATTATAAACAAAAATGGCATGAACATATTTTAAGAATGGACTCTTCTATGCTAACAAAACAAGCACTGTTGTACCAGCCTCAAGGCTATAAAGATATTGAACGTCCTAGAAGACGATGGGAAGATGAATTCTGAGAGCGGAACAGGCCGAGGACTTACCATGAAGATGATTACTTTATATATTAAATCCTTAATAAATGGATGGTTTAGAGGAAATAGACCAAGTCCAGCGTATCATGTTTGGAGTAACAACCCTTTCAAGCCCAGCGTAGTTATTAGTGAAAGAACATCTTTGATTTTTTTCCCCCAATAACCAGCTAACTGTACATAATTTTATTATTAAGCCAATTTTTAAGAATACATTTACTCTTAAAATTACTCAGAGTGAAGAATTTCACATTTTTTCCAGAGAAGATGGCCCTTAGAGACACAAAAATCCCTTAAAATTTATAATATTGTAAAACATCAAAAACGCATTTGGTAGAATCCATTTTGCCTGAAATGTAAAAAATGCATTTTATTCGACGAAGATAATGGGTCTGGAAGGATAAAAGTTATTAATATACAATAAATTCTAAGTGGTTTTCCAAAATTCTGTTTGCAATTAAATTTTAGATTTGATCTTAAACAATGATAATAGTAAAATTCCTGCACGAATTCCGACCTAAGTTCCAGTTTTACTGTAAACAAACTGCATAAAATTGTAATCCGCCGACTCCGTCTATTGGGGGACAAGTAGTGCTACTTTTACCTGCCATATGACTGAATTGTGTACGGAACTACCATCGATAGAAACATCGTTCATAGGCAACATAATATTTTACGGGAAATAAGACTGAATACAAAGTAATATGGTACCAATGATTAGGAACTTCCACTTCTTATTCATTTATTTATGAAAAACATTATATATGGGCCGATATAATCAAACGTTTACTCTTTTCTCATGATGTCGATAGATATCCTTAATTTACAATTTCATTGCGAGCAGAATTTGTGGTCCATGCTGTTTCACCTGTAAATTCTGCTGTTATTTTCACCACATCCCCAATGGCTAATGTAGGATATTTTTAACTGAACTGCTTGGAAACATTGAAAATAATTTGTTTCTCTCAGCTTTTCAAATTATTTCTTTTCCAATCTCTTAAGACATTTTACAGAAAACGGCCAATATATTTGCATTGCGCGTGCGTAAGAATTTAACAATGGTTATTTAATCTATTACAATTATATGTTTTAAGATTCTCCCGTGTAATAAAATGTGATAGATTAATATATGGTGTTGATGATTTTTATTCCCCTCCTTCCCCCGTGTCCAGTGATTGACGAACCTCCCCTTTCTTACCCGCTTTCACGTAAAAATCCTTATTTGATTCAAGTGTGGAAAATACATCCATCCAACCGGTTTTTGGTACATTACAAACCAGAATTTAACTCGGAATAAGTTAGATTATATTATTATTAAAAATAAATAATAGTTAAAAAGCTAAAACAAACGCTTTATTAGAAAATTGAACAGAAAAAGGAAAAAGAATTTTAACTTTCCCACACGCTTGGGCTATACATTAAAGTACGTCAACAACAAAATCATCTCCAACACATCGCGACTGCAACTAGTTATCTAAAAAAATAATTTTACCCATCACAAAAGCGGGGGGTGCTGTTTATGGTTTTACGTTGTCTCCTTAGAGACTTTCCTTTTACCAATAGGCCTCTCTGTTATTTATCAAATGTATTAATGGATATAGAGCGCCCACGCTGTTGATGCTCTATAGAAATAAGTAGATTGTGATAATAAACCGCTCGGCCTCCTATTGGTAAAAGAAAACGTCTCTAAGAAAGAAAACGTAAAAACCACAAAAAAGCAACCCCACGCTTTTGGTGGTTAAAATTATTTTTTTGTAGATAGCTCTAGTTTTATTCTAGATGTGTTGGAAATTATTTTCATATTGACCACTTTAATTTTATCCCAAGCGTGTTGGAAATTAGAGTTATTTTTCATTTTTTAGTGCGGTTTTCTAATAAAGAGGGTTGTTTTAGTGTTGTAAACTATTATTTATTTTTGCTTTTTTAGCGTGGTTTTGGATACTTAAAGCGAGTTGTGTTAGTTTTTTACACTCTTCTTCCATTTTTTTAGTTTTCGTTTCATTGATTGTCATAAACCGGAATCCCATGAAATTTTAATTGCTTAACACTGCGCTCTAAACTCCTCCGGGCCGGTTTGCCACTAGCGACCTATGGCTCCTTGAAATTATATACCAATACAGTCCACCGCTCTACCAACTGAGCTCTTCCACACGATTGACGAAAACGTCGCTCCGCTTATACTGGTTTGTATTTTATTTTGTTTTCTGATGATTTCTGGCTAGGATTTTAGAAAAAAAGGGAAATTATTGTCTTGTTACCGGGTCCTTGATAGGTAAAAGTTTTAAGTCGGTCCAATGGTTTTAAGTGGGTTAACAAAATAGTTCTTCCGGTACATAAATGCAGGGCCGTGAGAGAGACAAATATAGGTCAAGCTCCTCTCCCGCGGGTGCTTGTAACAAAATACCTCAGAGGGAGGCTTTTATATATGCGATGGATAAAGAAAAATATTGGATGAAGAAGTTTAGATTGAATGTCAAAGTGCCCCCAGTCAATCGTGCTCAGCCCTGCGCGGCGACGAACAGTCCTTCCCCCCGACCCCGTGCCATGGCCCCTGATCGGGCAGGCGTCGCAAGCTGCCTGACGTCATGAGCCTTGCGTGTCGGTATAACATCGCAGGGGGTGACCCGCAAGACACAAAGACACATACGCCCCCTCCGAGCGTAGTGTTGGGCTCGCCCTGGGAGTAGTGAGGAGTCCTGGGGTAGAGTCCCATCCAAGCGAAGAGACTTCAGTTGCTGACCCAGGTAGGAAGTTATTGTTGCGCCTGTGTCAATTTTCTCTCCACCCACAATACTGCGCCTGTTCGCATGCAATCAAAACCAACTGTTGCTACATTTCACTATTCTAAATTCGTGTACACAAGACATCTTGTAAAAATTAACAAGTAAGTCGTACCCTCTACAAGTAGCTCGCCAGGTAGTTGTAGTGTAGACAATTACGCTAACCGTAGCTATTCTGTTTTCTTTTCTTTTTTTTTTATAAATTTCTTTAGTACACAAGCCTTTGAAATTAATCTGCTTTATTCAGTCCTAATTATGTTAATTTGTAGTATTTTCTATTTTTTCACAAGGACATAACTAACGAGTGTCCCATGGTCTAAGGTGATCCACAAAACTGTTGGCTTGAAGATGTAAGATTATGATTAAAGATGTGATTTCATTATTGAATAACATCTATTATTTAATGATTTCCTTTAAATTTGTTGATTGTAAAGGAGTATAAAATAACAATAAGGAATTAAGAAATTAATTGGGTACAAGAATATTAATAAGGGAAAAGCATTTATCTTTTTCTCATTATTTTCCATTATTACATTAATTTTTTAGGGTTCTTTCCATATGATTTTACAAGATGTAAAATTTTACACTACTTTTGCTATAGTCGTATTTTCTCAAGTTGCAATATTCAACATAACGCATAGATATGTGGGCGTTTCCACAGAATATGTTAACAATGTCATGAGGTCGCTTTACTGAGGATTTGAAAATAAAAATTGTGAATTTAAATCCCCTATGATCTGAGGAATCTCGCACTAACAAATACATATTTTAACATTAACAATTATTATTTTTATAAATTCAGATTCACAAATTAGATAATATAGCATGGTGATATATGTGAATATGTAACAACTATAAGCGATTCGAAGGAAGAGGGACGAGAATTTTTTTGTGGGAATAACTTAAAATTTCATAGTTACTCTTTTAGTAATGTCATTCGTTCATTTGATTGTCTATAATCCAACCAGTTTGAACACCATCAAGTATTCGTAAAACAAGTAAAAAATGTAACTATAGTTTACTTAGAGACAGAAAAAAATAACAATCATTACCTTCGTTTTATGAGAAACATGGCATGGAATATGTTTTTTAATTTCAAAAGGCAATGTTGTTATACAGGTCCACGCCACTTTTCTATTTCTCTAAATAGACTGTAGAATAAAACACTTTTTAGAATTTGTGTACATATTTCAATAGTGAGGAAAAGGTTCATGCATATTTCAACAATAACAATAATGATAATAATTCTTCTTTATTAGGAATTTCTCTATACTGCAGCAGTTTTCTTATAACCAATTGTAAATGTTATTCCTCCATAAATCGCTATTCTCTGCATCACTCTCTGTTAATCTTCTCGGCACCATACTCCTATGCACTCCTTGAATCCTCCGTTATTTTGGTCTGCCCTTTCTTCTGTTGCCCTTCGCTTCGAAATCTGTTATCATCTTAAGTATCCTGTCATCTGAAATCCTCTTTACGTGCCAAACCATTTCAGTCTTCTTTCTTTAACAACTTGTAGATCATTTTTTGGACATCCTTTATTTCTCTGATTTTAGTATTTCTAATAACAGTAATAATAATAATAATAATAATAATAATAATAATAAATAATAATAATAATAATAATAATAATAATAATAATAATAATAATAATAATTTTTAGGAATAATCCACAAAACAGTGTTTCTCCTTCAACCCCAAGTGATTTGTCGCCAGAGGTTTCTGTCTAAAGCATCTTCTTCCCCCAAATCTCTAGCTTCCATACTTATCTTCACTCCATCCATCCATCCATCGTTCTCTAGGTCTGTCTCTTTCACTTCTTCTGACTTTCCAATTAAGGATCTTCTTTGGTATTCTCTCTTCTTCCATTCTTATGAGGTGCCCATACCATTTCAAACGTTTTTGTTCTATTTTTCCTAACTTTTTTTTTTCAACTTGCATAATTTCCCTTATTGTGCTGTTTCTGACCTTATCCCTTCTTGAAATTCTTGTCGATCGCCTCCAAAAATCAATTTCTACTACTAACAGCTTGTTAGCTTGTTTTCAACTTACTGTCCAGGTTTCGTACCCATATAATAAAATGCTTTGTAACAGAACTTGAAATATAGTTTTCTTCGTTCTATATATTTCTATTCCAAACCACTGAGTTAACATACCAATGATTCTTCTTCCATCAGTTATAATAATAATAATAATAATAATAATAATAATAATAATAATAATAATAATAATAATAATAATAATAATAATAATAATAATAATAACAACAATGATGATAATGATAATGATAATGATAATATAATGATAATATAAACAATAATAATACCCAATATTTTTAACACTTCGTTTCCAAAAAATAAGAACAGTTGTATACGCATGTATGTAATAATTACTAGGTAATAAATTGGAATAAATAGAGCATGTACGATCCTTGAAAAAATGACATAGCCATTAGTTTATCAGTGAAAAACATCTTACGGAATAATTACAAACATTACACAGTCTGGAGTAGTGTAGTAATTAAACTGAATGAGAGTGAAAGTGCAGTCTCACAGGGATGCATGAGAACATTTGCAGCTGTTAAGACTGCAGTTTTCCACAAGGCTCTGAATAATTAGAGTATTATCCTACGATGCTGACGGAACAAAATGTTATTTTCTTTACATGAATCCAATATTTTGATTAAGTTTTTACTTAAGTTTTGATATTTAATTGTAAACACATCTGGATGTTTTACTTAATATTTTTTTACGAACAAACGATTAATAATTCTCTAACAAATAAGCAAATTCGCTGATATGAAAATAGTAAATGCAACATGTATAATTAAATTATATGGGAATGTGCGTTAGGAAGAATTGGCGATTTAAGTATTGCCGTTGCTAGCTTATAGGCAAACTCGAAACGAAACCCTTCCCCAACATAAAACTATACATTTTCTATCTTACAGCTTCATATTTTTCATTTCTATAATTTAACCAGTGTTTACATGTTTAGTTAATTATGCATATGATTTTACTTCAATTTTCTGATTTATTTATATATTTAATAAGATTCTACCAGTTATATTATATGGGTGCGAAACATGGACTCTTACTTTAAGGGAGGAAATGAGATTACGAGTATTTGAGAATAAAGTGCTTAGGAAAATTTTAGGACCAAAGAGAGATAAACAGACAGGTGAATGGAGAAGACTACATAACAATGAGCTACATGGTCTTTATGGGAAGCCAGATATAATAACAGTTAAATCTCCTAGACAGCGATGGTCAGGACATATGACACGTATGGGGAATGAAAGGCGTGCATGGAAGCTTCTTGTAGGAAAACCAGAAGGAAAACGTACAGTTGGTAGAGCAAGAATGAGGTGGGAGAATAACATTAATTATGATTTGAGGGAAGTAGATTATTCAGGGAATGATTGGAAAGCTTTAGCTCAGGATAGGGATGTATGGAGAGCTTATGTCCGCGCGACCATGAACCTACGGGTTCGTTAGTGCCAGTGAGTAAGTATTTATTAAAATAGTAGTTTATTTAATTAAATTTAATTGTATTTTTTTCTACAAAATAATTTTGCCACTAACTGAGCGGAACCGGGTTCGGTTGTCGGTCGGGACAAGTTTCTTGGCTGAAGTGTGTTTCGATAAATGTCGTAAACCTATAAGACCCAAATGGTTACGAACATCATCTGGCTATCATAATCATATATGTCAAGTTCACCTCGTTTCTTATAAATGACTGATTGAGTGAAGTGTTTTGTCTTAAATATTTATGTTGTCTCGGAGGTGGCCCTAGTATTGAGCTGATCTCTCATCCAGGGACGTCCTCCTGTCCTTTTGTGTTAAAATAATTATATATTATGTAATTCAGAGTTAGTTATCCTCTCCTGATTTGTTCGTGTTCATGTAAAGCCCATGTTCAAGTCTAGCTTCTCTTCGAGTCGGTTCAAGTCTAGATTCTCATCGAATCGGTTCAAGTCTAGCTTCTCTTCGAGTCGGTTCAAGCCTAGCTTCTCATCGAGTCGGTTCAAGTCTAGTGTTCTTACGATGTAACTACTCTTAAGTATAGATGCAGTTAGGATATCTTTCAAGTTAAGTTAAAGTTTAGTCTTCTTTTCAAGTACGGAAAAAGACATTGTATTTAGTTACTCTGGAAGATCGGTATAGTCAATTTAAATCAGCTGTTTTTCAAGTTAAATTAAATTTAGAGTATCGGCTACAAAACATATACTTTATATATATATATATATATATATATATATATATATAATCATCAACAACAAGGATTAAGCCCAATGGCCTGTTCCGATCTCATTATAGGTCGAATTGGTCCTTCCATCTCTTCAATGGTCTTCCCAACAATCTTTTCCCTTTTGGTTTATAATTATACATTCTTATTAGTATGAACTTTTCATTCATTCGTAATACGTGCTGAAGGTAAGCATTTTGATACTATTTTATTCTTTCACAGAGTTTAAATATATTAAGTTCTGTTTTTATATCTTCGTTTTTATTTTTATCGGTACTTTGGTATCTGCTATTGCTCTCACCATATTCATTTCTGCAGCCTCTAGTTGTTTACTATCTGCCTTTGTTAATGTCCAGGTTTCACATCCTTAGATAAGAGATGGAACTGCCAATACTTTGTAAAATTTTAAAATAGTTTCTTTTCCAGTTTTATTCAATAAAGTACGTTTAATTGTGCCACATAGATAATTGAATCGTTGTATTTTAGTGTGGTTATCTAAATTTCCGTCATTACCTAAATGACATCCCATTTAATTAAAATTCTGAACTTGGTCTATAATTACATTGTTTATCACTATTTTTGTATATATCCTGTATCATACTGCAGTATCAAAGAAAAAAGTATACATTATCTTTCATTCAACCCGTAGGAGGCTTCGCAATCTATATGGTTCGGACCCCGATAGAGAAGTCTTCGAAAGTTTTAGAGCTGGATAAAAAATCATAACATGAGTTTTGGCGTGGGCCAATGAAAAGTACCTATAAAGAGAGAAGTTAAAGTATGGTAAGGAGGGTATATATATATTTTATTATTATTATTATATTATTATTATTATTATTATTATTATTATTATTATTATTATTATTTGACTGGAGGCAAAAATGTCAAAAAATGGGCATAACAATCCAAAATACACATGTATATTCACTAAATTTTGCAGATGACCAGGTATTAATAGCACAAGACCACGATGACATAGAATATATGGCTAAAAAACTAAAAGAAGAATATGAAAAATGGGGACTTTATATAAACATTGAGAAAACTAAATGCCTGTGTATAGGAGAACAAATGGAAAATATAAATTGCAACAATGGAGAAGAACTAAAACCTAGTATTGAATGCACTTATTTAGGAACAAAATTAGACCATTCAGGCGATAACACAGTGGAAATTAAAAATAGAATCGCACAAACAAAACAAGCAACAAATGCTTTAAAACTCTGTTTGGTGGAGCAAAAAATATTACAAAAAATAGAAAATTACAAATATATCAAACCATAATTCAGAGCATTTTAACATATGGCGCTGAAGACTGGCAAATTCCTACCAGGGAAATGAATAGAATTTTAAGTACAGAAATGGATGTTTTAAGAAGATCAGCTGGAAAATCTAGAATGGATAGAATACGAAATAAAGAAATAAGGGAAATGATGGGTGTAGAAGAGGAGCCGGACATCATAGACATTATAGAAAAGAAAAGATTACAGTGGTATGGCCATGTCAAAACAATGCCAGAACAAAGATTGCCTAAAATTGTTATAGAATGGATCCCAATGGAAAGGAGGAAGAGAGGAAGACCGAAGAAAACTTGGATATAAGAGGTACAAACAGCTATGAATGTCAGAGGATTGGAAGAAGATCAATGGAAGGTCAGCGAGGAATGGCGTTTGGTTTCCGGAAGACGGCGGCAGCTGCCATGATACCGGATGATTATTATTATTATTATTATTATTATTATTATTATTATTATTATTATTATTATTATTATTATTATTATTATTATTATTATTATTATTATTATTAAACCTGTTAAAATATTTTCTGTGAGTTATATTGCACACAGAGTGAAGAAAAATTAGCAGATGAGCAGACTACTACGCAATTCTGTTTAGTCCATTGTGTAATTTATTCTCTTTCCCTTCCATCCCTTTATGCTCTAGGAGATTACATTTCAAATTGGAGACATAAAGATTAATGCTCCAATATGGAAAAGGTGAACTATTTAATATGACTAGATATGTCACTAATATATAAGAGTTACACAGCTAGGAGTTTGCTAGTGAACTGTTAGATCTCAAGCTCCATCATCATAAACAAGTTAACATAGTTTCACCACATTTACCTGCGACCAACTTCTATGCTCTTACCATTTTCCACCAGATCTCTCTACCTTCCCAGTCCCGATCTTGGAATGTTCTTCCTTCATCGCTTTCTTTATATTCTGCACTCCTGGGTGTGTTTTGATCTACTTCTATCTCTCCATCCTGCTGGAACCCAGTCTAAAACTACTCTTGGTAGCCTTTCATCAAGCTCCATACCATTTAAAATCAGTACTTCTAGAATACCATTCAAATGTATCTACATTGATTAGACTATCATATACAGTTTTCTTTAAAGAAATGCTTAATTTGTTCTAGAGAATATCGTAGTGGCCAGTTTGTCCCCTATTTTTCTTCTCTCTGTTCTTGTGGTATCCATCAATCCATCCATAGTAATTCTGCCCGAAGGCAGGTCCTTCACTGCAATCATAGCATTTACATGCTATGCTTGCAGCTTTACTAGGGAATTGTAGGTGTGGTAGCTTCCCGTTGCTTTCCACACCGGTGAAGGATGATGATGATGATACTGATAAGGATGATGGCCATATGATTTCGGGGACCGTTTGGGCCTTAAAGTTTTGTCTTACAGGTGAGGAAAAACCCCGATAAAAACCTCACCCAGAAGAACTGCCCCGACCGGGGATCAAACCAGGGCCCGCTGCGTGACAAGGGACAGCGGTGGACTCTTATGGTATAAGAGTAAATAATTATGATTATTTAACTCATGTCACAAATGGGAGTCAATGACCAATCACGTTTCGATGAATTTTGTTCTACAACCAATCACAGTCGTGTTTCACCTCGATATTTTTCTAATTCTGTTTATTAAAGAAAGCTCCTCCTTTTTAATATTCTGAACAGGTCAGAGCATTATGTTGTCAATAATCAGCAGATTCATTCGAACTACACATTTAATAATTGTGTGTTCAATAATTATGTTTTTAAATAATGATTTTACGTAGTTGTTTCCTAAAAAATAGTAATAAATAACCTATCATGTTCGTTATAATAAACAGTTTGATGTGTTTCATTTTTTCTCCACTAGGGTGCATTCTTACAATATTGCGATCCTATTTGGCAATAAATAATATAACTGGTTGCAGTGGATGAACAAAAGAAGCATAACCAAACATTTCTCATTTTTGAAGAGAAAAATTATACGCTCAGACCGGGACTTGAACCCGGGACCCTTGGTTCTCTAGACCAAGTGCTCTACCAACTGAGCTACCTGAGCAAGTACCGATCTAAACGCAAATCAGGTAGCTCAGTTGGTAGAGCACTTGGTCTAGAGAACCAAGGGTCCCGGGTTCAAGTCCCGGTCTGAGCGTATAATTTTTCTCTTCAAATATAATTTATCCATCATTGAGATGTACGAAATCAATAATAAAAAAATGTCTCATTTGTTTTGAAATATGGCCGTTTACATTAAATATATAAATATTTTAAAGTAACTATATTTAAATAATGATTTATGAGTAAACAGCCTAATTTTATTCGTTAAATAGTCCTAACAAATGCCACTCTTGATTTTCATATCCTCTAGATAATATGGAAATCACTTGTGGCATTACTTATGACTATTTAATTCATACCCCAAATGGGAGTCAATGACCAATCACATTTCAATGATTTTTTATTTACAACCAATCACAGTCGTGTTTGGCCTCGAATTTATCAACTGAAGTTCATCATATTAAAGAAAGCTCCTCCTTTATAACATTCTGAATAGGTCATAGCATTATTGTGCAGTGACTGATTCTCTAAGATTGTATATATAGTGCATGGATGTCACAAAAAAAAGAAAAAAAAAGAAACCACTGTTTGCACTTTCTTAAACGAATTATTTTCCAGGAAATGACGTTGCAGAAAAATATAATTGACATATTTACATGATAGGACATCATAAATTAATTAATACCTATAATGTTTGTTATTAATTTCTCCACTAGGGTGCATTCTTTACAATATTGCGATCTTTCGGCAATAAATAATATGATCTGGTTGCAGTGATTAACAAAAGAAGCGTACCAATCGTTTGTCATTTGTTTTCAAACATCGCCGTTTATATTAAATATATAATTATTTTAAAATAACTATAGTTAAATAATGATTTGTCAGTAAACAGCTTAATTTTATTCGTTAAATAGTCCTAACAAATGCCACTCTTGATTTCCAAATTCTCTAGGTAAATTGGAAATCGCTCGTGGCATTACTTATGATAAATTAACATTCTCTCATGTACACAAAAGCCTCCGAATTAGTAACCCAAATCAAAGTAAGAAGATTGAGATGGATAGGATATGTCAGAGCTCCCCAAAGGACTTACGATCACTAGAAACTCCACACCATATAGAGAATATATAAGCGGCCATTTAAATTATTTATTAACGTGAAGACAGAGAGATATCTGTCAGAGAACAATATTCGTAAGTAATATTGTTCACCCGCCAGCAAAAATAGTTTTTATATGCTTGTAGAAACGTATTATTAATAAATAATATATTTATATATTTAGCATGTTTTACAGTGTTTTATATCTTCCTGCTCCCAATTAATTAATTGCATTCTACTCCACATTTCTCTGTTATTCAAATCTGCATCACCCAATTATTTTGTCCCTCACATTCCTTAAAACATCATTAATCCACGTTAATTTGACCGTTCTCTTCTTCTACCACGTAGTATCCATTCTAATATTATTGGGGGGGGGATGAAAATAATATTAATAATGGTATCCCGAACTTATTTCCAGTCCCTTTGTTCTATTTGTACACGCTACCACTATGACTGCTGAAAGTTCCCATATATATATATATATATATATATATGTCAAAAATATAGTTATAACATCTAAATATACAAGCGTTACTGCTATAAAGTAAATATTCTCTTTAAAAATTGCTTAACTGTTATGTTGGCCACTAGATGGTGTTGGAACGAATTCCCACTACCTCTTGTGTGAATTGAGAATACTACATATATAAGAACCCTCAGGGGTCCTCATCTAGGGGATATGTGGATGGCGACCACAAGGTGCCCAAGCTGATCAAAACATTTCTTCCACTTACTTGTGTTTTGCACTCTTTTAACTTTACTATCTAACCTCTCTTGGTTAACTCTTGTTTTTTTCGACCCCGACGCTATTAGGGCATCCGAGGGCTAGGGAGTCTTTCCTTTCTTCCATTTCTTCTTTCCTTTATTTTCTTTTATTCTCCAGAAAAGCCTGACCAGAGGCTATAAGATGGCAGCCCCATCACTGGTCTTGCCTTCCTTTGGCCGGCAACCAATCGAAGGGACTATTATTATGCTTTCAAGTCTTATACGAGAATTTCCCGGAAGGATCGAACGCTGGAGGGAAAATTTTCTATAGGATCGTAACAGGCCTTGGCCTAATACTTGGAAGGAAGAAGAAGACATATATAAGAAAAATGTATGTTTGTGTTGGAATTCTTGAGTAGCTCAGTTGGTTAGAGCGCTAAACGTACAGAGTTTAGAGACTCGGGTTCAAATCCCGACTCAAGCATTTATTTTTCTTTTCATATCATATATATATATATATATATATATATATATATATATATTAGCTGATAGCACGCTGCTACGCCTAAATAAATGAAAGTTAATGTGCTTTTATGTTTAGTTGAATAAGTAAAAGGAAAATTAATTACAAATTTATATTTTTTAGATGCCCCGTGCTGATTACCCGGCGTTGCCCGGGAATCTACGTATCCCGATCTTCTTGACATAAATGAGCTGACATACGAAAATTAATGTGAATTATGTATAGTTAAATAAGTGAAGGGAAACATTTCTATTGTAATTATTTTTAGATACCCCGTGCTGTTTACGCGGCGTTGTCCGGGAATCAACTCATCCCGATCTTCTTGGCATAAATGAGCTGAAAGATAAAAATTGATGTACTTTCTATGATTAGTTGAATAAGTAAAATGAAAAATAATTATAAATGTATATCGTAATTATTTTAAGATTCCCCGTGCTGATTACCCGGTGTTGCCCGGGAATCTACTTATCTCGATCTTCTTGGCATAAATGAGCTAAAAGACAAAATTCGTTATTGTGAGTTATTCTTAAAATAATGCTTGCACAGGAATCTACGTACTTGTCTCGATCTTCCTGGCATCAATGAAAGACAAAAAATGGTTATTGCGAGTTATCCGCAAGAGATAAACATATGCTGTCGTCGGACTTTTTTGTAGAGCTTTTTGAGCTATTCAATTCTGTGTACATTAGTTTTGTGTATTTGTTATGGTTTAGGCAGCGTAAGCCATTTAAACGTGCAAAGAGCTACTTTTTTCACATTTTCCACTGCAATGGGAGATTTTTAAGGGTGTAGGAGTTGAGTATCAGAACTCTCTTATAGCCTATGTTCATCCCGGGAATCTCCTGAATATTTTGCAAAAGGCCCAATCACAATCGGATAAAGTATGAACATAAAGTACGCGCATAAAGTACGAACAAACAAACATTAATTTTTATATAGGTCTATTAGATTTATTTATTTGTCATACAGGGTGATTACAAATGATTGGAGCGATTTCATGATTTTATGGTAGCTGTAGTATTCGACATATTTTCACGAACTTTTACAGATACATAGAGCAACTTCCCAGGTTTTTTTTGAGATGTTACAGGTGCTCCATATGCTCCCCCTTGGTGATTCTGCAGATATCAAGTCTGTAATCAAGTTCGTCCCATACTCGACGTAACATGTCCCTATTAATTTGTTCAAAGGCATTGATTATGCGAGCTCGCAGTTCTGGTAAGTCTACTGGTAAAGGAGGCACAAACACTGAATCTTTCACATACCCCCAAACAAAAAATCGCACGGCGTCAAATCGGGGGAGCGTGGAGGCCATGACAACAATTTCTGATCATTCTCTCCACTGCGACCGATCCATCGGTTTGGGCAATCTCATGTTTAAAATTCCGAACATCGTGATGGAAGTGTGGTGGAGCACCATCCTGCTGGTAGATGAAGGTCTCACTGTCGGTCGTCAGCTGCGGCATGAGCCAATTTTCCAGCATGTCCAGGTACACGTGTCCTGTAACGTTCTGCTCGCAGAAGAAAAAGGGCCATAAACTTTGAACTGAGAAACCGCACAGAACACACTAACTTTTGGGGAGTCGCGAATGTGCTGCACAATAACGCGGGGATTTTCTGTGCCCCAGATTCGCACATTGTGTTTGTTCACTTTGCCATTCACAAAGAATGTTGCTTCGTCACTGAAGACAAGTTTCTCACAAAAACCATCCTCATCCATAAACTGCTGCATTTGTGTACAAAATTCAAACCGACTCACTTTGTCAATGGGCGTAAGGGCTTGTAGAAATTGCAAGTGGTAAGGTTTATGCTTCAATCTTTTCCGCAAGATCTTCCAAACGGTCGGTTGTGGAATGTTCAGCTCTCTGCTCGCTTTTCGTGTTGATTTCTGTGGGCTACGTGTGAAACTCATCCGCACACTCTCAACCTTTTCTTCACTCACTGAAGGACGACCCGTTGATTTCCTTTTACAGAGGCATCGTAGCTTTAAATTGCGCATACCATCGCCGAATGGAGTTGGCACTCGGTGCATCTTTCTCGAACTTCGTTCTGAAGTGTCGTTGCACAGTTATCACAGATTGAGTTGAATGAAATTCAAGCACAGCATATGCTTTCTCCTCGCCTGTCGCCATCTTTGATAACTGCTGCGCTCTCTCGGTTTAAAGCTGAAACACGGCTGCGAGAGAAAACAAAAAAAAACCTTATGAGTTTTTATACATAACTTTAAAGTTCTGTGAAGATATGTCAAATAAGATCGCTACAATAAAATCATGAAATCGCTCCAATCATTTGTAATCACCGTGTATGGTCAGTTTGAAAAGCCAATAAAAGATATGGTTGTAATGTTAAATAATAATGTTAAATAAAACTTAATTTAATTTAAACTTAGTAAACCATGACGATATTAGACATTATTATTCACCATAAACGCAATCAATCTATACTTACTATATATTCACACCAAGCTTTCCTCTTCTATCTGTGAATCACAATTTGAGTACACGATCGCACTGAAGTCTGCTACTTGATACATTGCATTACAGACCAGTTAATATTCTAATTTCTCTGCTACATCCACTACAAGAATCTGAAACTCTTTTCCGCAAGATATTAAGGGGTATTGGACGTTATTTTCTTTTTAAAAAATATTTTTATCTGGTATTGGTCTCTCGGTGTATTTATTGTCCCTTTATTTTCATTCTCGTATAATATTAATTAAATTAATTTTAATTTTTGTGTAATTTAAGCAAATCTATTTTAATTTATTTATATTCATGTTTCATTTTGCATGTTTTGAATTTAACATCTATACCATATCACTAATTCAGTGAAAGATAAGGTCCTGTACCCCTAACTCTGTTAACTCTGTCATGAATAGATTTATTATTATTATTATTATTATTATTACTATTAATATTATTAACATTTAAAACATTTATTGTATTAATATTTTAAGCGGAAAAGCATGAAGTGTGGCTGTTTGTGTGTAAATATATATCCACCCATAGTAATTCTGCCCGAAGGCAGGTCCTTCACTGCAATCATAGCATTTTCACGCAATGCTTGCAGATTTATTAGGGAATTGTAGGTGTGGTAGCTTCCCGTTGCTTTCCACACCGGTGAAGGATGATGATGATGATTATAATGATAAGGATGATGATGATGATGATGATGGCCATATGATTTCGGAGACCGTTTAAGCCTTAAAGTTTTCCTGACATTTGTCTTACAGGTGAGGAAAAACCCCGATAAAAACCTCACCCAGAAAAATTGCACGGACCGCGGATCAAACCCGGGCCCGCTGCGTGACAAGGCAGCACGCTACCTCGAGACCACAGCGGTGGAATATATATATATATATATATATATATATATTGGTATATTTTTACCAAAGAAATTCCTCCGAGCTTTACTAATTCATATTATTATTATTTTACGAAGACCGTTCCATAAAGAATAATTATTATTTTTAATGCTTAATATATACGTGATACAAATTTCAAGGTCATCCATCCCGGTTCCTTTCTATGAGTGGTGTATAAGACGAGATATGTTCACTACTTCCTACGGTTAGAGTGGAGGTGAACAAAATGCTGCTTTGAAATTCTGCATTCGTCTCAACAAATCTTCACCTAAGGCTTATGCAGTGTTACAGGAAACTATAGAGAGTCTATTCTTCCTTATAGCATAGTTAAAAAATTGTATTTATTGTTTAAATAGAGGAGACATTTAATTTCAAAAGAAGGTGAACCCGTCATTTTAGTTACTGCTCTTTCAGAAGAAAACCTCAATACCACTGCTGTCACAGTGAGAGAGGATCGATGAATAATCATAAGATCACTTTATGAAATCTTGAAAATTTCACTCGATGCCATATACACGATGGTAACAGAAAACAATCTGGTTACTGCACGACGGTAATGAGACGCCACACATTGCATATTTCGTTGCCGAATATCTTGCAAAAATCAAAGTGAAGTGCGTCCCTCACCCTGCATATAATCCGGATTTAATCTCGGGTGACTTTTCTATTCCATAATCTAAAGAAACATCTCCGAGAGTGGTGGGGTTTTTAACCATCAGAAGCAGCAGTGAAGACTGGGAGACAATTTTGAAAGACCTTCAAAGGTTGGTTCCAGCATGTCTTTGCAGACTGGCAGAAACGTTGGTACAAGTGCATTGTACTCAAAGGACACTATTGTTTTAGAAGAAACATAAAAATTCTGAGGATGAGTAAAAATACCTTCTACTTTCCAGGATTAGGTCAAAGCGACCTGTTCCGTTCTCAAATCCATCGTTTCCTTGGCCGTCCCAAAAATCACTTTCCATGCAGTTTGTAGGTGTTGATCGCTTTGAGTAATCTTGTATTGTCCGTTCTGTCTAAATGTTCTTTCCATCGGTATTTGTGCTCTTCATGTTTAGGAAAAAAGATAATTTTGTATTGAACACCCTTCACATATTGAATCATTTCTGCTTCAGTCTGTGCCAGTCTGCCTGCTACCATGACTATTCGTGCATTTCTATATCAAATTAGAGTGTCATGTTTCATGCCAAATGTCCCTTTTGTGTTCTTTAATTTTGGTCAATTTAAAAATGAATTTTAAGAAGTCCGGGTTATTAGCCTACAGCTTCAGATTCCGATGATGGGATTGCCAACTAGGCTGCCGCACCTGCTTTCCTCAGTTCTTAAGGCGGAGTTGGGACATTTACTTCCAAACTCAATAATTATGGGTTTCCTGTCAACACTAGTGTGCCTGCTTGCAGTGGATAAGATTATAAAAATAATTATATACTGTAGTACCTTCTGTTAACATTTTAAATTAATTATCTTAGATTTTTCTTTTTGTGTCATCACTAGATACCGGATGTTAGGGAAAATGCCTATAGTTAGTTATTATAGATATTGTAAAAGTGACTTCATATAAGTTCACACCAACGACCCTAGAGTTGTTTTGCATTAAGTTCATTTTGCCTATAAATGCCTATTTCAGCTTATAATGCCTATAAATACCTATTTGCAATTTTTTCTCGAAATTAACTCAGCATTTCAATGAAATCAATTAAAATGGACAAACTTCATGGCAGAAATCATTTCATAGAAGTTTTGAAGTGTTCTTTTTATAAATTATCTTATAATATTTTATGGTAAGGGTGGCAATAACCCAATAACCTAGCAGATAGATGGTTTCCCCCTCAATGCACTCCCGTTAGGTAAATATTGTATTATGCTCCGGTTCTAAGGCTTGGAGAAACGTTCTTTGCTTCTTTTCAATACAAACATTGTTGAGTGACACCGAGGGTTCTGCTCTCTGTAAAAAGGCAAAACAATTCCAAAAACATCTCTGATATCTTGGCATGCTATTAATAGCATATGTTTATATTCTTGATGTAAGACTGTAAAAAGTTATGTTGTAGTCCATATTTTGTAAGAGCCTATTTTGAATTTTTAGTGACTATATTAATGATTTTAGTGCCTTTTTGCCTGCCTTTTTTGGAGTTTTTAAGTGTCTAACATCTGGACTCTAGTCATCACCATTTGTAATGTCACAAAATTTTAACTGCTTCTAACACAAAAATTTGTTTTTACACTGTTTTTATAACGTAACCACATACATTTTGCATTAGTAATGAAAAGTTCATAACTTGAGAATTATTAACAGTGGAATTTGTTTATATTTTGTTTTCGAAAAAATGCATGCATATACAATAACAGTGCGCAAGGGCCTATTTGTACGTTCGTGCTTCTTTATATTTCATAATTATTGGGATTTTTGTTCTTGAATGTAATATATGTATACCCCGGTGAGTTGAATAGAAGGCCACATGACCTTAACTCCACCATGTCAAATAAATAAATAAACATAAAAAAGTATATTTACTGTATACACACAGGCACACTTGCACATACATAGAAAAAGGTATAAAATAATATCTGTCCTTGTGTCCCAACCATGCACCATTTATATACATATCATTGTAGTGATCTTGATATTTTGTGTAATTAAAATTTAGCTTACAGAACAAAGTTAAAAAATACTCACGCACGCAAGCACATACACACGCACACACACACACAAAATAACTACTTTATAAGACAATTCAAATAATAGAATTTAATATATAATAAAATTTAATACCGGAAACTGTTGTCATATTATAGTTCTCATTATATTTAACCACGGGGGAAGAAATTTTCTCAAGGAATTTCGGCCAGTATGGGATCGGTGCCCACCCAGCATCATGAGGCATTTGGGTAGATACATTACTTAGCGGCTCCAGGTTGGGAAAGCAGCTATAACGGCTGGGGGGCCGACATGCTGATCATACGTCACTCCTACATTGGCTGAATGATCCTCTACCTTGTGAATACTACATGTGGATGAGAGGCCAGGAGCTGGCTGGTACGCCAAGGGCCTTCTGGGCCTGTCGCGCCATGGAGTATATAGTATTGTATTTGTTTTTCTTTCTCGCTCTTGACATAAACAGTCAGGCGACGAAACTTTAATAATAATAATAATAATAATAATAATAATAATAATAATAATAATAATAATAATAATAAGAAGAAGAAGAATAAGAATAAAAATAATAATATTAATAATAATAATAATTCCATGGCGCGACAGGTCTAGAAGCCCTTAGCCTATCAGCCGGCTGCTGGCCTCACATCCACATGTCTCAATCACAGAGGTAAATGATCATCTAGCCAGTGTAGGGGTGACATGTGGTCAGCATGTCGAGTCCCACAGCCGTCAAACACTACTTATTGTAGCTATCCCAATGCCTCACGATGCTGGGTGGGCACCGGTCCCATACTGACCGAAATACCATGAGAATATTTCTTCCTCCATGATCAAACTTTAGATGTAACCCTTAGTTATTCGCGCGGAGTAGTTGTTTTCCGTTAGGTTGAAAGAGCTACAATTTAGTGACAATTACATTAATGAGATTCCCTGGAATCCACCTATTCTCAAATGTATTCATCCAGCACGTGTTTCTGTTGTATTTTGTTTCTTGGAATAGGTAATGACGCAATTATATTTACTTATGTCATTGTTGCTGCCTACGGAAATGTTTTACCCCGCGCGCGCCTAGCATCTGTAGAGAGTTATTTTCTATTCTCGTGCTTACAATTTGAAGTCTAAGAGTAAATATGAGTAGAAAGAGGAAAATATTGACAGAAGATGAAATTATAGAATTGTTGGAAGCATCAGATGATGAAATTGTTGGCGGAATTTTTTCTTCATCAGACGAAGATTTTGTAGAAGACAGTGATCATGAGTCTAAATCTATACAGAGTGCTGAAAGTGATCAGGATGATATTATGTCAGAAGATGAGGATGCCCAATCACTGGCCACTGACTATTTTTTACTTCTTGTTGAATGTTGGCGGCACCAATGCACATTTAATTATACAAGAAAATGTGGGAAGAAAGACTGCTCGCCGCGACTTCATAAAAGATCTTGGTCGGAGTCTACTGGACAGCTATCTGAAGAAAAGGGCAATCATAAACACTTTGCCAAAACCTCTTCAGACGAAAACAAGACATCTCACATGACCTGTGGAGGAAGCTGAACCAATGATCATCAGAAAAGGAGGGAGATGCCACTTCTGTCCCACAGCTAAAGACCGGAAGACAACAAAGTGTTCCGCCAATTGCGGCAAGCCAATCTGCAAAGATCCTATGGCGGAGTCCTGTCCAGACTGCTTTTCTGTTGAGTGATGTGTGAATAGAGGTTATTATTTTTAAAAAATCATTAAACTTTGTAATAATGTGATACAGTGTTACTAACTATGATAAAGACTTGAAGGCAAAAAAATACCCCGCACGAGTCCTCGTGTAGCTTATGCATGCGCGAGTAATTAAGGGAAAGAACTGGAATGTCCACCGCTGTGGTCTCGAGGTAGCGTGCTGCCTTGTCACGCAGCGGGCCCGGGTTCGATTCCCGGTCGGGACAGGCTCCTGGGTGAGTTTTTTCAGGGTTTTTCCTCACCTGTAAGACAAATTTCAGGAAGCTTAGGGCCCAATGGTCCCCGAAAATCATCCGGCCATCATCACCATTATCATTATCCTCCTTCACCGGTGCGGAAAGCAACGGGAAACTACCACACCTATAATTTCCTAGTAAAGCTGCAAAGAATAGCATGAAAATGCTATGATTACAGTGAAGGACCTGCCCTCGGGCAGAATTACTTTGGATGGATGGAAAGAACTGAAAACCTCATTCGCCGTTCTTCATAGGCAACATCTTTGATCAGTTAGATGGGCGAATTGCATAAACTGTACTGTGCAGGCGTTTGTGGCGATTACATTGTCCACGTCTCCCGAATGATTTACAACTTTAATTAAATGCAGATGTGTTCTTGTTTACATAAAAATGTTCTCATTACTTCACAGGAGGCACTGGTGAGTCAATACTGGGAAAACATTTTCTTGCTAAACAATAGTAACATGAAAGTTCGTTTATACGGTAACCGTTGGAGACTCGTATACGTGTTTAAAACCAACTTGACTAGGTGTTCTCGGGGTTTTCTTCAGTTTACAACTCAAATGCTGTGTTGGAATTTCATTATCACAATCTATTATATCATTAACAATCATTTCACATCTTATATAAGAGTGTAACTATTAATTTCTAATAATTATAACTAATTAAATGAAGTTGATTTTAAGATGCATAAGAAAGTATGTGACATTAACATCATTCAATTGATATTGTCACGTAAAATTATTTGTTACATCATTATTCAAATAGTATATTACGATGCAATATATGGTAATCGGAGGAAATTCAGAAGACCTCCAAATAAATAATATGATAATTAAACGTGTTGAAGAATTTAAATATCTTGGATCTATAATAGATAGATCTGGTACTTGGGAAAAAAAAATATTATTAACAGAGTAAATTGTGCAAGAAAGGCGATTAGATCCCTGAATGGTCTTTTATGGGATAGAAATTTGACCAGAAAAAAAGAGATTATACAGACAATAATAGAAAGTATACTTACATATGGATCAGAAAGCTGGACAATAAATGAAAGGATGCAGAAAAGAATCTTGGCGACAGAAATGGATGAATTATGGAGAAATATGAGAATATCCAGGCTACAACATATTCGAAATACATATATCAGACAAGAAATGGATGCACAAGAAACTGTTATCGAAAGGATAAGAAAGAGAGCCTTACAGTGGTATGGACATGTACAACGGATATCGGCAGACCAGTGTCCTAAACATGTGTTAGATTGGATGGTACCAGGCAGAAGGAAGAGGGGAAGAAGTAGAAGAGCATGGTATGAGGGAATATATGATGCCATGATGAAGAGGGGTATGGAAGTAGGGCAATGGGAATATAGGAATCTCTGGAAAGCAGGAATCAAGGGCAAACTGCTGTAAAGTGGAAAGCCTTTATTAAGTATTAAGTAATATTACGATGCGAGGTTGGGAATTAGTTTTTACAGAAAGGAGGACAATGTTTAAAAACCGAGCGATAGCGAGGTTTTTAATTTCCGAGATTCTGTAAACCACCTCACAAACGTGCGTTGTACATTATTTTTTTGCGCTATGGTGTTTTCAAAATAATAAATAATAGTAAAATAATATCTTTGTTGGAAATATTTGCGTTCATTATAAACAATTGACTAACGTTACAGTGTGTGCTATGTTTATTAGTTGAAACAACACGAGGCCGTGAGACCATTTAATTATAAAATGGTGGCAAGTACGTTTTTATCGTTTTATATTGTTTCAAATAAAGTTCAGTTCATTTAAAATGCAGTGATTTGTTTCATATAATGTATATTAACACTACCTTTTGGATATTTTTTTGTATATACACTTTATGTAGTATACATAGAGGGCAGTGGTTTTACTTCCCACACGCGTGTTTGTAATATGTAATATTATAATATAGTTTACTTTATTGCAGTATATTTATTTAGGTTGGCAACCGCGAAATGTAGGAAGTTGTACTTTCAACCATGGTCGCCATTGCTCTAAGTACGACAAAACGCACTATCGCGCAAAAATGTTTTAAGTTATTAAAAGTAATATCAGTAGTGCAAAACATGAGAATAAACACAGCAAAAGACTGTTTTACACATAAAGATCATCTAGTGATACGACCAACTAAAGATGTTAAACTATCTGAAAATAAATGGATACAGACAACAGCAAACATACATATCATATTGGTATATCAACAAAAGGGAGAATAACATTGACTATGATTTGAGGGAAGTAGATTATACAGGGAATGATTGGAAAGCATTAGCTCAGGAGAGGGATATATGGAGAGCTTAGGAACCGCGCGGCCATGAACCTACGGGTTCAATAGTGCCAGTGAGTATTTATATCAACAAAAGCCATAAGCAGATATATGTAGTAGGTAGGTAGTGTATTATTTAAGGATACTATTTAATAAATCGGGCCATTAGCATCGCAGTTGAGATGTGGGCGTGAAGTGGCCGACAAAATTTGCTCGGAGGCCTCTTGTTAGATATTTGAGATTCTCTGATGTGCAGTAAATCTACTACACGGGACCTAGATCTGTACATCTTTCATAAGGAACACATTCTCAGGATTTTTTATGCACTTGAAATTCGTCGACCCTGGCCGGGTTGAACTCACGAACCTCGGTGTAACCAAACGCGAGCATGGTAACAAATATTCCATTGGGACCAACTGATATACAAAAGATCTTCTGTCTCAAAATAAATAAATTCACATAAAAATATACTCAGCAAACTTATTTATTTTCAGGCATAACATAATTTCTGATATTAGTTAGTCCCAGGTGAAATAGTTGTGAGTCCATATAAAAATATAAACTAGGTATTACAGAACCTATCTAGTTTATATTTTTATCCAGTTAGGTGTATTACAGAATTACTATTTTCTGCATTGAACTGTTGAAGGTTTACTACGTTCAACTGTTATGCATGTTGATTTAGTAATTATATAGACCAATAAATTATAGAAAATATAAAATTTTATATAGGAACCCATGCCCGGAAATGTCTGTTTTGATAGGTACAAGTATCTGTTCGAGATTATTTGACAAATTGGTAAATTGAAGTTGTTTGTCTCCGAATTTAAGCAACAGTGCTTTGTTAGTACTCGGATGTTTGACAGGTTGGGAACGCCACGCGTTCTTGGACAATTTATTTCTTGACGGACCTTGTGGTGAGTATTCCTGACTATGTAATAAGAAGCCGTGAGTTCGATTCCTGGCCTCGTGAGAATTGTACACACTTCATTTGAGCCGGTATTCATGTCTTTAATGTGGTACGCATATGTGTGTAAAAGGAAAAAGACATTAAGAAGTATTAAAAAAGGCAAACATAAATAAGGAAAAAATGGAATGTAAAAAAACATAATAATAAACAGCTGATATAATAATAAGGATAATAATGGCTTGTGACGCATCAGAGACATTCCTGGATTCGTTGAACGAGTGTAATATTTCAGTTCCTGTATATATTGAGGCTAAGGGAAGATATTTTAAATAGTTTTTTTTAATGTGCATTTGTATTTTAATTTTATTTGTATGATCTTAAAGTATATTCAACAAGAAGTCTGAAATAGAAAGTGAAAGTTTTCGATAAATAACATAATTCTGGTGCGTTTCCTGACATAAATTCCTATAATATGTTAATTATATAAATTTTACCTGGTAAGTCAGTCGTCATCAACTAAGTTATTAAACTTGAAGTTATTCTAATAACTTAGTTGAGGACGACTGACTTACCAGGTAAAAAATTATATAATTAACATCTTATTACATAACCTCAACGGTGCTTTAACATGAATTTCAAAAGTGTTGATTCCTATAATGTCCTTAAAACATAAAATAAATAAATATTAACTTAAAACAAAAAATAACGAATCTGCATCACATCAAAGAAAAGTATTACAAAATAACATTCTTATAAAAATAATTCTGCATATTCAGAAAACATAATGTTTCCTAATGTCTCATCTATTACCCTAAATGTTTCGAATATAGTAATTGAATTCTAACGTATATTACCGTGTATAACAATAATATCAGTTTGTGGAAATAATGAACTTATCTTGTTTCTGAAATGAGTGAACAGATGTGTAAATTGCCAGTCACGTGTATCAGCTAATTTACATGTAATTAGAATTGAAGATGTTTCCCTCGGGGATGTTTTGTTATAATTAACAGACATCTCTTCCAGTTATTAAAATGCGGTGTTTTTTTATGATTCCAATTTTTTCGAGACGCTTGAATATCTTGGGTTTTATTGTTTTTAGGAATTTGTATGTGTGCCAGTGGGCTGTTTCTGTTGACTGTAGTCGTACATACTATGTACAAGTGATATAAAATTTAATAAAGTAGGAATGGGTGTTTAATGATTTTATGGATCGTGAAACTGAAATTTCAATTCATAATTTTACTTTAAGACTGAGAAAAAATTACGTAAAGATCTCAGTCAAGTTGGCGGAGAACTGCGATTTGATCTCGAGATCTCCCGAAAATGAGTCTCAAATATTACCCTTCGAGTCAATTTCTTAGATGCAATATTTTAAAAAAAAAAATACACTGAAGCGCTTTCTTTTAGAAAACCAAGGCGTTGAAAATTGTATATAAAGTAAGTTACGCAGTTTTTGTCGATATTATTTCAGTTTATATTGACTGTAAAAATATTTATAATAGTAGGGTTGAAATATTGACTCTCACTTTAAGGGAGGAAAGGAGATTACGAGTATTTGAGAATACAGTTCTTAGGAACAATTCTGGATCAAAGAGAAGTGAACAGACGGGTGAATGGAGAAGACTTCATAACAGTGACCTATATGGTCTTTATAGGAATCCAGATATAATAAGAACAGTTAAGTCTCGTAGACTGCGATGGCCAGGACATATGACACTAACGGAGAATGAAAAGGATGCATAGAAGCTTCTTTAGGAAAACCAGAGGGAAAACGCCCAGTTGATAGACCAAGGATGAGGTAGGACAATAATATTAAACATGATTGGAGGGAAGTATTTTATACAAGGGATGATTGGAAAACATTAGCTCAGGTTAGAAATGTATACAGATCGTAAGTCCACGCGACCATGAACCTATGGGTTCGATAGTGTCAGTGAGTCAGTTAGTTATTAGGGCTTTCCTTAATGCAAAAGTGCAGGGAATTTCAAGACAAAGAAGGAATAGTGAATGGTAAGCTAGAGTTATGTTATTTCTCGATCGCGTTTTTGCATCATGATGGGGAGATGTAGAATGTATATAATAAGAACAGTTAAGTCTCGTAGACAGCGATGGGAAAGGCATATGACATAAATGGCGAGCGAAAGAAAAGCTTGGAAACTCCTTGTAGGAAAACTAGAAGGAAAGCCGCAATAGGTAGGTCGAGAATGAGGTGGGGAAATTACATTAACCATGATTTGAGGGACAAATACCTAGGAACAATAATCACAACCAGGAATGAGATGCACAAGCAAATTAAACACAGGCTCAATTCTGGAAATGCGTGCTATTATAATATTATGAAGAAGCGCGCACAAATGTGCATTAGATTTGGTCTCTACTGTATGCCAGCAACGATTTTGTTCTCTTTAAACAGACATTGAAATGATATCTTGCACACGGTCTATCACAAAGCTTACACACGCAGTCCATTGACGTATCATGATAGTTTGAAATTCTGCAGAGTTTGTGGTGATATCCATGCACTGCCAGTCTTATTATTGCACTGCGTATCTTGTTTGGTCCAGTCCAGTCTCGATTAATCATAGCATCTGTCGCGTAAAAATCTTCCGGTATTTCTTTTCTCTTCTTTTGTCTTATCTCCTTCAATTTAGTTTCCAGTTTAGTAGCTGTCAACGGCCATACCATGTTGTGCTATTATGCATTACAGAGACTCTTGACTTCCCAACTCCTTTCAAAAAATGTTAAACTGAAAATATATAAAACTATTATTCTACTAGTTATATTATATGGGTCCACCGCTGTGGTCTCGAGGTAGCGTGCTGCCTTGCCATGCAGCGGGCCCGGGTTCGATACCCGGTCGGGGCAGTTTTTCTGGGTGAGGTTTTTATCGAGGTTTTTCCTCACCTGAAAGACAAATGTCAGGAAACCTTTAAGGCCCAAACGGTCCCCGAAGTCATAAGGCCATCATCATCCTTATCATTATCATCATCATACTTCACCGGTGTGGAAAGCAACGGGAAGCTACCATACCTATAATTCCCTAGTAAAGCTGCAAGTATTGCATGAAAATGCTATGATGGCAGTGAAAGACCTGCTCTAGGGCAGAATTACTATGGACAGATATTATATGGATTCGAAACATGGAGTCTTACCTTAAAGGAGGAAAATAGATTACAAGTTTTTAGAATAAAATCCTTAGGAACATTTTTGGACCAAAGAGAGACGAACAGGTAGGCTAATGGAGAAGACGACGTAAATTACATGGTCTTTATAGGAAGCCAAATATAATGAGAATAGTTAAGTCTCGTAGACTGCGATGGGCAGGACATGTGGCGCAAATGGGGAATGAAAGACGTGCATGGAAGCTTCTTGTAGGAAAACCAGAAGAAAAACGTCCAGTTGGTAGACAAAGAATGAGGTAAGAGAATAACATTAATTATGATTTGAGGGAAGTAGATTATACAGGGGATTATTGGAAAACATTAGCTCAGGATAGGGATGTATGGAGAGCTTATATCTGCGCGGCCATGAACCTACGGGTTCGATAGTGCCAATGAGTTAGTTAGTTATGATATGAGGGAAGTAAATTATACGGAGGTGATTGGAAAGTATTAGCTCAGGATAGGGATGAATGCCCGCTCGGCCATGAACCTACAGGTTCGTTAGTACCAGAGAGTCTCAATTCAAATCTGGGCTTAAAAGGACCGTTATATTTTGGTTAGAAGCCTCTTACTTCAGATTTGTGGTTTTATTACTACCGAAAATCTATGGCACTGTTCCACGGCTTTGCTTTCATTTTAAAAGTTGCAATTTTGAGATTCTATGATTTGGCTGCTTTTGAATTCGGATCCAGTGGCGGTTTAGTAACTTTTAATCCACTAGGGCCGATATTCAAGATAGAGGATGGATGTGAATAAAGCCCTCAACTAGTAGTTCCAGTCTCAAAATATTGAATCAGAGGCCTATATATTTATAATTTTTACACGCTTTATATTAGCTTGACCTGTATCTATCTATCTATCTGTCTATCTATCTATCTATCTATCTATCTATCTATCTATCTATCTATCTATCTATCTATCTATCTATCTATTTATCTATCTATCTATCTATCTATCTATCTATCTATCTATCTATCTATCTATCTATCTATCTATCTATCTATCTATCTATCTATCTATCTATCTATCTATCTATCTATCTATCTATCTATCTATCTATCTATCTATCTATCTATCTATCTATCTATCTTCTATCTATCTATCTATCTATCTATCTATCTATCTATCTATCTATCTATCTATCTATCTATCTATCTATCTATCTATCTATCTATCTATCTATCTATCTATCTACCTATATATCTATCTATCTATCTATCTATCTATCTATCTATCTATCTATCTATCTATCTATCTATCTATCTATCTATCTATCTATCTATCTATCTATCTATCTATCTATCTATCTATCTATCTATCTATCTATCTATCTATCTATCTATCTATCTATATCTATCTATCTATCTATCTATCTATCTATCTATCTATCTATCTATCTATCTATCTATCTATCTATCTATCTATCTATCTATCTACTATCTATCTATCTATCTATCTATCTATCTATCTATCTATCTATCTATCATCTATCTATCTATCTATCTATCTATCTATCTATCTATCTATCTATCTATCTATCTATCTATCTATCTATCTATCTATCTATCTATCTATCTATCTATCTATCTATCTGATCTATATACTTATCTATCATCTATCTATCTATCTATCTATCTATCTATCTATCTATCTATCTATCTATCTATCTATCTATCTATCTATCTATCTATCTATCTATCTATCTATCTATCTATCGATCTATCTATCTATCTATCTATCTATCTATCTATCTATCTATCTATCTATCTATCTATCTATATATCTATCTATCTAACTAGTATATCTATCTATGTAACGGAATCTTTCAACACGATTTTCACCCACTTAAAATCATTGGATCGACCTGAAACTTTGTATATCGAAAAGGACCCGTGACAATAACATTAATTTTATTTTTTTCTAAAATCCTGGCCAGAATCATCAGAAAATCAAAAAAGGTGTCTTTGTATCTACGTAACGGAATCCTTGAACACGATTTTCACCCATTTAGAAACATTGGATCGACTTGAAACTTTGAATACTTGTAAAGGACCCGTGACAATATAATAATTTCATATTTTGTTTCTAAAATCCTGGTCAGAATCATCAGAAAAAAAAATGATGATTGGTATAACAGGTTGCGGACTTATCGACTTTTAGTCAATCGTTATAAGAGCTCAGTTGGTAGAACGGTGAACTGTAGTGGTATATAATTTCAGTAATCCATAGGTCGGTGGTTCAAATTCGGAGGATTTTTTTAGAAGAGTATTACTTTTAGCTCATACTACAATAGTATCGAATTTAAAGATATTTACATTTTTATCTTATTCTGTAAAATATTAAAACTAAAAATAAAAAAATATATAATCCATCCATAGTAATTCTGTCCGAAGGCAGGTCCTTCACTGCAATCATAGCATTTTCATGCTATGCTTGCAGCTTTACTAGGGAATTGTAGGTGTGGTAGCTTCCCGTTGCTTTCCAGACCGGTGAATGATGATGATGATGATAATGATAAGGACGATGATGATGGCCATATGATTTCGGGGACCTTTTGGGCCTTAAAGTTTTCCTGATATTTGTCTCAGAGGTGAGGAAAAACCCCGATAAAAACCTCACCCAGAAAAACTGCCCCGATCGGGGATCGAACCCGGGCCCTCTGCGTGACAAGGCAGCACGCTACCTCGAGACCACAGCGGTGGACAAATATATAATAGTTTTAAAAAACTAAAACAACAAGCTTTATTAGAAAACCGAACTAAAAAATGGAAAATAATTTTAATTTCCAACACGCTTGGGATAAAATTAAAGTGGTCAACAAAACAAAATCATCTCCAACACATATAGAATAAAACTAGAGTTATCAACAAAAAGAAAATAATTTTACCATCAAAAGCGTGGGGTACTTTTTACGATTTTACATTTTCTTCTTAGAGACTTTACGTTTACCAATATATGTTTATTATCAAGTATATTATTTGATATAGAGCATCCCACGCTTTTGATGGTAAAACTTTCTTTTTGTTGATAACTCTAGTTTTATTCTATATGTGTTGGAGATTATTTTTTGCTGATCACTTTAATTTTATCTCAAGCGTGTCAGAAATTAAAATTATTATTTAAAAGTATTGTGGATTTAATATTGTTTAATAACATTTAATATTTAATTTTCATTTGTTTTATAAACTTTAATTTTATTCCCTTTAGGACACACTGTAAAGAGTAAGCAAATATGCGTACTTTTTTTTTAAATTATCTACTACGTAAAAACGGGTTAATATAAAGTCATCACATATAAAATATATTATTTTGGTAACTGGCGAGAGAAGGAAATTGTCTTTCTAACGATTTTCATTAATAAAGCAGGTCATCACCGTCGTAATTTAAATGTGGATTTAAAAGGCCAAACAAAAATTGTTCAAAGAGCTCTTATTTCTTGATTAAGGTTATTTTCACTTGCCACGCATTTACTAGAAGAAAGCAACGCCTTCTTAGGAAGGAAATTGCATTCAGAATTTGACGCCCTAAAAAACCGATGGACTCTGGCCGAGTTTGAACCCACAAATCTCAGACCCAGGGGCGATCATAGTAACAAATCGTAGTCAAAGACCTCTTATTTCTTGATTATAGTATATTACGATGCGAGGTTGAGAAGTGGTATTTACAGAATCGAGGAAAATGTTTAAAAACCGAGCGATAGGTCGGTTTTTAATTTCCGAAATTCTTTAAAATACTTCACAAACGTGCATTGTACATTATTTTTTGCGCGATGATGTTTTCATTATAAACAATTGAGTAACGTTAACAGTATGGGCAATGTTTATTAGTTGAAAGTACAGGAGACCGTGAGATCATTATTATTGATAAAATGGCCGCAAGTACGTATTTATTGTTTTATATTGCTTCAAATAAAGTTCACTTAATTTAAAATGCAGTGATTTGTTTCGTATAATGTATATTAACACAACCTTTTGGATTTTTTTGTATATAAAATGCACGTAGTATACATAAAGGGTAGTGGTTTTACTTCCCGCACGTGGATGTAAATGTAATATTACAGTATAGTTATTTAGGTTGGCAATCCCGAAATGTAGGAAGTTGAACTTTCAATCATGGTCGCCATTGCTGCAAGTACGACAAAACGCACTATCACGCAAAAGGTTATTTTCACTTGCCACACATTTGCTAGTAGAAAGCAACGGCTTCTTACGAAGGAAGTTACATTCAGGATTTGACGCCCTGAAAAATAAAATGGATGGACCTTGGCCGAATTTGAACCCAAGGGCGAGCATAGTAACAAATCGTGTTCAAAGACCTCTTATTTCTTGATTAGGTTATTTTCACTTGCCACACATTTACGAAAAGGAAGCAACGGTTTCTTACGAAGGAAGTTACATTCAGGATTTGACGCCCTGAAAAAAAAACTGATGGACTCTGGCCGAGTTCAAACCCACAGATCTCAAAACAAGGGTCGAGCATAGTAAGTAGAAGTTCGCCTGTAATTTGTCTTATAAGATAATGAATGTAATCTGCGCATGTGAGTTATGTAAACTTTTCAGTTGAAAGCTGTCTCTTTGTTGAAAGAGTTGCATGAAGTTGAAACTTGAAGCTGATGTGTTTTGCATTGCGCGAGACACACCCTTACAAACGTAACGCGATAAGCTTAATTAGTGCGCTCTTCACTAGTTTACACAAACTGACTCCATTCCTGCTTCTTGGCGATACCGTTTTCCCGGAAATTTTATATAATATATATTATGTATAAAGATACCTATATATTATGTCAAATAGATTTTTATAACTAACTAACTAACTCTGTGGATTGTGGTACCCAGAATTCCAATGCACTATTCGGTATATAAGTAACACAAGTAGTCTCTCTATATTCAATTAAATGAATACAGTTTATATCTTCTATCCAGTATATATATATATATATATATATATATATATATATATATATATATGTGTTATAATTAAATCTTTAACATTGAGCAATGCAAGCTTAATATGGTATGATAAGAAAAATAAATGCCTGGACGGGATTCGAACCCGGATCTCTGAGTTCCGGGTTCGAATCCCGTCCAGGAATTTATTTTTCTTATCATACCATATATATATATATATATATATACACACATATACTACTTATATAAGAAAAATGTATGTTTGTGTTGGAATACTTAAGTGGCTCAGATGGTTAGAGCGCTAAACGTACAGAGTTTAGAGACTCGAGTTCAAATCCCGACTCAAGCATTCATTTTTCTTTTCACATCATATTTGCCTTCATTGCCAAATGTCAAAAATATAGTTATAACATCTAAATATACAAGCGTTACTGCTATAAAGTAAATATCATGATAAAGTAAATATTGTCTTTGGTCAGGACATGTGGCACGAATGGGGAATGAAAGAAGGGCATGGAAGCTTTTGTAGGAAAACCGGAGTGAAAACGCCCTGTTGGTAGACCAAGAATGAAGTGGGAGAATAAAATTACACATGATTTGAGAAATAGATTATGCAGGGATAATTGGAAAACGTTAGCTTAGAATAGGGATGTATGGAGAGCTTATGTCTGCGCGACCATGTACCAACTGGTTCGATAGGTAGTTGTATGTAATATCATTGAGTCTTTAATATGTATTGTACTGATTTTTTTTTTCACTGATTGAGTGCCTGTTTAAATAAATTTATCATTACTGTTAACGGCCGCGGTGGGCTAGTGGTTATGCTCGTTGCCTCTGGTCCCGAGGATTGCGGGTTCAAACCCGGACGGGATCGATGGATTTTTTTAGGATGGAAAAATTAAAGGAGCAATCCTCCGGGAGGGACTTTAAACCGTGGATCCCGAGTCTGTAGATTTTCAGGCTCGTAAAAGATCCTTAAGCCTGAATGAAAAGGCTCAAAACAAAATTTACCGAATTTTCCCGTCCTAGTACTACCTTGGTTTCCTAGATGTCAGTATGAGGCGGAACGCTGACCACGGACCACTCAAAAATGACATCTATACGAAAACAAGTGTAAATAAATTAGTATGGTTCAGATTCTTCCCTGTAGGGGGTGAGCGCCTACATCTCTGTTATGGGAAACATGGGCTTACATACAACACATTATTACTATTATTATTATTTTGTTCATATTTCTAAACTTCATTATAATCATAATGAGGACTATTTATTTTTTTGTTAAATTCACGAACTCAAAAAAGATTATTTTTCCTTACCTTACAATGTTTCTGTATGCGCTTCGTTGGTTGCACTGCAAACATCCAGCCGATAAACGATTTCGGCCCATCGTAGGCGTGATTGTTGCAACAACATCGGTGATCCTTTGACTTAATTGTTACATATCTCTGATCGGTTCACTGTACACAATGTAATTCAGGTTATTGCCCCTTTCTTTTTTATTTACCAGACTATCACAGGAGTTTACTTAGACATGCTAGAACAGTACTTTTCCCCAACTAGACCAAATTGAAGAAGAAAATAACGTAACGTTATTCTTTCAACAAGATGGCGCGCCCCTCACTTTTCCCAACTAGTTCGAGACGCTCTGCATGCAAGATTCCCTGATCGGTGGATTGGTAGGTCCGATCCTATTCAATGACATCCTATAAGCCCTAACTTTACACCCCTAGACTTTTTATTGGGATATTTAAAAAAAAGATTGTGTACAGTGAATTGATCAATGATCTGCAACATTTAAGGCAAATGATCATCGATGATGTTGCAACAATCACGCCTGCGATGATCCAGCGCTGTTAGGCCGAAATCGACTATCGGCTGCATGTTTGCAGAGCAACCAACGGAGCGCACATACAAACATTCTAAGGTAAGAAAAAAACTTTTTGAGTTGGTGAATTTAACAAAAAATACTCGTTTTAATATCTCAAATAGTTTCTCAGCTATGCTTGTTTGAAATTGCTGCAACCTTTTTTCGATGACCCTGTCTGTGAGCTAAAATAAATGTAACAATTATCATGACATATAGTTAATTATCGGCTGTTCGTGACATTACATTTTTTCCTCAGGACACAATGGTGCCAACATTAGGTATATGAAGTATGTATAGCTGTTTTTCTGTACATTGAAAGGTTTCTATATACAGTAACGTATCGTGAACGGGTTTAAGATAAGCAACGCCTGTTTGAAGGTGATGGGTTTAAAATTACTGATTCGTGATCGTATATTAACAGAGTAATTGTAATATTGCTTACTTAAAATGAGTCACCTCACGATATATTTTAATTCTTATGTTGACAAAATTTGTATGTGGTAAAGGATTTAAAAAAAATGTTTTCCACACGAAATTTAATAACGCAAACATATCAAATTCGTCATAGAATGAAATAAAAAATTCATATTTCTGTGAAAAGAAAATAATGAGTAGAGACGCTCGTCATGTACCTACATCTGAGCTTGACACATTCTCATGGATCAGTAACCACTTTGTATTTTTTCTCAACCTCCTACAGGGCTCAAGCATATCGCCTCTACCCTCACTTTTAAAATGTGACCTGCCATCTGTCAGAGAAGGTTTTAAATTCGTGCATTATAATTCATAATTATGAACCGTACGTATGTCAACAGTAGAGATATGCGTACGTACTAAAATCACAGCACCCATATAAGGATTAATACTGTAAAAAATGTTTCAGTAAACAATGAACTCTATACTTTGTCCGCTCTTAAAGTGACCTTCACCGTGGCACAGTCGGTAGAGTCCCTACCTTCTACTCCGGCGACCCGGGTTCGATTCCCGGCGGGGTAGCGGATGTTAATTCTCCACCTTGGGTCTGGGTGTGTGTCATGTCCTTGTGAGAATAAAATGAAGTTAACAAAAAAGATAAAACGAAAAGGTAAAAACAAGAAGGAAAACTGTGTAAATGAAAAGAGGCAAAAAAAAAAAAAGTGATCCTTGTCAAAACAAAACCATGTGACCTGCTCGCTTTTCATTAGTTATGGACACCGACGTACGTTGTAAAGTAGTTCCCTTCATTAAATTAAAAATATGTTCTCTGAATATACTTGTTATTCTTCGTGAATGAAAATAATAATATTGAAAACATACAAAATATATCTAATTAATAATTACAACTTAAAATAGATTATTACATATGGGTGATGCATTTGAGTCATGCTTCAGTCGATTCTCATGAAACAAAATGTCTGAAAGTATCGAGTCTTCTGTTGCTATGTAATCTCCCTGTCAAAAGTGACAGTAACTGTGGCGCTAATGGCGAAAGGATATTGCTTCAACAACGTAACTCGGTGTCCACAACCAATGAAAAGCGAGCAGGTCACATGGTTTTGTTTTGACGAGGATCACTTTACGAGCGGACAGGGATAGTTCCAAGGCTCACGAGTTCAAATCGGATCGGGGTTGGCGGATTTTTCAGGGCGTAAAAAAATTAAGCTTGAAAGAAGAGGCCTCTGTGTACATTGTGTCGGTCTTTTCACGTCCTTTTTTGAATTGGCACGCTAATTCCCTCAGCTGTTAAAGACTGTTATTAAATGGAATAATAACAATTAGCACTCTTATAGGAAAGCCAGAGGGAAAACGCCCAGTTGGTAGGCCAAGAATGAGGTGGGAGAACAACATTAACAATGATTTGAGGGAAGTAGATTATACAGGGAATGATTGGAAAGCATTAGCTCAGGATAGGGATGCATGGAGAGCTTATGTCCGCGTGGCCATGAACCTTCGGGTTCGATAGTGCCAGTGAGTAAGTAAGTAACAATTAGCAAGTAACAGTAATACGGAAAATTTGTGGTGATTGTGTAGCAAAAATTTCATTGTTTTCATTAAATGTATATATTACACTATACTCAAATATTCTCCTTTCTTTTTCATTTAGCAGTATTTAATGTCACACATTAAAAAAAAATTATCTCCCCAGTTTTCTCATACATTAAAAATAAAATATCTCCACAGCTTTCACTTCCATGCACCTACCTATACATGTGTTTTTTATCCTGCTACAGGCCTTAGGAGGCCCTTCGGGTAGTAAGAGGTTAAAGCTCCCACCTTTCCAGACACTCTAGACGGGTTGTCAGCCCTCACGAGGTTCTTTTATCATCAGAGAATGGGTATGGTATTCATTTCCGTTAGAGGCTGAGTCGACCCCAGAGTAATGGTACCTCCAGAACGTTTGTGTTAGTTTTAAAAATCCTGACCCACCGGGACTCGAACACTCGACATTCCAGGTTGTAGCGTATTGCCAAATAACCAAATACGCCAAGGTGTGCCCCACAATAATAGCTATCTTTCGATAATGCACGTCTGAAGAGACCACTGAAAGTTGCGCGCAAGACTCATGGTTTGCGAATCCGAATCCCTTATCCTTATAAAGTCGGAGTTTGAGTCTTAATGCCGTCCTGAAATTCAAAAGGTGGTCATTTGAATAACGGATGAACAATGCGTCACAATACATGTCTTATATAAAAATATCAAGTTAGAAATTGCATATTAATGAAGAAACAGTAACCAATGTTAAAATCTAGGTTCCCTTTATGAGTGATCATTCGTTTTCAGGAAATTATTGTTATTCATATATTTGAGAAATAAATTATTTGGACGTTAAGCACAATATCAAAACCATATATGAAGCATTTGTTAAAATGGAGGATTATATATATATATATATATATATATATATATATATATATAATTAACTAACTCACTGGCACTATCGAATCCTTAGGTTCATGGCCGCGCGGACATAAGCTGTTCATATATCCCTATTCAGATGATGATTTCCAATCATCCCTAGTATATTTCCTTTAAATCATGATTAATGTTTTTTTCATTAAATTCCTGGCCTACCTACTGGGCGCTTTCCCTCTAGTTTTCTTACAAGTAGTTTCCATGGCTCTCTTTTATTCCCCATTCGTACCATATGTCCTGCTCATCGCAGTGTAAGGGATTTAACTTTCCTTATTATATCTCGTTTCATATAAAGATGATGGTAGATACTGCAAAGTAGTCTTCCCCATTCGCCTATCCCTTCATCTCTCTTTGGTTCAAAAAATTTGCCAAGTTCTTTACGATCAAATACTCGTAATCCCCTAAAATAAGAGTCTATGTTTCGCATCCATATATTATAAGTTAACTGGGAGACTACCAGTTTTATATATTTTCAGTTTATTTATTTTTTTAGAGTCGTTAGGACGGCAAGAACCCTGTAAGGCATAATTGTATGCATTTCCAGAATTGCGCATATTTTTAATTGTTTTAATGCATTTCATCCCTATTTGTACTTTTTTCCCAGTGTATTTGAATTCAGCCACTTCTTCAAAATGTCCCCCATTTGTTAATTAACTCTGTATTTCTATTACATAATAAATTTATATTTGTGACAGTATATTTAATTATATATATATATATATATATATTCAGTGATCCACAGCGGGCCCGGGTTCGATTCTCGGTGGGCAGGTTCCTGGGTGAGGTTTTTCTGGATTTTTCCTCACCTGTAAGACAAATATCAGGAAGCCTAGGGCCAACGGTCCCCGAAAATCATCGGCTATCATCATTATCATCCTTATCGTTTCAACGGTGTGGAAAGCAACGGGAAGCTACCACACCTATAATACTCTAGTAAAGCTGCAAAGCTTGCTATGATTGATGTGAAAGACCTTGACCTAGGGCAAAACACTATAGAATAGAATATACATAGGGCCTACTGTAGGTACATACAACTAAAACACGAGAAAAGTTATTATTTATTGTTATTATTATTATTATTATTATTATTATTATTATTGTTATTATTATATGATTCTAATAAATTTTTTTATTTTGCCTATAAAAATGAAAGTCTAAATTTAAATCCTCATAAACTAAGAAACACCAACGAATACACAAATGTAAATCTGAAATCTCTAGTGAAATAACATAATATTGGCTGTTCCTAAGTAAGGTATAATCTGATAACATTAATACTTATTTGTATTATACGAAAGATGTCTCATGATGGCTTGTTTTCTTAGTTACTGACGTCATGTTTGTTTTCAAATCTATAAACTTCACACAACCAATGAGGTTTGGCCCATTTTTTTGTACCGCTGGCTCTGTAACTTATAGACCAATAGGGAGCAGAAGTGATGGTAGAGCGAACAGGTGATTGATGAGGTACGTGAAGGTCACATTTATCTTCCTGTGGAAGGTATTCAACGTTCACAAGGAGAATGTTCACTGAGAATTGATGGGTTTTATAACAAGATCTTCATACCGAACAGACTGTATCAGTGAGGCCACAAGTTCAAATCTCGATCCCGAATAACCCAATTAGGTTTCTTCTGATTTTCTTCAGATGTCAATATGTTAGACTGGAATTGCAATATCATAGTCATTTCATCATAATCACTATTTCGAAACATCATTAAAATTAAATTAATGATTTTGTAAAAAGTTGTACAGAAAGGTCTATGGCATTCACTAAGGCACTGTGCGGCAAGCGCAACCTGCGTCAGCGGCTATCATTTCCAGTGAACGAGATCTGTGATTATTGCAATTACAGTATTTATATTTAAAATTTTAGGCTTTCACGGCAGGTTTCTTGATTCCTGTTGGGTTTGTCTTTCGGGTTAAATGACCGTGGTCTGGTTTTCTTAAAACTCAACGTTCCTTCTACTACTGCGGTAGACATCCTCAGGAGATTCTGCGTGCTTTATAAATTCCTAACTCCTCAACTGTCGGCTGCAGACTGCCCGCAGAATCTCCTGAGGATGACCGCAGTAGTAGAAGAAACGTTAAGTTTTAAGAAAACCAGACCACGGCTATTTAGCCCGAAAGACAAATCCAGCAGTATTTATATTGTTTATTAACTATGTATGCAAAGAAAAAGACAGAAGGCAGAACAGAGAGGTAATAAATAATAGTTTTAACAAACTAAATCAACACGCTTTATTAGAAAACTGGGCCGGATGGGAAAAGAGTGCCTTTTTATTTACGCACTTTAACAGTACTTAATTGGCATACATATTAATCAAATAGTATATTTAACATATTTAAGTCTGGGAAATTAATTATCATTTCTTTATTTTCTTGTAAATATGAAAATAAAGTGGGACTATTTCCTGTCATGACCACGAAGGTTACAACAGTTCTTACTTCTAACCAGCGATAAACCACCGATTATCACACCGATGACAAACGATGACCACAGACATACCACCGATGAACAGCGATAAAACACATATGACCACAATGTGCAAACCACATTGTGTACATTTAATCATATCTGTGGCTTCAACAAATTATGACGTTCCCTGGAATTCACCTACGTTAGAGTAATTGGTTTAGTTTCCATTAAATGATTTAGGTTTGCTTAGCTTTTAGTTTCCTTGCATTTTAAATTTTATTTAATACGTAACATAAATGACCTCTTCATGTGTGTTATTCTATGGAAAATTCAACATGTCTGACGGTTACAACATAAAATCATATTTCCACTACTTCATTTCATGATACGTTTCAATATTTTGACGATGGTAAAATCCCACAGCTAAATGGTATCATTAACACTTCGTAATACTTTAAATTACACCAAAAATGGCATAAGTCGCGTAAGTAAAAAAAGCTGGTCTTGTACAACCCCACCGAAAACTGAACTAAAAAAAAAAGAAAAATAATTTTAATTTCCAACACGCTTGGGATAAATAATGTTACCTTCAAAAGCGTGGGGTGCTCTTTATCAATTAATATATTTGATAATAAACAGGCCACTGGGCCTAATACTTGAAAGGCAGATGATGATGAATAAACAGATATTGGTAAAAATAAACTCTCTAAGAAGAAAATGTAAAAATCATAAAAAGCACCCCACGCTTTTGATGGTAAAATTATTTATCCCAAGCGTGTTGGAAATTAAAATTATTTTTAATTTTTTTAGTTCAATTTTCTAATAAAGCGTGTTATTTTAGTTTTTTAAACTATTATTTATTTTTTATTTTTTAGTTTTAATATTTTACAGAATAAGATAAAAATTGTAATATCTTTAAAATTCGATACTATTGTAGTATGAGCTAAAAGTAATACTCTTCTAAAAAAAACTCCCAGCCGGATTTGAATCAGCGACCTATGAATTACTGAAATTATACACCACTAGACTTCACCGATTTACCAACTGAGATCTTACAACGATTGACTAAAAAGTCGAAAAGTCCGCAACCTATTATACCAGTTTTCAATTTTTTGATTTTCTGATGATTCTGGCCAGGATTTTAGAAACAAAATATGAAAATACGGTATTTTCACGGGTCCTTTACAAGTATACAAAGTTTCAAGTCGATCCAATGTTTCTAAGTGGGTGAAAATCGTGTTCAAAGATTCCTTTACATAGATACAAAGACACCTTTTTTATTATCTGATGATTCTGGCCAGGATTTTAGAATCAAATATGAAAATGTTGTATTGTCACGGGCCCTTTACAAGTATACAACGTTCAAGTCGATCTAATGTTTCTAAGTGGGTGAAAATCGTGTTAAAAATCCCGTTACATAGATACAAAGACACTTTTTTATTTTCTGATGATTATAGCAAGGATTTTAGAAACAAAATATGAAATTATTGTATTGTCACGGGTCCGTTATACGTATACAAAGTTTCATGTCGATCCAATGTTTCTAAGTGGGTGAAAATCGTGTTCAAAAATTCCGTTACATAGATACAAAGACACTTTTTTATTTTCTGATGATTCTGGCCATGATTTTAGAAACAAAATAATTATTGTATTGTCACGGGTATTTTACAAGTATACAAAGTTTCAAGTCGATCTAATGGTTTTAAGTGGGTGAAAATCGCGTTAAAAGATTCCGTTACATAGATAGATAGATAGATGTATGGATGGATGGATGGATGAACGGACGGACGGATGGACGGATGGACGGATGGACGGATGGACGGATGGACGGGTGGACGGATGGATGGATGGATGGATGGATGGATGGATGGATGGATGGATGGATGGATGGATGGACGGACGGATGGACGGACGGACGGACGGATGGACGGACGGACGGACGGATGGACGGACGGACGGACTGACGGACTGACGGATTGACGGACGGACGGTCGGACGGACGGACGGACGGATGGACAGACGGACGGACGGATGGACGGATGGACAGATGGACGGATGGACAGATGGACGGATGGACGGATGGATGGATGGATACAGGTCAAGCTAATATAAGCGTGTAAAAAGAAAAAGCTGACTGTTACGTAGGGTTTCTGTGGACACCCTTTCACCGCGAACAAACGCTGCCGCCGAGCCTGCTTGCCGTTGACTGTCGAATATAACGTCATAGACCTCTTTACATTACCAAGAATAGGTTGTAAACTTTAATTACATGGTTGCCCCGAAAAGAGAGCTAACCCACAAACTACAAATTGTTGGGAAAACGAAAAAAACGTATAATGTCCATTTTGTGACTATTACATTTATTATATCATATGCATTTTAATCTCTCATCCTATTGGAATCATATACAGCCAATTTGAATGCAAAACAAAATGCTAATAACTAAATATTAACAATTTAATGCAGAATTCAGTGCAAAAGTGATCTAATTCTACAGAGTGGAAAAATTATCTAACACATATTTAACTAAAAATGCTATAATAAGATATAGAAAATACATATTGGATACTGATACAGTTAGAAAATTTTTTTAAATTAATCAGTTTTCAGTATTTATTTTCCATTTAATGTTATTTCGTTACATTATTTGTGTCTTTCTTATTTTCACTCAATTTCTCGAAGATTCTGATTAGAATCCAAGGAACTGTGGCGGAATGAATTTGCACATGTACAATAATTGCTTTTCCGCACTGCTATTCATGACTTGAATAGCTGCTTCCGCCATTTTGTTACATATAGATTACTATTCTCTTGAAAGCTTACTTTTAAAAATAAATAATACGGAACTGGAAGAGAGTATGTATAATTTTACATGCACTATGCCCTGATACTCTTCGGATAGGTCACTAATCCACTGAAAACTTAACTTTCGAATTTTTGTGGGTTAGATCTCTTTTCGGGGCAACTATTCAATTGTGAAACGTTCAATATCGTGACTGAAGGGGTGGTGGTGTACAATTTATAATCACTAAATTGTGCACCAAATGCCTGTATCAATTTAAAACCTCTAAGCGAAATATATGTTGAGAGGATATGAGATACCGTTTGATATCGATTCGTTCGTCCGATAGGAATGCTAAGATTGTCAGCCCCCTTAGTGCTTATCAAGTAAACTAAGTTATGTGAAAGTTCAAAATTTCACCTTATTTCTTCTCTTAATCATTATCATCATCATTACTCATAAAAGACACGTACAGTTCACAGACAATATATATATATATTGTCAAATATGACTTCTGCAAGGAACAAAGGACCGCTGCCTATGTTCACGGTAGTCCTACTAGATGGGACCAAAGCCCGCGAGGCAATTAATATATCCACACTTTGCTTTCATAAAGTCAAGGTAGCGGAATATAGACGAATGCAAAAAAAACAAGGAAACGCGTAATACACAGTCTCCTCCTGTCCCAGAAAGGAAAAAATCCATAAATAGGAAAACTAATGTCCCTTCTTCGATAGTACCAGTCGAGCTAACAGCTCCTGCTACCGAAGGAAGAATCACTCCAGATAGAGTTGAGCCAGCCGCTCCTCGATCTGAGAGTAAAAAATCCCAGAATAAGAATTCTATGAAAGGAAGAAAGGCAGTTTTAGTTGAGACTAATCCTGCTGCCAAGAAAGAAACAGTGCGAGTGTATGAAAATCCTCAAACTATACTCAAAGAACGCCATGAAATTCCCAGCGTCCAAAAATCAGTTCAAACTGAAAACATAAAAGCCACAAGTATATATACTCAAACAGAGAATATTACTACACGTGACGTATCCCCAAAAAACAGTTAAAAATGTACGTTCCCAGACAGAGAATGCCATATTAACTGGCGCAATAAGTCGACTTAAATCATTAAGAGAAAGCACAATGATCCATACAGAAATGCAAATCGATCTTCAATGTCTAGTTGGGATGACTGCCCATTATACTATGAAGCACCATATTTACGATCTGCCACATCAAGTCGGCACACTAATAGATTCATTAATGACTAAGGGCCGAAAAAATATCGACATCCGAATTGAATTAGAATGGGATGACGAAAAAATAACCGAAGCTGACGTTTATGAAATCTAGACACAATTATAGACACGACAGGTGATTTTGACGGTTATTCGCCTATAAGAACCGCCCTGAAATAATTACAAATGGGTGAAAAACCAGCTATCACCTCTAAAAAGCTGGAAGGCCCGACCGATTTGGCCATATTTCGATCCATTCTCACTAACTTCAAACCTACTCTGTCAAGGTTTCGGTGGTTTCCTTAAGGTTAAGATAAATATCGGAGTAGGCCACTTGATTTCACCAGTAAATTATTATAACATCCCATACAATTATTCCAAATTCAAAATTTAAGGGCAATTTAACAAAATTAAAGTCTAAAAAAATTTTAATTCATTAACCTATTCTGGAACAATTAATTCTAAATTATTATATTCAACAACTACTCTGTCAAGGTTTCTGATGGTTTCCTTGGCGTGAATACCGGAGTAGTCCCCTTTACTCCATCAGTAAATTCATTTAATTCCTTATCGAGCCGGGAAAGTGGAGGTGGGGAAGAATTTAATTTCAATTTGGGGCTGCAAGCTAATGCCTTCTCACCTGGACGACTGCTGCCTTCGTGCCTCTTCGGATGCGAACTTCACGGGATCCTGCATAACTAACATATAAAATTCATAAAAATATTCTAAGTCCATAAATCAACAAATCAGAAAAAAATACAAGTCCCTATATTCGATAAGAACGTAGGGACATCTACATAGCGGCCGCCAATCGCACTTCAGAGGTCATGGTAAAGTGCACTGTAACGCTCAAGTCGACCTCGTAAAAATTCTATGTCCAAAATTACAATGCCAAAATTTTTCTAAGTCCATGAATATTCACCGCAAATGCGGCCCATCGCCCGCCAACATATACTAAAGCCAGTCACGGCGATCTGAGAAAGGCAGAGTACCTGCATGGGCGACCACCAGGGAATACCATGTGCTTGACGGTGATTGGCCAGCCATCATACACTTTTAAACATTAATTATCTCATGATTAACATTCTATTCATTCTCATCATTCTGAGAAGCTGGCAACTATAGAACCTCGTCGAAAGAAGAACACTACGCAGAAATGCAAGACCGGGATGGATTCGTCCACCCGCCGGCACGTCGCACTGCCAGGAAAAATCAATACTACAATAAACAAAGAACATCAATAGAAACAAGAAATCTGTTTGAACATCTGAATGAAGAAGAGGCAGAAACTCCACCTCCCATAGTGGTATACTCCAAAGACATCACGCCACTAAAATTGGAAAGCATCACTGCAGGAAATAAGGAAGAAGTGCACATGAAGTACAACCAGGGCGTACTGACCATTAGGACCTCAACAAAGGCGGCCTACAAGCGAGCTTACAAGGAGCTCAAGAAATCCGAGACTCAGTTCTACACCCATGGCTATGGCAGGCCTCCTATCATCAAATTAGTTGTGAAGGGACTTCCTAAGTCCATCACTACACGAGAAGTATATGATGAAATTGCAAATAGGAACCTGCCGATCAAAGAATTAAGAAGCATCGAAAAACAAGTCCACATAAATGGAGGAAAAAATAAGATAGAGCTTCCTATTTACATCCTAACACTCAACAAAACAGCAGACCTTAAGGAAAAAATCGAAGAAGATCTAAAAGAGCTATTCAATATCCGTATTCGATTGGAACCCTACAGGAAACCCACAGGAGGCACCCAGTGCTTCAAATGCCAAGGCTTCGGACACATTGCAGAATTCTGCTTTCGAGACACAAAATGCGTCAGGTGTTCCGGAAACCACAGAGTCTCCGACTGCACCCAGACGGAAGTCAAATGCTCCAACTGCAACGCAGATCATGCAGCAAGTCATCGAAAATGTCCCTCATTTCAGAAGTATCTGAAAATGAGACAAACACAAGAAACAAGTCAACCATCTACCACGAGGAAGCCTGAAACCTACTCCAAGAACACCTCGAAAGACAGAAGAAAACTTCCCTCCCTTGCCTTCTCAGAACCCAAAACCGGAGAATATACTCCAATCCCTCCTTATTCTCCTTACCACCATCCTTCAAAACCCCCAAGTCCTTCAATCCACACTATCCTTCGTGAATTCTCAAGTTTCATCTAGAACATAGACTGCATATCCAGATACTACAAGAAATACCTTTTAAAATCGACAAGCTTAAGCAGCTCTTCAAAGAAAACATCCACCTGAAGAAGAAAAACTGTTTAGAGGAGCACTCTTCACAGCAAACACACAACTACGCTGCCACCTTCACTACAAGCATATCAAGATATTGGGTCAAGACCTTCGTAAGGTCGGTACCAAATCCGAACCTGAAATAATTGCTCTAGCATCATGATTAACATTATCAAAACAACATTATACATTAGTACACTATAGTACTAACTATTATTAACAATAAAAATTCACACTTTAATGGATTTTTACTATTTTTAAACATATATATCGAGTTCGGTACAACAGCCAATCAGAACGGAGCACACGATAGCTGCAAATATTCGGCCATGTGATGAGTGCGAATGATGAATACAATGATTTACGTTCAAATACATAAGTAAATGCTCCGGCTTCACTTTTTTCAAAATTTTTGGGTTAGTGGACTCAGTCTTGGTACCCATGTCAACTACGGTTGACCGGCAGCGTGGTAGCCGCATTCTGCGCTGTCCATCTTGATTCTTGATATATATATATATATATATATATATATATATATCCATCCATAGTAATTCTGCCCGAAGGCAGGTCCTTCACTGCAATCATAACATTTTCATGTTATGCTTGCAGCTTTACTAGGGAATTGTGTAGGTGTGGTAGCTTCCCGTTGCTTTCCACACCGGTGAAGGATGATGATGATAATGATAATGGTAAGGATGATAATGATAAGGATGATGGCCATATGATTTCGGGGACCGTTTGGGCCTTAAAGTTTTCCTGACATTTGTCTTACAGGTGAGGAAAAACCCCGATAAAAACCTCACCCAGAAAAACTGCCCAGACCGGGGATCGAACCCGGGCCCGCTGCGTGACAAGGCAGCACGCTACCTCGAGACCACAGCGGTGGACATATATATACTTTTTAATTTGCTTACTTGTTATAGTCAGCTACTAGATGGCAGTGAAGACCGAGTTCTCGCAACATCTAGTTATAATGGAGAATATAATACATGTATAAGAAAGATAAGTGTTTGAATTGGATTCGCCTAGTGGTGTAATGGATATCACGCTGAGGTACAGACTCAGAGTTCCGGGTTTGAATCCCGTCCAGGCATTTATTTTTCTTATCATACCATATTAAGCTTGCATTGCTCAATGTTAAACATTTAATTATAACATCGATAAAGCGTCACTGCTATAAAGTAAAAATATTCTCTTTAATTTGCTTACTTGTTATAGTCAGCTAGATGGCAGTGAAGACCGAGTTCTCGCGACATCTAGTAATAATGGAGAATATAATAAATGTATAAGAAAGATAAGTGTTTGAATTGGGTTCGCCTGGTGGTGTAATGGACATCACGCTGAGGTACAGACTCAGAGTTCCGGGTTCGAATCCCGTCCAGACATTTATTTTTATTATCATGCCACATATATATGTATATATATATATAATTATAGTGGATTGGGAGATAAGGACGTATGCCTTAACTCTGTCAAATAAAATGAAACTATTATTATTATTATTATTATTATTATTATTAATATTATTATTGTTATAATAATAATATTATTATTATTATTATTATTATTATTATTATTATTATTATTATTATTATTATTATTATTATTATTATTATTATTATTGAATGTCTAAATATTATTCCTTGAGAGGAGTTAATAATAATTAATAATTGATTCGTTATCTCAGTCAAATATTATATTTATTCAATAATTTGTCGATGTTTCAATCCCCTTGTGTGAGATCGTTTTCGAGACATTTCACCATACAAAATGGATAACTGGAAATGTCAAATGTCTTGAAAATGATCTCACACAGGGAGATTGGAATGTCGACAAATTATTGAATAAATTGAATATTTGGCTGTGTCGTGTGGGGTAATGGATATGGACTTTTTAAGAAGATCTGCACAATGTTCTAAAATTAGAGAGAATCTGAAGCAATATTATCCCAGAAAAAAAAATGAATTTTAACGAAACAATTATACAATTTGTGGGAAGTAAACAATTACAATTGTTTGGACACATGAAGAGGATGAATGGAGATAGATTGCCAGTTACGAGTTTGGAGCGGATTCCAAATCGGAGGAAAAGAAGTGGAAGACCTAAGAAGACATGAATAGAGGAAATAATGAATTTGATGAAGGACAGGAGACTGCAGGATGGTGACTGGAAGGATAGAAATGAATGGAGGAGGAGTATCAAAACTTAATATTGGACACAAGAAAATGTTGTATACATTTAAAATCTGTTTAAAAATACGGCAGTTAGACTGTAATTTTTTTTTTTATCGGATACATTATTCTATATTAAACTTAGCTTTCTAGCATGTCGTTCCATGGATTATAGTTTAGGTTTTACTGCATGAACAAAATAGTCAAAGAAGTCCACCACTATTTCTTCCAGAATAGTTTAGTATGTGTGGCACCGCAGACGGTATGTGGTAACAACCAACTTCAAGGCGTGACCCATTGCAAATCCGGCTGGAGCGGAATATTTGAAACTTTTTGTTGTTTCGGTCGTCTTCTTCTTCGTTCATGGAATATTTTTTATCCCTTCTTATATATTTTTTCTCTTTGATAGGCGTGTGTAATTTTTGTTTCGAGATTTTGATCTGTGCCATTCTCTGCAGATCTTCTAACCAATTCTCCTATATATATTAAATCTTTAAATGATTCAATATATTTATAATTCTGCTCTTAATGTGGTATTTTTAATTCGATCTACTCTTATATATCCCCTGGTGGCTTCTTCTTCTTCTTCTTTACTTCACGAGCTAGGCAAAAATTGCCTGTTTCGCCTCACAGTTGTTTTGTCCATCTTTTCACTGGCCTTCCTACATTCCTTGAACCCCTTGGCTTGTAGTTAAATGCTGCTCTTGGTAATCTTGTTACATTCATTCTTTCTACATTCCTGGTGGCTCCATGGTACAAATAGTTAGACATTCGCCCTCCACTTTTGGGGCCGATTTCGCAACTCGGTCAAGTTAAGTTCATGATAGACGAATCGGGGCCAGGGCAGGTTTTCATCAGGGTTTATCTCGTTTTTCCCTGCCAAAAACTTCACCAATTATTTGTCCACGCTAATGTTATCAATTTCGTTCCATTTCGTTTCATCTGCCCCAGGCTGTTTAGCCGGCATCCTTGTATATCCCAGATAGTTAATAATTAGGACTTCATCTCATCTCTCGAACTAGCATTACGCCGAGTAGCCTTTTTTTTTTAATTATACATCTCTAACATTTCTACGGTCATTTTTGCAGTTTTGATTTTTATTTATCTATTTTTATAGTTATAACATAGGAACGGTATCTTTCTGGACATCGAATTTTTTTCCATCTTTATATGTAATAGTATTCTGAATCATCCTGTATAGCAGTATTCATGACCCAAATTCTCATCTCGCACGGATCTTAGGGTTATTTATTTTTATTTTGTGTATTTATTTATTATATATGATAGAGTTAATACCGTTCACCAGGGCTAAATTATACATATAACAACAATAAATTATGAATTATATACATGATTAGTGATACATTATAGATATAGGCAGACTGCACAATATGAAGTTGACAATGGAACTAAATAAAAAAATGTAATAATAATAATAATAATAATAATAATAATAATCTGTAATTTTATTAAGCAATTGGCTTGGTAAAGGAAGTTTAAAATAAAAAGGAATAATTAAAGTATACATGAAACACGGTTATATATTATATTGCCTAAGGAAATATGTAGTGAGTTTTTTTTAACTGTCCTTGATATACCAGGGGAGGGAATTCCAGAGTCGGGTGGCCGAAACCGGGAAGGACGAGGAATAGTGAGATGTTCGATGCAGAGGAACAGTTAGCATTAACTTTTCTCTCGATCGTATGTTTAAGGTTATTGTCACGCATCGTCTGCTGCACTTTCTGTCTCTGTAAATATTTATTTCATACAGAGAGCATTCATGTAGTCTTGCTGCTCAGAGTTTCTATTAAATTCATTTTCAATTTCCTTTTTTCTGAAAAAAAAACTTTGTTTACATTTCGTGCTGTTGACACTCAGTAACTGAATAGCACAGATAAATCCACCAACTCTCTGTTATCAAGAAACGTCCACAGTTCAGTGATCTAGTTCTACATGAACGTACAAAATGACTTCTCTGTATTCTACTAACGAGCAAACATAATTATAAAAAGTTATACAGATTATATCTTTCATTATTTCAGTTTTATTTTCAGACACTTCAACTCTCTGTTTATATCACCCATAGGATATTTGTTTGTATACCAGTAGGCTTTCTGTATCTACTGTTGCCTAAATAAATTCATGTAGTGTGTATTGAGTAAATACAACTCATATCAAATTTAACTAATTAATTACAACAGTTTTATATTAACTGAAAATATATAAAAATGTTATTCTACCAGTTATATTATATGGAAATTAATATAAAATTATAGAATATTCACCTGTAAGGTCCGTCTCCTCAACTTAATTATCATTTAACTGTAGCGCTTTCGGGACTTGTCCCATCATCGGCAGGATTCAAAACTGGTGTTTCACTGAAGATCTGGTAGAGGGGGTTGTGTGTATTGGGTTCGTTTTCGTTTATCAGGCTGTCGTTGTGAGCTGCAGTTTTGAATCCTGCCGATGATGGGACAAGTCCCGAACGCGCTACAGTTAAATGATAATTAAGTTGAGGAGACGGACCTTTCAAGTGAATATTCTATAATTTTATATTAATTTTGAATAAACCTCAACGGAACACATCATGAATCTTATAAAAGTTGATATTATATGGATGCGAAACATGGACTCTTACTTTAAGGAATGGAAGGTGATAATAAAGTTTTAGGAAAATGTTTGGACCAAAAAGAGACGAACATACAGATGAATGGAGAAGACTACATAACAATGAACTACATTGGTCTTTATAGGAAATCAGATATAATAAGAAAAGTTAAGTCTCGTAAACTGAGATGGGCGGGACAAGTGGCACGAATGGGGAATGAAAATTAGCATGGAAGCTTCTTGTAGGAAATCCAGAGGGAAAACGCCTAGTTGGTAGACCAATAATGAAGTGGGAGAATAATATTAACAATGATTTGAGGGAAGTAGATTATACAGGAGGTGATTGGAAAACATTAGCTCAGGATAGGGATATATGGAGAGCTTATTCCCTCGCGGCCATGAGCCTACGGGTTCGATTGTGTCTGTGCGTTAGTTAGTTATACGGATTATATCTTTCTTTATTTCAGTTTTATTTTTAGACGCTTCGATCCTCTGTTTATATTACTTATAGTATATGTGTTTGTATACCAGTAGGTTATATATATATATATATATATATATATATATATATATCAGTAGGTTTTGTATACCAGTAGGTTTTATATGCCAGTAGGTTTTATATACCAGTAGATTTTATATACCAATAGGTTTTATATACCAGTAGGTTTTGTATAAATTGTTTGAATAAATTCATGTAGTATCTTGAGTAAATACAACTCATATCAAGTTTAACGAATTATTAAATTACGATTAATGGTAAGAACATTAAAATTTACAATTTGAAATCCCACGAAAGAAACGTCAGATATTCATGGCACCAGGATTTAAATTCTTGACTTTCCATAAGAGTCAAATTCTCAAATTATTATTATCATCTTCATAAAAATGTGGAATGTTCCTGTGCAATAATTTCATTTATGTTGCCTGAGTTATTGTTGTGTGTTAAAACCAATTCATGCAGCTTAATTTTGAAATGAAATTGGATTTATAAATTCCTGACCATGTTGCCAATTCCATGAATCCCAGCGAATAAACCAGTATCGAATAATATCTGTTGGTATTTGCAGATTTCCACAGGTAAATTTCCAACTGTTACTCGTATTCATGCAAAAAGAATGGATGAATTGAACCGTAGAAATGTATTTGGTTACACAGGAGTTATAGGTAAGAAATTTGAAATAGGGTACCCAGAAACTTAAACAAAAATTATATGAGTTATGGGCCGTTATAGTTGTTTGGATTTAATACTCAATATCCATAAAAATAAGATATGGAATGTTATGGGATAGTTCTGGTCTTCATTTTGACAATGGATGAAGTCCAACTATTAATAAAATTAATCAGACAATTTTTCTAAATTAAACTTTAAACGAATATGTGAAAATTTGACAAATAATGGATTATTTTAAAGATCCTACAAAAGCCAAATTTTAAATAAATATATTTTTTTCAAGAAGGGATAAGGTCAGAAACTGCACAGTAAGGAAATTAAACAAGTTGAAAAAAACATATTATGAAAAATAGAAGAAAAACGTTAAAATGGTATGGACAACTCTTAAGAATGGAAGAAGAGAGAATACCAAAGAAGATCCCTGATTGCAAAGCTAATGGAAGAAGTGGAAGAGGCAGGCCTAGAGAACGATGGTTGGATGGAATGAAGAGAAGTATGGAAGCTAGAGATTTGAGGGAATAAGATGCTTTAGACAGGAGCCTCTGGCGACAAATAACTTTGGGTTGAAAGAGAAACACTATATTGTGGAATATTCCTAAATAAAAAAATACTGTTATTATTATTATATTATTATTATTAATATTATTATTATTATTATTAATAATATTATTATTATTATTATTATTATTATTATTATTATTATTATTATTATTATTGTCGGCCGCAGTGGACTAGTTACACTTATTGCCTCTGGTCCCCAGGGTCGCGAGTTCAAACCCGCCCGGGGTCGATGGATTTTTGTTAGGTTGGAAAAATCTAAGCAGCAAGTCCTCCGCCGAGTCTGAAGAGTTTCAAGCTCGTAAGAGATCCTTAAGCCTACATAAAATGGCCTCTAAGAAAAATTTACCGATCTCAACATCCTAGTAATACCTTAGTTGCCTGCTAGATGTCTCGTTGGGTCGGTTTGTTGACCGAATGCCATTCTTGACATCTATGGGCGAATAATATAACTAAATTAACTTGGTCTAGCAACTCCTAATAAAGGAGAGGCTAAGGCTCAACATTTGGCTATGTCATTATAGATAGATAGTTATGTTTAATGCTTAAGTTTCTTTCAATTCCTAAATAAAGCCCAAAATCATTCATACTATTCTAAACTTCTATTTAATTTTCATGCTGGTATATGGGTATCAGATGTAAAAACTTCAGCAACTGATTACTCAGATATCTTTATTCTGGCACTTTGTGACCCCTATCTCGAATTGAATAATTTATATAACCTAATAAATTCCATCGGTTTAAATCAGTTACTAACACCATCCATCCACCCATAGTAATTCTGCCCGAGGGCTGGTCTTTCACTGCAATCATAGCATTTTAATTCTATGCTTTGCAGCTTTACTAGGGAATTATAGATGTGGTAGCTTCCCGTTGCTTTCCACGCTGATGAAGGATGATGATGATAATGATAAGGGTCATGATGATGGCCGGATGATTTTCGGGGACCGTTGGGCCCTACTAAACTTCCTGACATTCGTCTTACAGGTGAGAAAAATCCCCGAAAAAACCTCACCCAGGAGTTACTAACACAGTTCGCAATATTTGTCTTTGAAACTAGATGTATGCTTTTCCTTTATTTTATTGTTAGATAAACACCTGTTGATCCAATAATTACACTGTCATTACATAATTTATAACACTTATGACAGATTTCTTACTTTCAATAAATATTATTTTTAAAATATAAGAATATGTCATATTTAGGCGATATTCCACATTTTTTACCTTAACATTACTTATTGATAGAGTCTACTGCTTTTCTTGCGACTTCAGTTATTGGATATTGTATCGTGTTGTACCCAGTAACTGAGATTATGTTGCTACTGTTGCTTATATGCTCATAATTTGAAAATATGTTACGTTCTCTGTACCCTAGCGCGGCAAGTAGAAATAAATGAAGCATTTATAAAAATATATAACCTACATTAAGACAGTTTAATCAGTTCTCTGTGCTTTAACAGTTTCTTTATTCGCTATATCGCCAACTAATTGTTCTGTAATATTATTAAATAAAACGGTTCCCGAACATCATCTGGCCATCATATACATCAGGGAAAGGATTTTAAGGTGCGGCACCTTTCCAAAAATATAACTGTTTTCACACCAATAGTTCAATATATATATTTGGGGGATTAAATGAAGCGGAATGAACACAGTTTGTTGCACTTTTGCACCTTTTCGTGAGATTACTACATTTCGGCCCTTTTTTCTCCCTTTTTTATATTTCAGCACCTTTTGCTTCGCGTTTTTAAGGGATGACAGAAAAATGTATATTTTTTCTTCTTGAACAGCTTTTTAAAATCTCAATTAGAAGTCAACAATATTAAATAAATATTAAAATATAATTTATGTCATTTATACCCCAGAAACAATGGCCAATGTGCAGTGTGAAGTCAACAATAACAAATAATAAATATTAAAATATAATTTATGTAAACCACCAGTAATTTATATCCCACAACAATGGCCAATCTGCAGCTGTGAAGTCAAATTTAAATTTGAGCAGTGTTGCTGTAACAGTTTAAAATAAGTTCAGTTAGTACTGGAAATAATTTAACAGTTTTCTATCTACCGACGTGTTGTTGGCTGTGTTTTACTAGTCTGAACCGCAATGAATTTTTATTAGTATTACAACAGGGGTTTCACAACAATAACACGGCGAATGTTAAGAAGGATAAGTAGTATGCACTTTCAGAATTCAAAACGCAATTTATTGAAACTGATTGCATCATTCTTCGATGTCCCATCTTTGAAGTAAATATTGCAGTAAACTAAAGAACTATGGACTCTATAAAGAAGAAAAAAATGATGCAAAAATTATATGTATATATATATATATATATATATATATATATATATATATATGGTATGATAAGAAAAATAAATGCCTGGACGGGATTCGAACCCGGAACTCTGAGTCTGTACCTCAGCGTGATATCCATTACACCACCATGCGAATAAAATTCAAACACTTATTTTTCTTATATATGTATTATATTCTCCATTATTACTTGATGTCGCGAGAACTCGATATTCACTGTCATCTAGTAGCTGACTATAACAAGTAAGCAAATTAAAGAGAATATTTTTTACTTTATAGTACATATATAAGAAAAATAAGTGTTTGAATTGGATTCGCCTGGTGGTGTAATGGATATCACGCTGAGGTACAAAGTTCCGTGTTCGAATTCCGTCCAGGCATTTATTTTTCTTATCATACCATATTAAGCTTGCATTGCTCAATGTTAAACATTTAATTATAACATATATAGATATGTATATATATGTAACTGGTTTGAACCTTAATTCAATTGTTCCAGCGGCACTTTTTTGCACCTATTTTGTATGTATTTTCAGAACATTTTCCCCCCTTTTACGACCAAAATTTGCATCTTAAAATCCCTTCCCTAAACATCATATTCACCATGTTTAGTATGAATGTGTGTGGATGAATGGTGTGTTTCATATTAATGTGGTGTTGTCTCGGAGGAGGCCCTAACATTGAACTGATCCCTCATTCGGGGAGGCACTTCCAGTCCTTGTGCGGTCAAATACGCATGCGTGTGATCAATTGTTAAAATCCCTCTCCCGACAGATCGTATCACCCGTGGTTTGTGGCACGTAAAAGTGACAAGATAAATTGCATTAACGGAAAGGAATCAAATATTATTAAATGATTGAAATACTCATAATTAATTGAACCCTGCATTGATCAAATTAATATAAATTACATTGTCATAAACAACACAGACTTATTATAGAGCTGGTTGGCTCATTCGGTAGCGTTTCTGAAACTCGAATTCGAGAGATCCGGGGGTTTCAAGCTTATGCTGACTGAGTTTTTATCCTATTTTGTAGTCATAAAGAAAATACTGGGCTGTAACTTAATTGCCAAGAGTTATTTAATTATAATTACCATTTCATAACATCTTTAAAATTAAAATCAGTTAATTTATTTAGAAACCCACATGACAAACACAATCATACAACACTCAGATATTTGATCAAATATGACTTTCAATGTAAATAAGAATTAAACAAAAACTTTTTACTGAGAAACCGCGATCTAATTCACAGCAGCGTTCAAAACGTCCTTATAGGGAAAAGTTTTATTTATCATAAGAAATGTCACGAATGAATTTATCTAGAGGATTTGTAAATCAAGAGTGGAAATTGATAAGACTATTTAACAAGTAAAATTAAGCTGTTTACTCAAAAATCATTATTTAAATATAGTTACCGGTATTTTAAAATATTTATATGCAATGTAAACGGCGATGTTTAAAAAAATCAGAATTCTGTCGTTATGTTTCATTTGTTCATCCAGTGCAACTTGACCATATGATTTTATATATTGCCATCTGGCGTGGGAAACGTGAAATAGGATCGCAATATTGTAAGAATGCACTCTAGTGGAGAAAAAATGAAACACATCAAACTGTATATTATAAGTATTATAACCAACTTTACAGGTTATTAATTTATTTTTTTAGTAAACAACTCAGTAACATGATTATTTAAAACACAATTAATTATTGAACACGCAATTATCAAATGTGTAAAAATCTGTACATTATTTGCTATATTCAATGTATTTGTTGGGGTATCAGTCACTGCAAAATAATGCTCTGACCTGTTGAGAATATTAAAAGGGAAGAGCTTTCTTTACCACAAAAAGAGGATGTGGTAAAGATAATTCGATAAATAAAAGTGAAAGACGACTGCCATTGGTTGTAAAACAAATTTCATTGAAACGTGATTGGTCATTGTCTCCAAATTGGGGCATGAGTTAAATAGTCAATCAAATTTATACAATTGTGGATTTGAGAATACATTTTAAGTTTTATTGTGGTCCATCAAAACACTGCCCTATGCTCCTGATAGGAGATAAAGGAGATGATGATTAAAACACTAACTAGCAAACTAACTCACTGGCACTATCGAACCCGGAAATTCATGGCCGTGCGGACATACATATATGTTTTCAGCACAGATTATATATATATATATATATATATATATGATACTAATTATAAAGATTTAAAAATATATTAAAAGTCACAATGTAAATTTCAACATTTTATACGATAAACATAATAATAATAATAATAATAATAATATAATAATAATAATAACAATATGACAAATCAAACTAGAAACACCAATTAATATATGGTAAACATGGCGATTATGATAATGATGATTATGATGGTCAGGTGATGTTCAGAGACCTTTGGGCCTTACAATTTCCTAATATTTGTCTTACAAGTGAGGAAAAAAAAAAATGGGGGAAAAAAACCATCGCCCGCCAAGTGTTCCGACCGGGTATTCAGAGAGAGCATTGGCCATAATACAGATAAAACCTATAATATGATCATTGTAGTTAAAGCGACTATAACGAAACATAAAAAAGTATATAAATTATTTGGCTGCGAGAACATTTTAACAAAAAAGAAAGAAAGAAAGAAAGAAAGCACTCTTGATGTTAGAAGCGGAGAGAAGATGCTAATGTTACACCTGGGAACCTTAGCACTTGTGTTCATGCTATGAAGATTGATTATCTACGCCTTCATCTAAATAAAACGTAATAAAGACATGCAAAATGAGCAACGTGTTTCATTACGTGACACAGATATCTCAGGTCTTTTGCCCGAGGTTAAATTATTTTTTCTGCTTTATGTTTAAATTTAAAATATCAATTTAATTTTAGTTTGATCCTTCCGGGAAATTCTCGTAATAAGACTTGAAAGCATAATAATAGTCCCTTCGATTGGTTGCCGGCCAAAGGAAGGCAAGACCAGTGATGGGGCTGCCATCTTATAGCCTCTGGTCAGGCTTTTCTGGAGAAGAAAAGAAAATAAAGGAAAGAGGAAATGGAAGAAAGGAAAGACTCCCTAGCCCTCGGATGCCCTAATAGCGTCGGGGTCGAAAAAAACAAGAGTTAACCAAGAGAGGTTAGATAGTAAAGTTAAAAGAGTGCAAAACACAAGTAAGTGGAAGAAATGTTTTGATCAGCTTGGGCACCTTATGGTCGCCATCCACATATCCCCTAGATGAGGACCCCTGAGGGAAAAATGATGGAAAAATAAAAATAAAAATAAAATTAGGGCACCTTGTGGTCGCCATCCACATATCCCCTAGATGAGGACCCCTGAGGGAAAAATGATGGAAAAATAAAAATAAAAATAAAATTAATAATGTAAAATTTGAAAAAGTGGAATATACTTATAAAGTAAGTCTTTTCCGAGATCCCACTATTACCTGGCTATACAAATGCAGATTAGATCGTCTAGTTCAAGAAACACCGGTTGGTGAAAATATTGAAGAAGAATGACTTGCTCTACAAAGTATTTTGACACAAGCAGCAAATGAAAGCCTGGGTATCAAAACCAAATGGAATCGAAAAAAGGACTACGGATATGGGATGAAAACATAAAAAAGTAATTGATGATAAACGTGAAGCATACAAAAAGTTTCTATCTACAAAAAAAGATGAAGATAAAGTAGAGTATCATAGGAAGAGAGCCATAGCTAAAATTGAAGTTCGCAAAAAACGTAGTCAAAGCTGGGAACAATTTGTCTCATTTTTGGAAAATGATATCACTAGGCCTCAACCAAAAATATATAAAGTTTTAAAAAATTTAAATAATGATTCAAGAGAAAATGCACATTTAAATTGTATATCTAAAGAATCTTGGCTTACCTACTTTCATCATTTATGGACACAAAAGGATGATTTATTACAAATACCAATCTCTAATAACACTGCTTTGGAACAAATTTCTATAGATGAATTAACTGATGTTGTTAAATCATTAAAAAGTAACAAAGCTCCCGGAGAAGACCACATTAATCAAGAATTATTTAAATTTTCAACTAAAATTTTTTTAGACAGATTTCTTATTCTCCTTAATATGATATGGGAAGGACAAGAACCACCACAAAGCTGGAACAAATCCATTGTAATACCAATCTTCAAAAAAGGAAGTCGTAAAATCAAAGATAACTATCGTGGAATTAGCTTGTTGAACTCTGGAAATAAAATGTATGCTAATATAGTTAAGAATAAATTGAGGAAAATTTATGAAAATATATTTGGAGAAGAGCAGAATGGATTCAGAAAGGGTAGATCTTGTACAGATGGATTCTTTACTCTAAAACTACTATTAGAAAAGCACAAGGAATTGAATATAGAAACTCATATCGCCTTCGTTGACTTCATAAAGTAGACAGAAATATATTATTACAAATTTTAGCTGATGATAACGTTCCACAACAATATATTACTAATATCTTCTACATCTATAAAGATAATGAAATCTCTGTTAAACAAGATGGCAAATTATCTTCTTGGGAAAAGATCAACACTGGAGTAAGACAGGGATGTGGACTTTCACCGGTGCTTTTCATTATATACATGAATAAATTAATAAATGAATGGAGGAAAACACAACGAGGATATATACCCATCAATAGGAACCTCAAACTCGATGCTATTCTTTTTGCAGACGATTTAGCTCTTCTGGCACTTTCCGAAAATGATTTGCAACGATCAATTTATAATTTACAAAAAATAGGTGCCAAATTTAATATGGAAAAATCAATTAACAAAACTAAAATTATGGCATTTCATGGGAAAGACCCCATACAAAGTAAAATCTGTCTCCAGAATAAAATTTTAGAGAGATCTAATCAATTTAAATATCTTGGATATTATCTCTCTATCTGGGATGAAAAGGATATCCCTGAAAAAGTTACTAGTTATAATAAAAGTTTAGGAATTATTAATCAAGTTATGAAACCATCCCTTGTACAAAAAAACACCAGTTTACGTTTATATAACACTTTGGCTAGACCAGTGTTGACCTATGGTAGTGAAGCATGGACACTAAGAAAACACATGAAAGCAGAATAACGGCTTGTGAAATGAGATTCATGCGCAGAACAGCGGGTTACACCAGATGGGATCGGAAAAGGAACACCGATATCTTAAAAGAATTGAAGACTACGCCAATTTTGGAATATATTAAACAGTACCAACTAAATTGGAAACACCATCTTGAAATAATGAGTTCAAATCGGATCCCCAAAGCTGTTTATAATTATATACCAAGAGGACGAAGATCACTGGGCCGTCCTATGAAACGCTGGAGGGAAAATTTTCTATAGTATCATAACAGGCCTTGGCCTAATACTTGGAAGGAAGAAGAAGAAGAAGAATTTAATTTTAACCAGTAGGGATGACTGAACACGTTTTGGGACTGCTGCCCATTTTCTCTGAGAGAAAATGCATTTTCTTCTGCAAAATGTGTGTGTGTATATAGTATTTAACGACACCCTTCTTAACATTTTAGGTTATAGTAGTTGCAAAACAAATTGGAAAGAAATTGCAATTCTTTGTAAATCGTTACTTGAGAAATATCTTGGGTTTATGGTGGCCAGGGATTATAAACAAATAAGTAACTTTGGAGAAGAAGAAATTAAAACGAAGTTTGTAAAGAAATTAAATTTATAAAATGGAAATGGGTAGGTCATGTGTTAAGGAGAGAGAATCATAACATCATAAAAATGTCATTTGATTGGAACCCCCAATGATTGAGTAGGCAAAGAGGAAGACGTAGGGTAACATGGAGTAATATCATCAGGGATGAAGCTGAACAGGCAGGGATGAGTTGGAATGAAATTAAAGCATTGGCAAAAACAGTTCGTTGACGAACTTTTATTAAGGTCCTATGCTTCCCAGTGGAGTGACAGGACTACTACTACTACTACTACTACTACTACTACTACTACTACTACTACTACTACTACTACTACCGTACTACTAAAACAAATCTGGTTATGAAAGGGCCAATAAGCTTTGTAAACAGGCCTCCTTTTTAGGTTCTAGATTATTTTAATTTGTATGTTGTACGGGTCCCGCGCCGTAGCCGAGCGGTTAAGGTAGGAATCCTTGGCGCAGAGCTACGGGACTTGCGCTGGTTCGAGTCTCCATGAGGGAAGAAATTTTCTCATGGTATTTCGGCCAGAATGGGACCGGTGTCCACCCAGCATCGTGAGGCAATTGGGTAGCTACAATAAGTAGCGGCTCCAGGTTGAGGAACCAGCTATAACGGCTGGGGGACTCGACATGCTAACCACATGTCACCCCTACACTGGCTGTTGATCATCTACCTCTGTGATTGACACATGTGGATGTGAAGGGCCAGCAGCCGGCTGGTAAAAGGGCAACCGCTGAAAAGTGGAAAGACCCTCAATCGGATGTTGTACGGTTGAATTTCTCCCTTGTAGGTAGAGGGCGCCTAAGTCTCGTTGAGAGAAACAATGGCTTACAAGAAGATAAGTATATCTAGGAGGTTCACCGCTATGGTCTCGGTATGACCGTCGCTGCATCGTACGCAGCGGGTCCGTATTTGATCCCAGATCAGGACACATTTTTTGGGTGATTTTTTTATCATTAGGCTACCTGTAAGACAAATGTCAGGAAATTCTAAAGTCCAAACTGTCCCCGAACATCATGCGGCCATAAAAATCATCAGAGCTAGCGGTTTCTATACCGAACCTTCCAGCGCAGGACAATCTGTTTATTGAAACGATGTAAACAACACTTCCATGGACGACGGACGGGAGCAATAGGAACACAACGTCATGACAGGATCAGATGTAGTTGGTGCTACAAAAATTGTATAAAACAGCTGACAATTACAATTGTAATATAAAACAACTAAAACACTGTCGATTGTAGCAAACACAGAGAAACAAAACAATGTGTACTTTATAAGCCCACCAATATATCTAATACGTGTGTCAGAACTGAAAATAATGTTACTCCTTGAACGTATTACACACGTGTTAGTAATTGGACGATTCTGCCCAGGACAGCATAATACTCCCCATCTCTGCAACTACTCTGCCTACTACCTACCCCGCAGCTAGGGCTGATAATCATCATTATTAAATTCGCCATGTTCAGTATGAATTTGTGAATGAATTGTGTATTTCGTTTTAAATGTTCGTGTTGTCTCGGAAGAGGCCCGAGTTTAAGCTAATCACACATTTTAGGAGGTTCTCCATATTCTTGTGTAGTTAAAGTATATGTGTGATATACAATTTAAAATCCCTCTCCCGACAGGCAAATATGACGTGGGGCACATTAAAAGTATCGTACAAATAGGACGAAAGGTTAAACTGTGATAAAGAAGTAGAAGAATAAATATATGTTAATGGTAAATCTAGAAAATTGGATAACTTGGGTAAATTTCTGGACAAAACGCAAAAAATAAGAACACTCATTCATGAATAAGTACATGTCATCAAAATGCAATACCATTAATTCTTAATAATTCTACATAACTTAATTAATGTATAATGTTATTGTATTATTATGCAATTGTAATATTATTGTGTTTTCTTTATGTAATTGTAGTATTATTTTCTTTTTGTTTTTCTTTATACTATTACCAAATATTACTTTATTGTAACGGACTATCAACAGCTCCTACGGCTTACTGCCCGTGCGACCCATATTTGTAAATAACATTATATATATCTTACTTTTAGTCTAATAAAGTCCTATTATTACTACTACTACTACTACTAATAAATATATCTAGGACATGGGAGACCCACGGTTTTACTTTCCTTCTGAGGAAGGGATAATCAGAAATTTAACGGTGAAAAAATCGATCGAATCCGGAACTGTTTGAACCCGTGTACATCGGAATCAGAAAATAATATTGTAACCACTGTTCAATGGGATCGGATCCAAAGTAATCAGCTTAATAGGCCTACACATAAATTATCCCTCTTGTATTGTTATGTAAGTTATATCAGGAGGCGGATATCTGTATAGTTATAAATGCAACGGGTTAGTATGGCATTAACACATTAGTCCCTAGCGAGACATACAGGAGACACGAAACAAGGTATCTAGTCAGTTCATGTTCAGTGAATGAAATGGACTCGTCTGATCTCGTTTTAAAGTTTCTCAAGTTCTAACAAGTTTGGTCATTCAGTTTTGTGTCAGAATTTTTTTGAAATCATTATTTAGTGCTAGGAAGTGATACTTGTCCACCACTGTGGTTTGAGGTTAGCGGGCCTGGTTCGATCTCCGTTCGGGACAAGTTCTTAGGTGATGGTTTTTCCCGGGGTTTTTCTCGCCTATAAGACAAATGTCTTCTTCTTCATCACGGTTTAGGCTTATTTACTAACCTGTTCCGGCTCCAAATTGCTGCTGTTTCCATCTTTTCTTTGGTCTTTCCAAACTTATTCCTCCCCGTGGTGAAGAGCTATATGCTGCTTTTGGTAGTCTATTCTCAGTCATCCTTGCCAATTGTCCTTTCCACTTCGTTCTGTATTTCACTATTGTTGTGTTTAATTCCTCTACTTTTAGTTATCTTATTTCTGTGTTATATTTTTGTATATCCTTTGATATCCTGCTATTGGTCTGAGGACTTTCATTTTAGCAGCTTGTATTCTGGCAGATTGTTGTGTTGTCACTGTTCATGTTTCGGATCCGTAAGTAATAATAGGCACTGCCATTGTCTTGTCTTCTTCTTCTTCTTCGTCACGGTTTAGGCTTATTTACTAGTCTGTTCCGGCTCCAAATTGCTGTTCTTTCCATCTTTTTTGGTCTTTCCAGACTTCTTCTTCCTCGTGCTGAATAGCTGTATGCTAATTTTGGTATTCTATTCTCGGTCATCCTTGCCAAGTGTTCTTTCCACTTCGTTCTGTATTTCACTATTGTTGTGTTTAATTCCTCTACTTTTAGTTGTCTTATTTCTGTGTTGTGTTTTTTGTTTGTTCTTTGATATCCTGCTATTGGTCTGAGGAATTTCATTTCAGCAGCTTGTATTCTGGCAGATTGTTGTGTTGTCACTGTCCATGTTTCGGATCCATAAGTAATAATAGGCACTGCCATTGTCTTGTCAAATTTTATTATAGAGTCTTTCCTGGCTTTATTTTTCAAAGTTTTTTAGTGTTCCTGTTATATAATTAAACTTATTAGTTTGTTATTTATATCTGTTTCTGCTGTGTATGATATTTCGCAACCTAGGAAGTTATATCTTACCACTTGTTCTATTAGTTTATTTTCTAATATTATCTTTGTCCGAACTGGATAAGCGTCCTTGAAGGTCATTGTTTTTTTATTTTTCTGATGATATTTCCATGTTGTATTTTTTTGATATTTCATTTAGTTTATATAGCATTCTTTGTAGTTCGTCTTCTGTTTTTGCTACTAAAATCTGGTCATCTGCAAAGGCTAATGTTTTATTACTGTATTTCCTAAGTTAATTCCCCCCAGTCGTCATTTGCTTCCATGATCTTATCATGTCAAAATAAATGTTAAAAAGAGTGGTTGATAGTGGACAACTTTGTCTAACTCCTCCTGTTATATGTATTGGTTTCCTTTGACAAATGTCAGGAAACTTTAAGGCCGAAACAGTTCCCAAACATTATTTGTTCATCATAATCATAATTATCATATTTCCCGTGTTTAGTATGAATGTGTGTGTGTGTGTGTGAATGGTATGTTTCGTCTTAATATTGTATCGTTTCAGATAAGACTCTAACATTGAGCTGTTCACTCATTCGGGAAGGCCCTCCATGTTTTAGTGTGGTAAAAAAGTATGTGTGTGGTCCATAGTTTAAAATCCCTCTCCCGACACGTATTGCCACTCTAAGATCCAGGTGGTGTATGGAATGTAAAAAATAACTTAAGGGAATGGAAGTGATATTTTTTATGATAATCATTAAAAACTATTTGGGTAATATAGGCACTACACTCAAAACTTTAGAATTGCATGAGGCAGTATATTAGCATGATCGAATAAAGAATTTCGTATGTTCTACATGACAGCATACAATTGTTTGTTCATATATATTTTTTGTTGTTGTTGTATTGTTATGTAATTTATTTAGAGAGTGCGGATATTTGTATAGTTAGAACTGAAACGGGTTAGTTTGGTATTAACACATTAGTCCCTAGTGAGATTACAACAGGGGAAACCGTAAAACGGGATTAGACACGTCCATTTCATTCACTGATCATGAACGGACTCGTAACTTATTTTGTTTCTGCTGTTCAGTTATTCAATTTTGTGTCAGAATTTCTTGAAATCAGTATTTAGTGCCAAGAAGTGATACTTGTCCACCACTGTGGTTTCGGGGTAGCGTCGCTGACTCGTACGCAGTGGATCCGGTAAGACAAATGTCAGGAAACGTTAAGGCCCAAACGGTTCCCGGACATTATCTGTCCATCATAAACATCATTATCATATTCGGTGTTTAGTTTGAACGTGTGTGAATGGTGTGTTTCGTCTCAATATTGTGTTATCTCGGAGATGGCTCCGATGTTGAACTGATCTTTAAAAAAAGAATGCGTGCTATCTACAGTTTAAAATCCCTCTCCTGACAGGTCGTGTTGCTGTAAGGCCCGGGTGGCGTATGGAATGGAAAAAGTAACTATAAGGAAAGATGTTAAACTGAATTAATGGGATGGAAATTATACTTTTTCATGGTAACTAACTAACTAGCTCACTTGCGCTATCGAACCCATAGGTTCATGTCATAAGCTCTCCATAATCCGTATCATTAGCTAATGTTTTCCAATCATTTCCTGTGCCACATGTCCTGCCCATCGCAATCTACGAGACTTAACTGTTCTTATTATATCTACCTTCCTATAAAGACCATTGCGTCTTCTACATTCACCTGTCTGTTTATCTCTCTTTGGTCCCAAAAATTTTCCTAAGAACTTTATTCTCAAATACTCGTAGTCTCCTTTCCTCCCTTAAAGTAAGAGGCCATGTTTCGTGTCCATAACTTTTTCATGATAACCATTAATACTATTTGGGGAATGATAGGTTAAATAAAGGTGACATTACATATAGGTAGTATACTCAAAACATTGGACTTGCACGAGGCAGTTTATTAGCGTGATCGAGTGGTATTGCGTTGTCTTAGGAACCTAACGATGAATAATTTAATGTGTTCTGCAAGACAATACTGGTGTTGTGGTGTCACGAACTAACTAAAATTACTAAATCGACACAGTTATTCATACCTTACCAATTTTATAGCCACAATACAATGACGAGTTTGTTGTAATCAGACTGCTTTCAGCTGTTGTTTATGTACTAGCCAGTCCGTCGCCGTGGCGTAGTCGGTAGAGTCCCTACCTTCCACTCCGGCGACCCGGGTTCGATTCCCGGCGAGGTAGGGGATTTTAAATCTCCACCTTGGGTCTGGGTGTGTGTTCTGTCTCGTGTTTGTATGTGTGAATAAGATAAAAAGGTTAATAAAGGTAAAAACGAAAAGGAAGAACAGTGTAAACGATAGAAAACGAGGAAAAAAAGCGTCGCGAATAGTAGTAGCCTAGCATATTCTTAGGGGAAAAATATACTAATATCTTTAAATTTCAATTTTGTTTTCATGGAAAAATTACAGTCTGAAAAAAACAATACTGATATGATAGTAAACAACTCACTCTTCGGTGGTATTAACACGTGTAAATTTCAAGGGCGGAGTGGAGGCCTGAATTCAAGGGCCATCGGTTGGTCAAAATGACATAATTTCCTAAGGGCGTGGCAGGAAGACATAATTTCAAACGATCATACGGTATTTGTTTCTTCAGTAATTTATCAATTATTTTAACGTTTCTTCTGAGCTTTTCCTCAATGGATTTATTGAGTAGACATTTGGAATGTAATCATAATTGTTCATTACGCGGAAGTATCATAAAACGTAATGAAACTCAACCATTTTAACTTATACAATAATGAAATCTGTCCGGATTCCGTATTCGCACTTGAGACTTCTGATTGATTTTTTTTTACTTGGGTGAGTTAAAAGCCCAATCGCAAAACCCCCAACCTGGAGGATCAGAGTTTAATTTAATAAATAGAACATTTAGACAGAATGGACAATACAAGATTACCCAAAAAGATCAACACCTACAAACCACATGGAAAAAGATCTTTGGGACGGCCAAGGAAAAGATGGACTTGAGACCGGAATAGGTCGCATTTACCTAATCCTGGAAAGGAAGAATAAGAAGAAGAAGAATAAGTCAATAATGAAATCTAAAATAATTCAAATTATCGGCATCCTTTCGAACCAATGATTCCAGACAAGATTCAAAAATAAAAATTACCCAGGCCCAGAAGACCAAAATATTGTCCAGGTCAAGGCGGTAATCGGCACAGTTCAACGATATCCTGACCACAAGCGAGGATCGAAAAATTAATTATGCAGCAAAATGAACTGTAGTTTTAAAATCTCTTGCCAGGTTTTCAATGTGTGTGGAGCTGGAATATTCAATAAGAGCACGAGAATTTGGGTTGAATATTTAACTCATGCCCCAAATGGGAGTCAGTGACCAAACACGTTTCAATGAATTTTGTTTTACAACCAATCACAGACGTGTTTCACCCGGTATTTATCTATTAGGTTTATCATATTAAAGAAAGCTCTTCCTTTTTTAATATTCTGCACAGGTCATAGCGTTATTTTGCAGTGACTGACTCTTTAAGAAATACAGCAATGTATAATATTAAGATGTAAGAATAATGGACGCATGTAGCTCCCAGGTTATATATATAGTGCACGCATGTAACCAGATAACGCTTGCGAGATATAATAGAAAAAATGTAGCAATAAAAATAAACCACTGTTTGCACTTTCTTAAACGTATTTTTTCCCAGGAATTTACATTCCAGAAAAATATAATTTACATCATAGCACATCAGAAATTAATTAGTGGCCTATAATGTTGGTTATAAACAGTTTTATGTGTTTCATTTTTTTTTTCCACTAGGGTGTATTCTTACAATATTGCAATCCTTTGGCAATAAATAATACGATCTGGTTGCAGTGATGAACAAATGAAACATAATAAACGTTTATCATTTGTTTTCAAACATCGCCGTTTACATTAAATATATAAATATTTTAAAATAACTATATTTAAGTAATGATTTGTGAGTAAACAGCTTAATTTTATTCGTTACACAGTCCTAATAAATACCACTCTTGATTTCCAAATTATCTAGATAAATTCACTCCTCACTTCCTGACAGTCCCGCGCCGTAGCCGAGCGGTTAAGGTAGGAAGCCTTGGCGCAGAGCTACGGGACTTGCGCTGGTTCGAATCTCCATGGGGGAAGAAGTTTTCTCATGGTATTTCGACCAGTATGGGACCGGTGCCCACCCAGCATCATGAGGCAATTGGGTAGCTACAATAAGTAGCGGCTCCAGGTTGAGGAACCAGCTATAACGGCTGGGGGACTCGACATGCTAACCACATGTCACCCCTACACTGGCTGTTGATCATCTACCTCTGTGATTGACACATGTGGATGTGAAGGGCCAGCAGCCGGCTGGTAAAAGGGCAACCGCTGAAAAGTGGAAAGACCCTCAATCGGAACTTCGTGACATCGTGAATTTATCGATAATTTGGAAGTCACTTATGGCATTACTTATGAATAATGTTTATTACATATGCATTTCAACATAATATCTCCATTCACAGCGGGCCAACACAATAACACGTCCATCTCCTATGATGATTGCTTCTCGAATAAGGACGAATACAGAGTTGCCGACACCCAATGAGAACAAGCGGCTAAACTCGACTCTTAAAAATGGCTAGAAATGGCTAAAATTCAACTTGTATTTGTGGAGGAAGATTTATTTTTAAAAAACTTAGATTATGAACTTACCAATCTGTATCTCTGTAATACAATTAAGCAATACTTTTTGTTTTCGCTATTGGAATTGTTGCAATTATAATATAGTGACTAAATTATGAATATAAAGTCTACTTTAAGGAATAAATATACTCTTATATCGAAAGATTGTGTAATTCTGAATTTTAAAAACTTTTATTTCATTTCTTTCTCTTTAAGTTTATCTAAGTTATATTTGTATTCTATTCTCCCCAGAAATTTTATTTCTATGGGTTATTCTTTGTTTATATCTTACTTTCAGTAAGTGGAGGTCTGAAGCCTATATTTAAAATCGTAGACTTGAGCTTGTTCTGTAACTGATCTATCTGATAACATGATTTTTGTCTCATGAGCACCAATAGTTGTACTTAATGCAGTTTTTTTTATCGCGTTTTCAAATATGTATTCGAATTTCTCCATCATCAAGTCACCCACCGTTTTTTATTTCAAATTCTTAAAATCTTGGATTTAAATAATTATTTTTTAATAAATCTATATTTCCTCCCGGAAAATCTTCGCGCAGTGAGCGATGAGCACGGGGGAAACACATTTTTAATAAGGAGATTTCAATCTAGGGAAAATATATGTCAAAGGCAAATGGACTTCCTAATATGCTGGCCGGATTTATTTTTGGATCCGTCAAGAGGGATGCCTCACTACATCAGTTACAGTGCGAATATTGTTAGAAAATCGTAATTTCTTACTCTGTAGGTGAGTCCGAATGTTCAAATATTGTCTAAGTACGAATGTAGAAAAATAATTGAAGTGTGTGGAAATTATAATAAATGCCTGTCCTCTCGGAAAACCTTGCCTGATGGATAAAAGCCGATATCATAATTGAATTAAGGAGACAAAATACTATCAGAATCACCCTATTTTTCTTCTGTCTGAAACACAAAAAAAAGTTTATATGTTTTTGTTGCTCAGTGTAACATATATCATGCCGCGAAAGTCCATGTTTAGATTTTTATTTGTGTATGTCTAACTTGGAAAGAAGATACTCTTTTATGTGTGGGGTGGCAAAATATTTTAATATCTATCAGTTATTCAGGTTTTATTACAAAATGTATATAAAATAATTACACTGTAAAAATTGGCTAGAAATAGCTCAAAAAAAGACGAGAAAAGTGGATTAAAGCTACGAGTAGTACGTTTTCTATGAATTTGCAGCTAGTTAAGTTTTCAAAAATTTGCCGCATCATCTAGCCACAAAGTGGCTAAATTGGCAACCACATGGACGGAATACGTGCATGCGAGGCAGAGTATTGGGTGGCCATGTCAATACTCCCCCTGCCTATTGTAATCCGAGGCTATGTTCCAGTTGTACTGTAAACAAACTTATATAAGTTGATTACTCCGCAGACACCGCCTATTGGAGGAACCGTGCTACTACTTTTACCCACCATGTGAGTGAATTATCGATGGTAATGTCAACAATAGAAACATTTTCTTAGGCTACATCGTATTTTATGGGGAATAAAACTGAATACAAGATCAGATGGTAGCACTAATTAGGAATTTCCTCCATTTCTTATTTATTTATTTATACATGACAACGAAGAAATGTAAGACGATATATATGCTTACCTACATGAGATAGGACGTAGTTTCCTTGAAGTGGATCCTCCTTCTCCTCCTCCTCCTTCTTCTTCTTCTTCTTCTTCTTCTTCTCCCGTTCCTTCATTGCTGGTGTCTCCTGGATTGTTAATGAGAGAGTCTACAATAGGGTCAAATTATAGAATTGTCAACCAATGTGGCCACCGAAAAAATTATATATAATATACAGAATGTAACAGGATCTCACCGCTAAAATGATACAGATGATAGGCTACGCAGAGAGGATCGTTTTTTTAAGGAACATATAGTCGCAAACACGTCGTTTATGAGTTATGCGCAGATGAAGGTGATCACCCGTAAAGGTCGGGATTGAGTACAAACATTTGTACACGTATCATTTTATTGACTATTTAACTCATGCCCCAAATGGGAGTCAATGACCAATCACATTTCAATGATTTCTATTTTACAACCAATCAGAGTCGTGTTTCACAATATTTATCAGTGTTATAATTACCATATTAAAGAAAGCTCCTCCTTACAATATTGCGTTCCTTTGGCAATAAATAGTATGATCTGGTTGCAGTGATAAACAAAAGAAGCAGTAGAAGCGTACCTATCGTTTCTTATTTGTTTTCAAACATCGCCGTTTACATTAAATATATAACTATTTTAAAATAACTATAGTTAAATAATGATTTGTGAGTAAACAGCTTAATGTTATTCGTTAAATAGTCCTAACAAATGCCACTCTTGATTTCCAAATTCTCTAGATAAATTCACTCCTCACTTCGTGAGTCGTGAATTTATCGATAATTTGGAAATCACTCGTGGCATTACTTATGAAAAAGACATGTTTTTACTATAGGTGTTTAAACAGTAAGTGTTTTGATGGCGTCAAAAAGAATCCTGTCATGCTCGGCCGTGCTGGCCGATCGTTGTTGCAACGATATCAAACATGCAATGAGGCACAGCGTCGACTGTTCGAACACTTATTGTAAAAACATGTCTTTTTCAATAAAATGATACGTGTACAATTGTTTGTATTCAATTCCGACCCTTACGGGTGAACACCTTCATCTGTGCATAACTCATAAACGACGTGTTTGCGGCTATATGTTCCTTCACACAAAATTATCCTCTCTACATGACCTATCATCCCTATCATTTTGTCGGTGAGATCCTGTTACATACTGTATATCTAACTAACTCACTGGCACTATCGACCCCGTATGTTCATGGCCACGCTGACATAAGCTCTCCATATATCCCTATCCAGACCCAATGTTTTCCAATCATCCCCTGTATAATCTACTTCCCTCAAATCATAGTTGATGTTATTCTCCCACCTCATTCTTGGTCTACCAACTGGGCGTTTTCCCTCTGGTTTTCCTACAAGAAGCTTCCATGCACGTCTTTCATTCCCCATTCGTTCCACATGTCCTGCCCATCGCAGTATACGATACTTAACTGTTCTCATTATATCTGGCTTCCTATAAAGACCATGTAATTCACTGTTACACAGGCTTCTCCATTCACCTGTCTGTTCATCTCTCTGGTCCAAACATTTTCCTAAGAACTTTATTCTCAAATACACGTAATCTCCGTTCCTCCCTTAAAGTAACAGTCCACGTTTCGCATCCATATAATATAATATAACTGGTAGAATAATAGTATATATATATATATATATATATATGGTATGATAAGAAAAATAAATGCCTGGACGGGATTCGAACCCAGATCTCTGAGTCTGTACCTCAGCGTGATATCCATTACACTACCAGGCGAATCCAATTCAAACACTTATTTTTCTTATATATGTATTATATTCTCCATTATTACTAGATGTCGCGAGAACTCGGTCTTCACTGTCATCTAGTAGCTGACTATAACAAGTAAGCAAATTAAAGAGAATATTTTACCTTATAGCAGTGACGCTTTCAGGATGTTATAATTAAATGTTTAACATTGAGCAATGCAAACTTAATATGGTATGATAAGAAAAATAAATGCCTGGACGGGATTCGAACCCGGATCTCTGAGTCTGTACCTCAGCGTGTTATCCATTACACTACCAGGCGAATCCAATTCAAACATTTATTTTTCTTATCATACCATATTAAGCTTGTATTGCTGAATGTTAAACATTTAATTATAACACACACACATATATATATATATATATATATATATATTGACATTTGGCAATGAAGGCAAATATGATATGAAAAGAAAAAAAGAATGCTTGAGTCGGGATTTGAACTCGAGTCTCTAAAGTCTGTACCTTTAGCGCTCTAACCAACTGAGCTACCCAAGAATTCCAAGACAAACGTACAATTTTCTTATACATGTAGTATTCTCAATTCACACAAGAGGTAGCGGAAATATCTTTCAACTGCCATCTAGCGGCTAACATAACAGTTAAGCAAATTATTAAAGAGAATATTTACTTTATAGCAGTAACGCTTATATATATATATATATATATTATAAATATAGAGCGCTAAAGGTACAGACTTTAGAGACTCGAGTTCAAATCCCGACTCAAGCATGCTTTTTTCTTTTCATATTATATATATGCCTATCTGAGCAGATATGACAAATACAAATTATTGTACAAGAAATCAAAACAGTTGAGTTTAAAAACTGAACAAGTATTGTCAATATTAGGTCTACTATTAAATTTTCCAATTTACTTTTTCGTGCCATTAATTTACTATTACATTAAACTCGCCACGTTGAAATCTATGAGCTTATAATTCCGAGTTCGCTTTATTATCTTTGCGTTAGCAATTGTAGTGATTAATAAAATCATATCTGTTTAATTATCAATATCTGATTTCATTGTGTAATCAGTATGATGTTATAACTTTCAGTTATCAGTAATATCAGGTTGAAAAATGTTTTAATTATTTTAATGAATATTGTTACTCTCTTTAAATGCTTTATAAAAAGTACTTTCATTTACTAATGCTCAAAAAATTGATATCCACTTTTAGTGATTAGAGTTATCGTTTCCTAATTATTTTCTGTAATTTCTTAATGGTTCGTCGAGGATGTGCTTAACGTAATGAAAACAATCAAGTACAGTCAGTACATAATATTAATTCCCAATAAAAATGTTTTACAAAAATTATCTGAAATTATCCATGGAATCGTCACAAATGAGAATCTTAATAACTGCAATACATCAACTGATAATTGAAGTAATAAAACTTTAGGCTCTGTCAGCTAAACCTAAGTCTAGGAGAAAGTAGCACTTGTCTACAGAGTGATGTAGGGATGATAAAAGTACGATGGAATTGAGTTTCGGATTAATAATTTCACAATACGAACGGCAATGTCCACTCAAGGAAGTATAAAAAAAAAAGAACAGATACTAAAAATCAAGACTTCTTTGAGCCGATGACTCCACATTTTGAAGAAAAATACCATCTTTAAAATATTGAGGTTACAGTTCTGTTGGCTGGAACAATCTCCTTCGAAATTTGGAAAAAAATGTATTATTGCTTTCGGAGAGTCCATTAGAATTTTCAGAAATCATCTGTAGGCCTATGGTCTCTAAAACCACATTAAAAACACACACGCACACACACACACACACACACACACACACATATATATATATATATATATATATATATTATTTTTTCTTCGAAATTTTATTTTTAATACATAATCATCATGAACAAATCCATTTTAGACCATGTGACCCGTGACGTTAACCTAACGAAGATGGTCTTAATTTTGCTACCGATGTTTTGGTCTTCCTTGGTCCCTATATCTAATTGGAGTGTATTGGAATGCAAATTTTGGAAGTCTATTTCTTTCCATTCTTCTCGGATGATTTTTCCATTTTTTTTGATATCTTACTATAGGCCTGTCTTCATTTAAACTAGTTACTCCAAGTTTTTCTCTGATAAATGTGTTACTTTGGTGATCCAGTCTATTAACTCCTAACAGTGAACGCAAAGAAGCGCATTTGGCTTACTCTAAGTTTATGAGAATTTCTTTTACTTGAAATCAGATATTTCATTTCCGTATTTTAGAGCAGCTTTTGATGTGATGTTATGTTATCTTAAGCGGTCCCTACACCATCAGTATTTACGACAATATATTGCACAATAATTGAGATTATACAATGATATTGAGCGTCTGTGGATCACATTAATAGATTGCGCAATATAATGAGTCAATCAAAAGCAGTTTGATTTTTATTGTGCAATCTAGTAAATATTGCGTCGTCTGTTGGCAATATTGTTCAATACCAGTTCAGTTCTGTGTTCTCTCTTCTTATTATTCCACATGTTGACTGTACAAGTATCACTCACTAACTAATTTATTAAGCAATAATATTGCACCGTGTGGATTGGCCAAGTAATGTTATTGTACAAAATTCTGAGCAATATATTGACGTAAATATTGATCGTGTAGGTGCCGCTTTAGTTTCATATCCGTCCTTATCTGTTTACCAAAATTCCTTCTTAATACCCCATTCATTTTATTATATTTTGTAATTTTGAATTAATGTCACGCTTATCTTTTGTAAATACATTTCCTAAGTATAAGAAATGAGACATTTGTTCTATATGTATATAATTGGAGGAAGATCAACGAATGGACAGAGAGGAATGGCGTTTGGTTTCCGGAAGACGGCGGCAGCTGCCATAATACCGGATGATGATGATATATATAAAGTTCAATTTAAGTTATAATACAAATATTTTATAAATGTAAAATTATGTAAATAAAAAATTGTGTAGTACCTTTGTTAGCTATGTCAACCTAATAATTTAAAAATCTTTATTTATTTACAACATAAAATTATAAGAATTGCAAAAATTACTGAGTAATCAGTTTTCTTAATAGTGGGTGCAATATAAAGGCCTACGCAAGAATTACAGCCAGAAAAGTATATATATATATATATATATATAAACTAGGCTATAGTGAATTATTTAGTGAAGAGCATAGTGGGACGATCTTGTGTTGACATATGTTTCAAATTGAAACTTTTTATTAAAATAATGTAAGGAATGTGATTAAAAATTACACGTAGAATTCAAAAACGCATTCGATAGAGTTGACCAAAAGAAAATGTTACAAATTTTAGCTTGTGATGACACACTAAATCAGTTCATATCTGCATTATGTAACTTATATAAAAATAATATGATATTAATAAACTTCAAACCAAAATCTTCCACTGGGAACTTGGAAACCAATAATTTGTGATGTCCTTCCTACCTGGTTCTCCGTTGTCGCCGCTATTATTTTTATGTAGTAGTAGGACTTTATTAGACTAAAAGTAAGTTATTTACAATATTATTTACAAATATGGGTCGTACGGGCTGTAAGCCGTACGTACTGTTATAGTTCATTACAATAAAGTAATAATTGGCAATAGTATAAAGAAAAACAAAAAGAAAACAATAGTATTACAATTACATGAAGAAAACACAATAATAGTACAATTACATAATAATACAATAACATTATACATTAATTAAATTATGTATACTTATTAAGAATTAATGGTATTGCATGTGTATATATGTATCCATCCATCCATAGTAATTCTGCCCGAAGGCAGGTCCTTCACTGCAATTATAGCATTATCATGCTATGTTTACAGCTTTACTAGGGAATTGTAGGTGTGGTAGCTTCCCGTTGCTTTCCACACCGGTGAAGGATGATGATGATGATAATGATAAGTATGATGATGATGATGGCCATATGTTTTCGGGGACCGTTTGGACCCTAACGTTTTCCTGACATTTGTCTTACAGGTGAGGAAAAAACCCGATAAAAACCTCACCCAGAAAAACTGCCACGACCGGGGATCGAACCCGGGCCCGCTGCATGACAAGGCAGCACGCTACCTCGAGACCACAGCGGTGGACTATATGTATATACATGTGGTCTCGAGGTAGCGTGCTGCCTTGTCATGCAAGCTGGCCCGGGTTCGATTCCCGGTCGGGACAGGCGCCTGGGTGAGGTTTTCTCGAGGTTTTTCTTCACCTGTAAGACGAATATCAAGAAGCTTAGGGCCCAACGGTCTCAGAAAATAATCCGGTCATCATCATTATCCTTATCATCACCACCTTTCACCGGTGTGGAAAGTAACGGGAATCTACCACACCTAAAATTCCTAGTAAATCTGCAAAGCATAACATGAAAATGCTATGATTGCAGTGAAAGACCTGCCCTCCAGCAGAATTACTATGGAATGGAATGTATATATATATATATATATATATATATATATAGAACTTGAGTCTTAAGGTAAAGTAAAAATAATACATATAATTCAGAATTATTCACAAATCAGATTTAGATAATAAGTCATATTTTTATCTCTTCTGATAAATACAGGTAGAAGTAATAATATCACTAATGATATATACGTTTATTAGAGTTACAGAAATATTTTTGTAAGGGAGAAAATACTTTGTATTACAAACAGTACTGAAATTTATGTTAGTAGGCACAAGGGCTATATTTACAGTTTTGTACAAACTGCAGTTTTCCAAACTGAATTAAATTTCCACCAAGAAACGCACATAAAGTTGTTGCTATTATAATATAAATCACGAATTGTCTAATTATAAAACTTAACTGAAAAATCATATTAATACAGTAAACATTCTTAAAACTTCTCATGAAAAGAAGAACGCTAACAATATACTATAATGTTTAACTTGGCCTTGATTTAAAGATATCAAACATTTTGGTTTGTTGTACTTTTCTTGCATTAAGCGCATACACCTCATTTCGCAAACTTATTAACGCATTTATATATTTTTAATTACAACTTTTTGTGTTAATATAACGCCTACATACATCGATTGCAATTAACGCGTCACTGAGTTCAGTAGTTTCAGAGCCAGATCGTCATAAGGGACATTATTGCTTCTCTTATAAATTTTACTTTATGGTCAAGTGAAAAACTATTCATCTCTCTTTTCTTTTTGGTAGACCAAAACCAACTGAAGGAACCACTGTTTTTTTTATTCTCGTTATAGAATATAGCTATCGGCATCTTTTTATTAGCCTATATAGTTCAATTTCCCTGTTGTTCCTATGAAAGTGAGTATCGTATTAGAAACAAATGTATCTGGTTACAACAGTCTATATATTTTGAATGAAAGCGCATACTGTGCTAACAATTATTACTATATTTGTAACTGCAGTTCGGCTACCAGCCACCTATGTTATCACGTATTCTTATTTACCCGATTGTTCCCACGGAAGTGAATATCTTATTATAAACAAATGTATCTACGGGGAATTGAAGATTTACTTACTCAATTCACAAACAAGATAAATACGCTACAGTTACCACCTACATAAAAACATTACATAAATGAGACCTAAAACAATACTTACGCTACACAGAAAATTTATTAAAATCAGAACAATTAATTAACACATATAACTAATACTACAAATATATATATATATATATATTCCATCGGCCATTAACAACAAAAACAAATAAGTATCTTTTGGCAACGGAAATTGATTTTATACGAAGGGCAGCAAGAATGTCAAGAAGAGAAAAAGTCATAAACTCAGTTATAAGAGAGAAAATGAAGATTGAAGACACTATTTTATATTATATTAAAATCAGCAATTAAGATGGTACGTACATGTCCAGCGAATGGAAGAGGATCGACTACCAAAATGTGTTTTGGAATGGAAACCTGAGGGAAGACGACTCAGAGGAAGATCTAAAACCTCCTGGAGCCAGGGAATATATTTATACACGAAGGACATTTATAAGACCCTAAAGTGGAGAGAGCAGGCTTACCTGTTCCTCATAACACACGGCGTCTGTCTTTATATTTTAATGAAATATTCAATCTATCTACTAAACTAATATTAATCACATTTATTCTAATTCCTATACTTTCTGAATTAAACCGCACACTCTGCTTACAACACATGTCCGCTACTATCTTTTGTAATTGGAGCTTTGCTACCAATCCTTGTTGCCATGCCGCTTACGTTGTCTCATGTTTATCAAACTCATCATGTGTTGGTACTGACATTCATTTTAAAATTGAATTCCTTGACTACTTACAACTCAGGTACATTTTATGAAATCCGCTACTTACGGGAGGCTACAACTATGAATTATGAATAAATCCATTAAGCACTAACAAAGCTTAATTACATAACTTTTCAATCAAACTTAGTCGGGACTTATGGACCGAAAGTGCGATTTTCGGTTCGCTACCGTAGTGCCGTTATCCTCCCTGAACAGTAAGATTCGTGAACTATGCCAATATCCTTTCTCTATGCATCTACCCCCACTCTCCTTTTTGCCTCTCCTGTTGCGCTGTTTGTGCTGCGCATCTCCCCTTCTACCTCGGAACGCTCAAATACGCAATACACATGCTGAACATTATCATTCGATCGGAACTTTGAGTTGAGACAACGTCGTCTGGAGCCGCGAGTGGCGTGGTTTAAGTTGGTCCTTTATCAAAATGCAATACCATTAATTATTAAAAATTATATATAAATTAATTAGTGTATAATGCTGTTGTGTTATTATTTAATTGTAATATTAATGTGTTTTCTTTATGTAATTGTAATGTTAATGTTTTTTTTAGTGTATAATGCTATTGTGTTATTACCTAATTGTAATATTATTGTGTTTTCTTTATGTAATTGTAATGTTAATGTTTTTAGTGTATAATGCTATTGTGTTATTATTTAATTGTAATATTATTATTGTGTTTTCTTTATGTAATTGTAATGTTATTGCTATTGTGTTATTACTTAATTGTAATATTATTGTGTTTTCTTTATGTAATTGTAATGTTAATGTTTTTAGTGTATAATGCTATTGTGTTATTATTTAATTGTAATATTTTTATTGTGTTTTCTTTATGTAATTGTAATGTTATTGCTGTTTTTGTTTATTTTTCTTTACACTAGTACCAATTATTACTTTATTGTAACGGACTGTCAACAGCACGTACGGCTTACTGCCCGTGCGACCCATATTTGTAAATAATATTGTAAATATCTTACTTTTTGTCTAATAAAGTCCTACTACTACTACTAAAAAAAAAGTTGGTCCTGAGGACCGGGGAAAGACTACCCTGGCTTGGACCGTGGTATGAATGTTGTGTGAGGTATGATTTAGTTTTCTGATGTTAAGGATTATTATTTATTTTGTTTGTTTAGAATGATCAAGTATTTACATTTGTTATATTTTTCATCCACTTCAGACTTCTTGTTTATATTAAACATCATTTTTATATATATCCTGGTTAATGTTAAAGTTATTTATGTGCATGCTGCTGTTTGATATTCCTGTACTGAAACTTACTTATTTAGGAGATCATTCTAGCTTCCTTTATTTTCCGTCTAGCTTTCATGATTAATAACCATAATGATACATTCATGTTTAAGTGTTTAGGAAAGAAAGATGAATCAATCTTTGCCTCCTATGGGCCCGGGCAAAGGCTTTTGATTAATAACCTCGGATGTTATGAACTCTACGCTAGTATATACAATGGAAACAAAAGACGATCCGAAAGAAAACTGCACAAATGGTTTGCAGTGCGTGGTTTATCAATCTTGACCTGCACACTTATAAAAATGTACGTATAAAACTGAATTGCACAGAACCGAGTTACGTATAAAGCAGGTTCAAATGGGCCTTCATGGATGTATCACATTCCACAGAAATACTACCCTAGATATATGCCAACTGTTATATGCAGAAGGTCAAGTCCTATTGGCAATACCAAAGATGAATTACAATACTCCATTTATCACTTAAATCTCAGAGTAAAATATAATCTGGATATATACGCAAGAAAAGCAAAAATGATGGATTTTAAGAGAAAATTACCAGTCACAAGTAAGATTTGCATCGATAAATTTGTTATTATTATATATAACGTTCCTCATTAGAGGACTGCCTCAAGGACAAAGTGATACAGACAATTAATTTTCGAAATTGATCAAATACGTTCTGTAAATACATTAAAAAATTTAAAATTGTAATTGAAGTATACATACTATAAAGTAGAAATTTTGTAAAGATGGTTTCTTAAAATTGAAATTGATCCTGCAATGGCAGCGATGGCAATTTTAGAAAGATACACCCTGTCCAAATCTAATGAATTCCAAAATTTAGCTAAGAATCCTGGCACAGTACCTCTTGCCCCGATCATCAATCATGTGACAGTTATACTATCTAATTGGTATTTATCTTTGTAATAGTCAATTGTTGGCTCATATATGGCTTTCTTTTCACAGTCAACTTCCTCAGGTTGGTCACTATGAGTCTCAAAATGGATTAAATGGATCAAAAATATCATACCTCTTTTAGAAGATGGTCTAAATGCAATAATATCTATTCGTCTTGTTACTTCCATTAGTGGCCACATCATGAACATTCTCATAAACTGTGTATAAATAGTCTCGCAAGGCTTCTGCCATCATGTTTCGAATATTGTGGTGCCGAATGTTTCTCAGTGATTCTCCAAACGGACAAGCCCCAAGGACGTGTGCAAGGGTTTCGTGCTCTCTGCGACAACATCTACTGAGGGTATCGACCCCAGACCTGCCCGGAAAAGAACGCACCGCCGATACATTGGCTTGCATTTTAATCGCTTCTCTCAATTCGGGACAAGTCAATCCCTGATGATCACCAATCCATTAATTTGCTGGTGTATATTCATTGTAGAGAACAACGCATTTTCCTTTATGAGGAAGTTGAGTCCAAAGAACTGCTTCTTTGTCTCTTAGTTGTTTGCTGAGTTTCCTTGCATCTGGTAGAAGACTTCGAGTATTAATATTGATGTCACTAGGATCAATGGAACAGGTAAATTCTTCATATATTTAGGATACATACCAATATATATCTACAAAATGACTACAAAATGAACGAGGGTAACAGCTGAAGAAATGAGATTTCTACGAAGTACTGCCAGTTATAGCCTTCTGGTTTATAAAAGTACTATTGACATTACAGAAGAATTAAAAATAACACCCGTTATTCAATTCCTACAATAATATATACAATTCTGGCTTCAGCATGTCAAAATAATGGAATGTACCAGAATTCCGGACAGATCTTTCACTATATACCGTAGAGGAAGAGACCTACTGTTGAGATAGTAATTTAATGTACTTTCACTTTTTTTAATTTTATACTCTTATTTAGTTCATTTCAATTATGAATTGTATTTTAGAATTGGGAATATCTCACAAGAGATGGCCGAAAACCGTAATAGACCACTAAACCTACTCCTTGATAAGATGATGAAAAAATATAAAAAATGGTACTTGTAAGGTACAGTCAGTAACATAAAATCTTCTAGTTCTATTATCAACAGAAGGAGTTATGTTACTTTAAGGTACGGAGATTGATTAAAACTTATTAAAACTTGTACGCATTTCGGAATCCGGATCCATCATCAGCAGAATGTGTTATATTACTGATTGTTCAGTACCTTACAGGCAACATATCACCTGCTGATAATTATAGCAAAAATATGATAGGAAATACATATAAACTAAAATAAAACTTTAATATACATAGATCTAAAACTAAAATGTTCCGAAAATATAATGAAAGTATACCATAAGATAAACATGTCTTATAATACATCATTAGAATCAGAAAATTACAAGGATTATGGAAATCATATAACAATTTTTATTTAAATTAAATTAATCAATAAATAATCACAATATATTATTAATATCGCTATAAAAGACGTATGTGGAAAAGTAGAAATATATCCAGGTAAAATTACACTACATGTCTAGAATGCAGGTAACAAAAGACATTCGTCCCCCCTTTAGAAAAGATAACAGTCTCTTGATATGACAGTTTACAAAATTGAAAGGAACTGAAAACAGTTATCTAGTAACAATATCAAAAAGCAATCAACCCAGTTCTTATAAACTGTAATTAACGCTAATAACCAGCAATTCCAAGAAATAAGGATAACATTTACACGTAAAAGAACCACACGTGTAAATTATCAAGGTATACATAGCGGTGTTGACAGATTTACATTTCAGGAATTCCAAGGGCGTAAACCACCCCCTCAATGGAAATACATGACTAGCGAATAAGATTTATTGTGACATATGTATATTCAAATTATATCGAGTGGAATCGAAAGAAGTGGGAGGAGCTATCGTCTTTTTAAGCGAGAACATATATCAAAATTGCCTCACTCTCGGTCACTCTGTGTTCAGTGTTTAAACATCGTAGATCTACAGACCGCGATCTCCGATTCAGTTAAAATTTAGATTCGTCCGAGAACTTGTTAAATTTAAAGTTATCTACGACTTTATAAAGATTTAGTCCGTTAAAACATTTGGACTTCGAAAATATTTGATTCAAGCACGTGGACCTGAAATAACTTCGTCGACTCCACTCTTAGATAAAACTTCATAATTGTATTAACAAAAGTGTATCTCTTCATAAATAAATAGTTTTGGATTCTTTAAAACTGAGTGAAAAAATTGTACGTTGTTCCTTTGCTTATAAAAAAGTTCACAACCCTGAGATCTGTTGCCTACCACTGAGCACCGTAGCATAATAGAACTGGAAGATGTTACGTTACTCACTACTCAATATTTTTTATTAGATGCTGACTGTTCAATAACATAACACATTCTGTTGATGGTGGAAAACAATTCCTAAAGGATTAAAAATTTTTAAAAAATATTCAAGTTCAGGTCAACGGAGCTTTACAGATATTCATTTTGTAATTTTATATTGCAATTATTATAGCTAAACGGAATTTTATCATGCATTTTAAAAGTAGTTGTTTATTATATAAGTATATTAGAAATAAGTTTATCAATTACTCTCCAGGCACTGTTATTATAACCCACTTATGAGGTTGGGGCGCCTGGAAGGCGAAGTTGCGTTGCCTCGATAATAATATATGATATTGACGGTAATAATGCGCAGGAGAGGCCTTAATCCTAAACTTTAGCTAATGAGATGAATATGATAATGATGGTCAGATAGATGTTTGAAGACTGTATTGGTCTAACTTTTCCTGACATTTGTCTTACAGGTGAAGAAAAACCCCGAAAAAAACCTCACCCAGAAGCCTGTCCTGACCAGGAATTGAACCCAGGCCCGCTGCGTGACAAGGCAGCACGCTGCTTCAAGACCACAGCGGAGGACCATATATAGGCTATATATATTTGAAATTAAATCATAGCGATATATTTTTTGGGAACTGGCAACATTAAAGAAAATTTATTTTTGTATAGGCCTATACCAGTAGACTGAATGCATGTTGTATATCGTTGTATGTATTTATTTGTCTTGTGAAATATTCATTGAGCATTATTATTGTTATTTGTTCATAATTATAAGCGTCTTGACTACGAAAGCCAATATCACGAATTTTATTATGGTTAACGGCTGTTTTTATGTCTGTCTTGTTATATTGGTCGTTATCTCTCGTCCTAAAGACATTGGAATCCCGATAGGAATTTTCTCTCAGTGGAATGACATTCGGCCACATTGAGTTCAATTAGAGATTATCTTTAATCTATAATTAAAATGAAATAATTATTAATAATGATATGGGCATTATTAATGAAATTACGTCCTATAATTTCATTATTAATGAAATTACTTCCTATAATTTGCCTAGAATAGGATGCCTTGGCGCAGAGCTACGGGACTTGCGCTGGTTCGGGTCTCCTTGGGGAAGAAAATTTCTGATGACATTTCGGCCAGTATGGGGCCGGTGTCAACCCAGCATCGTGAGGCATTTGGGTAGCTACAATAAGTAGTGGCTCCAGGTTGAGAAAACCAGCTATAACGACTGGGGGATCCCGACATGCTGACCACACGTCACCACTATACTGACTGGATGATCGTCTACCTCTGTGATGAACACATGTGAATGTGAGTCCAGCAGTCGGCTGGTAGGCCAATTGCCTTTTAGGCCAGTCGCGCCATGGAGTTTTTTTCATTTGTCTAGATAATCGAGAAATAACACGAAAAGGGAGGTGTTTGATTAACACCTGGAATTTGAACTCTAGACCGAATAAGGGTCAAATGCTACCGTCTGAGTCAATTCTTCGGTTAAACTAATTTTCCTTAAAAGTAGGAAAGCAGCACCAAGTCTTGTTCTCAATGAAATTGTTCACGTATTTTGTGAAAGTAATAAATGAAATTGCAAATGGCAAGAGAATAGCGCCAGCTTGCGGTGTAATCTCATTTCCGGTGCAGGGAAATATCAGGATGGTAAATCTCGTTAGTTCAGCGCTGTGCTGTTAAATTTATTTAATTAAAGGCCTGTTTACCAATCTCCTATGTCCACTATCAACGTTTGTAATTTGAAAACTAAATTTCAGATTATATTAAACCATTTCTGATTTATTCTAATTAAATTGAGTGCATCAAAATGCATGTCAAACGCGAAATGCTAGGTAATCAAATATCAGTTGTCAGTAATACAATAATTAAAACAAGACTGAAAAAAACTTAACAGTTCAAGCCAATAAATATAATGCTGTAATTTAAAGATGTAAAATATACTCTGGTATCAACATCTATTCCTACTGTAGCCAACATGTACACTCTATTGAGTAACACTAAGAAATTCGGACTGGAAGTAAACATGAATAAAACTAAATATATGTTCGCACATACAAATCCAATATAAATATAAATATATATATATATATATATATATATATATATATATATACATACACATAGGGACCAAGGAAGACCAAAACATCGGTGGAAAGATCAAGACCATCTTTGCTAGGTTTACCGTACAGGCCACATGGCCTAAAACAAAAAATTTGTTCATGATGATGATATATATATACATACATAAAGAAAATGGACAGCTGATGACAAATGAGGGAAATTTTAAAGAAGTGACTAAATTCAAATGCCTAGAAACAATAATTACAAATAGGAATGATATACACAAAGAAATTGAACATAGGCTCAATACTGGAAGCTTGCTATTATGCATTACAGGGACTATTGTCATCCCAACTCCTTTCAAAAAAAGTTGAACTGAATGTACATAAAACTGTTATTCTTCCCCTTTATATTATATGGATGCGAAACATGGACTCTTACTTTAAGGGAGGAAAGAAGATTACGAGTATTTGAGAATAATGATATAAATAATAAAATAGCAAAATTCCAGGGAATATGTGGTAGGCCTACGATAAAACGAACACTAAATAACAAAACAACAAGAGAGACCAATTGAAATTTTATAAAATGTTGGCAGTACCGGTACTGCTCTATGGTTCAGAAGCCTGGATACATAAAAAACAAGATCTAAGTAGGATAACGGCGGCAGAAATGAAATTTTTGAGATCTGTTAAAGGGTGCACTAAGGAAGACAGAATCAAGAACACAGAAATAAGACAGGAACTTGAAATATTTGCAATAACTGATAAAATGGATACATATAGACAAAAATGGGAGCAACACATAGACAGAATGAATGAAGATAGATATCCAAAACAAATAACAAAATACAAACCTAAAGGCACCTGAGATGTGGGCAGACCTAGAAAGAGATGGGCTGAAGTCGGAACGGATCAACAGACCTAATCCATGATTGAAGATGATGATGATGATGATGAGAATAATGTTTTTAAGAAAATGTTTGGACCAAAGAGAGATGAACAGCCAGGTGAATGGAGAAAACTGCATAACAGTGAGCTACATGGTCATTATAAGAAGCCAGATATAGCCTAATAAGAGCAGTTACGTCTCGTAGACTATGAATGGCAGGACATGTAGCACGAATGGGGAATGAAAGAGGTGCATAAAAACTTACTGTAGGAAAGCCAGAGGGAAAACGCCTAGTTGATAGTCCAAGAATGTGGTCGTGTTTCACCTGGAATTTATCAAATAAGTTTATCATATTAAAGAAAGCTCCTCCTTTTTAACATTCTGAATAGGCCAGAACATTATTTTTCAGCGACTGACTCTCTAAAAAAGATTGTATGTATATATATATATATATATAGTGCACGAATGTAAACACATACTGTTTGCGGTATATAATAGAAAACATTCGTAGTAATTGATTATACCACAACAAAAAGAAACCACTGTTTGGACTTTCTTAAACGTATCATTTCCCAGGAATTTACATTCCAGAAAAATATATTTTACATCATATGACATCATAAGATAATTAATAACACATAATATTGGTTATAAACAGTTTGATGTGTTTAATTTTTTCTGCACTAGGGTGCATTCTTACAACATTGCGATCCTTTGGCAATAAATTAATATGATCTGGTTGTAGTTGAACATATGAAGCATAACAAACGTTCCTCATTTCTTTTCAAACATCGCCGTTTACATTAAATATATAAATATTTTAAGGTATATTTAAATAATGATTTGTGAGTAAACAGCTTAATTTTATTCGTTAAATAGTCCTAACAAATGCCATTCTTGATTTCCAAATTATCTAGATAAACTGGAAATCACTCGTGGCATTACTTGCGATAATATGTACTTGTATACTGCGAGAATGTAGGATGAGTATATATACCCGTGTATAGTGTAAGTGTGTTGAATGGACAAGAGTGAAGATGATAGCAGGTGCCAGCACTTAGTCTACTTCATTCGAAAGACATCAAGAGGACCACTAGGCTTAACATCGACATCCGACGGGCTTGGAGAGGCTTGAATTTTAATCCAGGCAACTGGTGTATGCCACCATCCCTCCTAGCTCCGAAATAGAAAATTTTACAATTAGAATTTGCTACCCGCCTGGATTCCAACTCGCACCCTCTAGTGATAAAGCATATACGTAACCATTTAAACTAGAGTAGCGGTTCTCTGCAAGTTTGCTGTTTTTAATTCAATGATGTTATGAAATGGTGGTTAATATTCAAATGGACCCAGTAATTAAATTCAAACTAATTGTTTACTTTGAGAAATGGAGGGGGAAAAAACCTTAGAGTAGTTGACACCGAAATTTCAACAGGGAACCACCAAGTAAAAGTCACGGACTTTGCCGCCTGAAAAAACTCACATGAGCTAAAACAAATTTGCAAAAGTAATGCCACGATTGATTTCCAATGTATCTAGAGGATTTGGAAACCAAGAGTGACATTTATTAGGACTATTTAACGAATAAAATTATGCTCTTTGCTCACAAATAATTATTTAAATGTAGTTATTTTAAAATATTTATATATTTAATGTAAACGGCGATATTTGAAAACAAATGAGAAATATTTGGTTATGTTTCATTTGTTCATCACTGCAACCTGATCATACTATTTATTGCCAAATAGGATCGCAATATCGTAAGAATACATCCTAGTGAAGAAAAAAGTAAACAAGGAGGAGCTTTCTTTGTTTTGGTAATCAAAATTCGATAATTAGCTAGGTGAAATACGACTGTGATTGGTTGTAAAACAAAATTCATTGAAACGTGATTGGCCATTGACTCCCATTTGGGGCATGAGTTGAATAGTCAGGGTAAAATCACAAGAATTACAACCGGAACATAGGGACAGAACTGAATTGCTCAAGAAGGCTCATGGTATTTTAAAACACTATATAATTAACTACCTTACTGGCACTATGGAATTCGTAGGTTCATGGCTCTCCATACATCCCTATCCTGAGCTAATGTTTTCCAATCATCCCCTGTTTAATCTATCTTTCTCAAATCATGGTTAATATTATTCTCCCACCTCATTTTGGGCGTGCCTATTGGATCCTTTCCGTCTGGTTTACCTTCTAGGAGTTTCAATGTCCCTCTTTCATTCCCCATTCGTGAAACATATACTGCCCATCGCAATCTACGAGACTTAGTGAATTAAATTATAAGACTGTATAGTATGTGCAAGTTATAGTAGCCCCTGAATGGTTCAAATTGAAAAAAAAAAAAAAAAAAAAAAAACTGGTAAATTGGATGATCAATATTCAATGCTTAACGTATGAACAAAACACTCTATATAATATCAAGATTTAAGTGTGTAATTATAACTTCGTAATAGAAAATTTAATAAAGTGCATTAAAAGAAAAATTAACGGGCGGATGGTGTTCGTTATTCTGTAAGACACATCTAGGAGAGACAATTCCGAAATAAAACGGGGCAGGCTGAACTCTAGGGAGAAAACCCCGAATAATAAACCTTCCATGAAAACGGGCAAGCAACCTCCTTCAAGGTGTATCTTACACATTGCTTCTCAGTCCTAAGGATCAAACCTCGAATCAAAGCAAGAGACTTGCAAAAAGGTAAAGAAGATAGACCAATGGACGTGAGAAGAGCAGTAGGAAGACCAGCCAAGAGATGGTGTGCAGTGGCTGCACATCCAATACGTCTTCCTCCGAGGAGTGATTTGAGAAATAAACAGGATGAAAATCCTACAAATAAAGAATAATAATAAGAATAAGAAGAAGAAAAGAAAAACTAATAATATTTATGTAAAGGGGTGGTCTATGAGAAACACATTACTTCTCTCGCAGCTAACCTAGTTTCGATTTTCTGCCAACTTGAATTTCTTTTCAAGTAAGGAAAGTGGCAGAAAATTCGGGCACAAGTTCTGTGAAAAATCACCGATGTCTTAATTGTGAAATTCAATAAAGGCAGCACACATAAATATATAATCACAATTGAACTAGCCTATCATAAGTTCCATCGAAGACCGGGTCCATCGAAAAGAGTTGAAATGTCCAATCCAGAGATGAAATATGATGCTACAGACTGGTTTAAAATTAGGTTATCGTAATATTCCGACTACATTATCAAATAGATAGCATATTTTCAATATCGATTAAGGTACTGTGCATTGAAACACGTCGGTAGACGTGTGGCTAGTGTGCGCGGCTGCCCCTAATGGGATCCCGAGTTCGAATCCTGTTCCAAAGGGGTTTTGTTTGTGGGGCATGCTAGGATTTTCTGGTTTTTCTCGGGGTTCTTCTTTTTTCCCGAATTTCAACCCACCAGCACTTTCCATTCCTCCTCCACCCTTAATGTAATTTAATTCGCTATTAATTTATTTCAAATCACCCTCACCTCATCTCATATTAGGAAAAAAAATAATAGTTTGGTTGGTAATTCACAGGTGTTGAAAAAATGTGTTTTCGGGGTTCTAGTATGGAGAACACCAGGGTGCTGCCTTATCAACAATTAAAGGGGCAGAAAGGCCCAACGGGAGAGTTGTAGTCTTCCCTTGCGGCCAAAAGGCCCAACCTAAATATGACGGTATGGGCCAAGGGAGTAAAACCTGGTGTTTCAGACTAGAAGGCCTATAAATTTATACTATAGAGTAGACTTTCATTCCACCCGTCTACATAATACTGGGATAGCGTAATAAAACTTTTAGGTCGCGGTCTCAGGGCAGTATGCCCTCTCAATGTGAATAAATGACTAAAGACCCACTGTGCATTGAACGATCCTGTGCCACTCGTTGCTGTACTTTGAATCGCAGGTGCCCGCCTATAGTCTAATGGGAAAACAAATGTCTGGCAGACGAAAGAAAATTATGAACTTAACAGACTAGGAAAACCCGTAGTCGTAACCTAACAACTAAATAATAGTTACAATGTGACCATTGTAGTTAAAGTGAGTATATATAAATAATAATACAAAGGAAAACGCAGAGCGGAGAAAAATAGAAAACGTAAAAGATGTTGGAGAACAAGTGAAAACCCGCCATTATGTTGTAACCATATTAGTTCACTAATGAAACATTATTCAACACTAAGTACTTAGCAGAAAGTTCAAGTACCTGTTGTGTCTGTTGAAGAAGAATGTACAGACTAATCAATAAAACCGCTCCAATATTTGCCTCACAAGTACGGAAAACTAAGCAAGACCTTGGTCAGAAAAGTACATTAAAAATCCTTTACTATGATATTTTTGTGACGTCTTACAGTCTATTTGAATCTACGAGTAGTTGTCTAAGACACTTAAAGGTACGTGTCTTAAGATGTCACCTTTTGTTGATATGATTTACCGATCTTGCAGTAAGGAAAGGAGAGTACGAGTATTTGAGAATAAAGTTCTTAGGAACATTTTTGGACCAAAGAGAGATGAACAGATGGGTGAGTGGAGAAGACTTCATAACAGTGAACAACGTTGTCTTGATAGGAAGCCAGATATAATCAGAAAAGTTAAGTCTTGTAGACTGCGATGGGCAGGACGTATTGGCACGAACGGGCAATGACAGAGGTGCATGGAAGTTTCTTGTAGGAAAACCAGAGGGAAAATGCCCAGTTGGTAGGCCAAGAATGAGGTGGAAGAATGAGGTGATTTGAGGGAAGTAGATTATACAGGAGATGCACAGTGTGGTATTTTGAATATCTAGCTGAACAAAATTATTTTGTCCCATATGTATGTGTTATTAGGTGGTGAAATCTAAATGAATAAATAAAAAAAAATATTCTGAAAGTTTTAGACTTGTAATTAAAAAAAATATATTTAATAATATGCATTAAAATTAGTATAAAAATAAATAAAACAAAAGAGCAATACGAAATTTAGTGCAATTACGATCAGTTAGAATCACCATCATATTCTTCAATACTTCGATCCGAGTCTTCAGATTCTCTATCAGGTTCTTCAGAATCTCTGTGCTTCCTCTATTGGTATCTCACGTTCAACAGTTGGAGTTCTTACTTCTAATAGCTCATATACCTCATGTTTAATTATATACCACGTTTTGTTTTTGGAGCTGCACGCAAACTAGAAATAAATGTATCTGATAAAATTAACAATCTATTCAGTAAATCTCGGCTGGTATCAATTCTAAAAGTTTTTCTTGTGAAAAGTTCTCTAAATTTCTTATTGTGTTTGTTTCTTGCCTCTTGAGCTTCTTCACGCATTTGGCCGATTGGTAAAACTAATGAAGAAATTATATATTTCCCATGAAATAAAATTGTATGCACGCTTACTGGCATTGGGTACAGATTTTTGTTCATTAATTTTGTTTGCTCGCGTATGATACCGTATTTGTATGTCAACAGATTTGTATCATTGATTAATGCCAGAGCTTGGTCATTCGAAAGCCCACCTTGCTTTGGACTGATTAAAAATATTCATGCTTTTTTTTTTATTTATGTACCACTTCTGGGTGAAAACTGGCAAAGCTCTTTAACAATAGCTGCTGAATACCTTCTTCCTCACTGGTGCGGCTGTACTTCGTTTGCTATCGATATCTCTTCCGGATACATAGTTTGAAGAAGACGAATTCGCCATCACTTTGTTCTTTCACTGGAAATTTCAAAGTCTTTCGGTGGTCTTCCGGCCCGGTTACTTACTCCAGGTGCTGAAAAATCAACGATAGGTTCACTGACAATACCCATAAATGACATTTTCGCTTGCAACCATGAAAACTTCGCTTTTAAGAAGCGTTCTCGATGTCTTCCTGATTTCGACCATCCTTCGTCGATTTTTTTACTAACTCTACTGATTGTTGCTTTTAAACTCTTCAAAATATCACCCTAAACTAACTGAACACCAAGTTCTTGCAAAATATGATGCAATAAAGCATCCTATCTTGATTCTTTGGCGTTAGAAAACCAAACGTCAAAAAACGAACGACGAGAAATTTGTGTAGTCATTCTAAAAATAAGAAAACGTTGTATGAGTTCGCAAACATTCGCAAGCAATTGAACATTTTTCTTGCAGAAAAATATACCCGATGAACAGGGATATGCGTGGAAATAAACTGAAACCCTAGATGAAACTAAGAAAGTACTATTTCTGATTAAATAAAAACCTCACTCTGTTAAACTAAAATACCTACTAACAAAATAAAAGCGAGAATTTGCCTTGAGACTCCCACATAAACGATAATAATACAAAATCATCACTAGCACACGGAAATAAAGCGTATTCATCGAGCAAACTCAGACGAATAACAAGATAGCAGGGATCGGTTGGTCGGTAAGGCTCAGGTAGCCGGCCGTTCCGACCTGTTTATACGTATTACTGTTTGGTGTAGTTTCCCAGAAAATGTACTGGATTGTAGTATAACTTGTTTGCTTTGAATTTATTCCGCAAAATGACCACTTAAGACATGTACCTAAATTTGCTTTTGTCCAGCTAGATTCTCAAAATATCACACTATGCGATGGTTGGAAAACATTAGCTCAGGATAGGTATATATGGAGAGCTTATATCCGCGCAGCCATGAACGTACGGGTTCGATAGTGCCAGTGAGATAATTGAAATATTCATATGTGTCATTATGACAGTACCAAAACAATTCTTCTTCTTCTTCTTCTTCGCCATCATAATATAACATCCTAACTTTACAGGTAGATCTATTTTTACGTGTTCCACGTCGCTCGGTTCTTACAGTGGCGCAACTTGTCGGGAGAGGGGTTTTAAACTTTGGATCAAATACATACCTTTTTTGACCATACAATGACAAGGAGGGACTCCCGAATAGGTGATCAGCTCAATCCAAGGCCTCCTTCTAGACAGCACGAGCATTTAAGACGAAATACCCCACTCACACATTCATACATGTTAATGGTGATTAACATTCCTGACATTTGTCTTAACGGTGAGGAAAAATCCTGAAAACCGTCAACCAAAAAACTTGTCCCGACGGGGGATCGAACCAGGGCCCGGTAAGTACGAGGCAGCTACGCTACCCCGAGGCCACAGCGGTGGACTCACCGAAACAATACAACAAATCTAAAAAGAACGAGATGACGCTTATTGATTAGATACTTCACTTGAATAAATAGTTGTATCAGTTATTTCATTCTTCTGAAGCTCTGATGTACTCGTATCTAGGATACATTCAATTCTGTTTTACACATCTGATAAATACATCATATTTATGGTGTTTTACAAATGTAAGTGGGATTGACTGCGACCAGTCTTCCAGTGTTCAGAGTCGGTACCTGTGGACTAGTGGTTATGATGCTCACGATTGTTTCTGAGATTCGCGGGGTCAAACCTGTTCAGGGTCGATGGATTTTTTTCAGGGCGAAAAAATGCCTAGTACAACTTCCTTCGGAAGAGAAGTACGTTAATATTTTCTCTAAGCTACTCAGATAATTTCATTTCCTTCCATTTCCAATCTACTAGTTACCAGATAAGATCCTTTCCTTCCGTTTCCATTCTCCTAGTTATTACGTAATTCTTTACGTAATAGCCTGCACAAAGGACTTCGGGGCAGGTCTATTTTGTTCGCAGTGCACGTTACATGTCCAAAAGTATAAGTTTATTATTTTGTTTAAGAAGGTCAGGGAGCCGCGCTGACTCCCTAGATCGGCTGTGTCGCTAGAAGAAATGACTGGCCTGGTACCTATGGATTCTTAAGTATGAATGTGTATTTTAAAATATTTATTATTTATTGATTTCCTTCGAGACTGTTTAATTATCTATGTTTTTATTTTTATTACTTGTACACAGCTTTTCGTTATTTTCTAATTAGCCTATTAATTTCAACTCATTTTTTTGAAATTTTCTAATTTATGATGATGTTGAGTGCAATAGCAGGATACCAAAGGACCGATAAAAAGAAAAACGAAGATATACGAACAGAACTTAATATATTTAATCTCTGTGAAAGAATAAAATATTACCTTCAGCACGTATTACGAATGAATGAACAGCGCATACCAAGAAGAATGTATAATTATAAACCAAAATGGAGAAGAATGTTGGGAAGACCATTGAAGATATGGAAAGGACCAATTCGACCTATAATGAGATCGGAACAGGCCATTGGGCTTAATCCTTGTTGTTGTTGATGATGATGATGATCTAATTTATCAAATTATATTTATTATGTCCACCGCTGTGGTCTCGAGATAGCGTGCTGCCTTGTCACGCAGCGGGCCCGGATTCGATTCCCGGTCGGGACAGGCTCCTGGGTGAGGTTTTTTCGGGGGTTTTCCTCACCTGTAAGACAAATGGCAGGAAGCTTAGGGCCCATCGGTCCCCGAAAAGCATCCGGCCATCATCATCCTTATCATCATCTTTCACCGGTGTGGAAAGCAATGGGAAGCTACCACACCTACAATTCCCTAGTAAAGCTGCAAAGTATACCATGAAAATGCTATGATTGCAATGGAATACCTGCCCTCGGGCAGAATTACTATGGATGGATGGATATTTACTATTATTTAAACATGTAGTTGTTTTTATACAGAGATATAAGTGCGATCTTTGAACATTGAATTAGTTAAGAGCATGTTTCCGAGCTATATTTGATCCCTAATTCATGATTGTACTCATGTCCAACATAGATTATGTTTTCCCCTGATTATTATCAGTTAACATATATATATTTCGTATCGATATTCATCTGCTTTGAAGGAGCAATATATTTATTTAATATTCAGCTCAATTATGTTGCATCACGTAAATTCACGTCGTTACTCGTTTGTGCTCACGAGTATCGATCTAAGACATAGTAACCGCCGACACAAAGACTGTACATATTGTTATTATTTATTTGCATATTAATTTAATATATTTACAAAATGTATTTCATCAATTTCGAAAATTAATTGTCTGTATCACTTTGTCCTTGAACCAATCCTCTAATGAGGAAAGTTGTATATAGTCATCATCATCATTATAATTGGCTCGACAGCCCAATGTGGGCCTTGGCCGCCTTCAGAAGCTTATGCCAGACTTCCCTGTTCTGAGCTTCATTCTTCCAGTTTTTTATTTTTAAAATCTTAATGTCTTGAATTATACTATCCTCCCATCTTAATTTAGGTCTTCCAACTTTTCTGGCCAATAGAGGTTGTTCATTGTAAATTCTTTTTGTAATCCTTTTGTTGTCCATGCGAATAATGTGTCCAGCCCAATGCAATCTATTAACTGTAACAAAATTCAGAATATCTGGCTGATTGTACAGTTTATACAATTCATTATTGTATTTCTTTCTCCATGCATTATTTTCTTTCACGGCACCAAAAATGGATCTCAGTATCTTCCTTTCAAAACGCCCTAATAATTCCTCATCAGATTTCAACATGGTCCAAATTTCTGATGCATATGTTAACACTGGTCTAAGAAGAACTTTATACATGAGTATTTTTGTCTTTCTAGATATAAACTGAGATCTAAACATTTTCCTGAGTCCAAAAAAAAAACATTTGTTTGCAGCCATGATCTGCAGATGAATTTCAGCCGAATTGTCATTTCTACAATTTACTTCAGATCCTAAATAAATAAAGCTATGAACCAGTTCAAATTTATATGCGCCAACTTCCAAACTAGATGGGCAAGCTTCAGATTTACCTTTAATCACAGGCATATATTTTATCTTGGCCTGGTTAATTTTAAGATTCATTCTTTTCGCTGCCTTCTCTAGGCTAATAAATGCATCCTTCATGGCTAATTGACTTCTTCCTATTATATCTACATCGTCGGCATATGCAAGAATTTGCACAGATTTATGAAAGATGGTTCCCCTTATATTAAGACCTGCGTCTCTTACCACTTTTTCAAGGGCAATATTAAAAAGTAGACATGCAAGAGAATCTCCTTGTCGTACTCCATTTTTTTGTATCAATAGGCTCTGTTAATGCATTATTAATCTTAATCTGACATTTAGTATTATTCATTGTTATTTTAACCAATGCAATAAGTTTCAGAGGTATTTTAAATTCTTGCATTGCTGCAAATAATTGCACCCTGTCTACACTATCATATGTTGTATATAATAATAATAATAATAATAATAATAATAATAATAATAATAATAATAATAATAATATGTAGTATTTTTGGCCGATAGCGAGGAGATTCTAAAGGACAACACGCACACACTGTTGAGTAACAATAAGAAATTAGGACTGGAAGTAAATATCAATAAAACTGAATATATGGTCACACGTAGAAATTCTAATGACAAATGAGGGATATTTTGTGGAAGTGGCTGAATTCAAATACCTAGGAACAATAATCACAAATAGGAATGAGATGCACAAAGAAATTAAACATAGGCTCAATTCTGGAAATGTGTGCTATTATGCATTGCAGAGACTTTTGATGTCCCAACTCCTTTCAAAAAACGTTAAACTGAAAATATATAAAACTATTATTTTACCAGTTATATTTTATGGGTGCAAAAATGGACTCTTACTTTAAGGGAGGAAAGGAGATTACAAGTATTTGAGAATAAAGTACTTAGGAACATTTTTGGACCAAAGATAGATGAACAGACAGGTAAACGGAGAAGACTTACATAACAATGAACTACATGGTCTTTATAGGAAGCCAGATATAATGAGAACAGTTAAGTCTCGTAGACTGCGATGAGCAGGACATGTTGCACGTATGGGGAATGAAAGACTTGCATGGAAGCTTCTTGTAGGAAAGCCAGAGGGAAAACGCCAAGTTGGTAGACCAAGAATGATGTGGGAGAATAACATTAACTATGATTTGAGGGAAGTAGATTATACAGGGAATGATTGGAAAACATTAGCTCAGGATAGGGGTGTATGGAGAGCTTATGTCCGCGCGGCCATGAACCTACATAGTGAATATTCTTGTTCCTACATTAAACGTAACCATCTTGGTCCCCACTACTCGTCCTCAGAGTCTGTAATGGGATTTAGTTACACCCTGTATATGACTAATAGCACTCCGTCGAGCATTATTTGAGGTAAGTTCAGTCTATTGCATATTCATGTGATGATGGTGTTCTTTTGCTACACTTCACAACATGGTAACGACCACATACTTGGTAGCAGAATTCGCAGATACACGTTTCTCGGGCTTCGTGGAATGTCTTAATTACACATATTTTATAGTGAAATCCATGTATGGCAATTCGTATTAAGTGCCTCTTTTTCTAGTTCTCTCTTGTTCAGTCTCTGTACAACATAGCGTTGGGGCTGTAGAACTCTGGATCTATTACCCCGCCGTTTTTTGTTTTCATTCGTTCTTCCTTTGCTTGTCGTACTCTTCTGAGCTTCACAGGAGCTTTGCAAACCTAAGGTCGTCGATTAAAATAGTATATTACGATGCGAGGTTGGGAAGTGGTTTTTACAGAATCCAGGAAAATGCTTAAAATCCGAGCGACAGCGAGGTTCTTAATTTCCGAGATACTGTGAAACACTTCATAAACGTGCGTTGTACATTATTTTTTAGCGCGGTGGTGTTTTCAAAACAATAAATAATATTAAAATAATAACATCTTTGTTGGAAATATTTGTGTTCATTATAAACAATTTATTAACGTTAGCAGTATGAGCAATGTATTGATGTTGACTTTCACGGCCGGAGTTGCTACGATGATCTTGAAGATTTTCTGGCTGTAGGCCGTGGTTGTGAGGTTTGTAGTTCACGACCACGGCCTACAGCCCGAAAATCTTCAAGATCATCATAGTGTGAGCAATGTTTATTAGTTGAAACAATAGGATGCCGTGAGACCAATTAGTGATAAAATGGCGGCAAGTATGTATTTATTGTTTTTTATTGTTTCAAATAAAGTTCAGTTCATTTAAAATGCAGTGATTTGTTTCGTATAATGTATATTAACACTACCTTTTGGATATTTTTTGTATATACATTGTGTGTAGTATATATATAGAGGACAGTGGTTTTACTTCCCACACGCGTGTTTGTAATATGAAATACAGTAATTCTGTGTTGTATATTTTTAACTCTAATGAAGATCTACTACCACTAATACATAGAACTATTATTTATTTTAACAAATTATAACGACCCAAATATCCAGCTTTACCATTTCTTCAAAAATGTATCTCATTTGTAATTAACTGGCTATTTCCACTATATATTGTATTTACATGTGACAATACTTTACGTTTTATTGATATTTACTTTCAGCCTCAGTTGTTTAGCGTTAAATGTATATATACTGACTTTTAGCAATTTCTCAATATCGCCTAATAATATTACATCACATTCTTTATTCTCTAAAGGTTTTATTGCATGCTCCAGTACAAAATTGAATAGTAGAGGAGATAGTGCATATACTTGCTATAACCCATTGTGAATTTCGAAAGAATATGAAAACTGTTTACGTACCCGCACTCATTTCTTTATGGCATTTAGACACATTCTTGTAAGTCTAATATTTTAAGTATTCCGATTTCCAACAAGGCATTATTCTACTTCTTAATTGAATCAGATGCATTTTTAAGTCTACATGTAGTTGAAGCATGGTGCCATCACATTTCTTCCTGTTTCATTAAAACAAAGCCTTACGCAGAATCTTGTGTTGCTTCACTTCGATTATTTTTGTCCGCAATTAATTGTATTACGTGCCGTTACTACTTACTCACTGTTGCTGCGCGGACATGAACTCTCCATACATCCCTATCCTGAGCTAATGTTATCCAATCATTCCCTGTATAATCTACTTCCCTCAAATCATAGTTAATGTTATTCTCCCACCTTATTCTTGGTCTACCAACTGGGCGTTTTCTCTATGGTTTTCCTACAATGAGCTTTCATGCACGTCTTTCATTCCTCATATGTGCAACATGTCCTACCCATCGCAGTTTACGAGACTTAACTGTTATCATATCTGGCTTCCTATAAAGACCATGTAGTTCATTGTTTGTAGTCTTCTCCATTCACGCTGTTAGCATTTTTTTTATTTTTCTATTCCGTATATTTTACATTTTATTAGTTAAATCTAGAGTAAATCAACATATATTATAGACAATACATATATTGTAGATACTCTAAATAGTCATTTATATTTGTTGTAATTTAGATATAGCCTAATACTCTCATTGTAAATTTGTTCTAACATGGTTAAGTGTTGGACAAACCGTAAGGTCTTAACTCCGCCAAGTAAAATACTTTTATTATTATTTTTATTATTATTATTATTATTATTATTATTATTATTATTATTATTATTATTATTATTATTATTATTATCATCATCATCATCATCATGATATTTCCAATCGGCACAATTAGAAACATAGTTCGATCAGGAGCTTTAAATGTCCGGCTAGAGGCTAATATTATTTCAGAGCATCTTTTGTTAACTCTTATATATTATGGATCTGTATCCAGCCTCATACGCTAGTAGTCAGCGTTTGTGACTACTGTTCATGAGGTCCCGGGTTCGATTTCCGGTCAAACCATAGGATTTTTCCTTAAAGGGAATCATTCCTATGGTTTCCCATTGACTGTAATTTAGGTTAAATTTAGGTTAATAACTCTCCTGGCGCTTCATTATCTTTTATCGTCCATCATATCATCGGGGCAACGTAACTCCTCTTTCTAGGCGCCCCAGCTTCAGAAGTGGGTTACAATTATACCAATGCCAGGCGAGACCACCAGAAATGTCGAAATGGCAATCTGGGGCATTGAATAATAAAAAAAACGTTCGTTGTATTTGTAGAGTTTTATTTTTTTGTTTTCTAAAATCTGTCTTAAACTAAAAATATGAAAGTAAAATCCAAGCAGCCGAGATGAAATTTTTAAGAAGAGCAAAAGGATGCACTAGAATGGGCAGATAAGAAATGAGGATATCCGTGAAGAACTGCGGATCTACTCCATAAAAAGTAGAAAAAGATATTTAACAACAATAATCAGTGGAAAGAAAATGTAGAAAGAATGGAAGAAAGAAGATCTTACATTATTTTCCGAGAGGAAGAAGAGATGTCGGACGTCCTCGGAAAAGATGGTCTTAGATCGTTAGTGAAGACGGAACAGGCTATTAATGCCTAAACCAGGAAGTGAAGGAGAAGAAGAAAAAGATTATACATATGATCTCTTGTAGACGTATGTCCTCTAAATGTGATGAAAATGTTCTGTTTCTAGAATTTGCTATATTAATATTTTAAATATTATTGTACATTTCCGGATATGGGTTCCTCATAGAAGTTTTTTTTTCCAGAATTTACAATTAGTCTCAGCTCATTCATTTGAAACATTATTGTACATATCCGGATATGCGATCCTCGGTGAAGCTTTATCTACCATGTACTTTTTATATCCTCTAGAAAAATTGTGTAATATTCTATAGAAATTCGAGTTGGATTGTATACTTTTACCGTGCAACACATACTATGGCCTGGCTCGATATGACATCTCCCTCCACATCTCCTCTCCCTGCCACAACCGAATGCAATCGATATGTTATTTCAAGATATACCCTTAATGTACGTTACGCTAATGAGCTATTAGAGAGAGTCCAACCACACACAACAAGGTTCCAACTGTTGCTTCAATACTGCAACAGGTATCAAAACTAAAATAAAAGTAAATTCAAACCTGCAGCTCGCCAGTATTTTCTCCATCTCTTAAGGCCGGTTTACAAGCTACGTCTTATTGCACGTTTTGTCGATCATAAAAAACGGAAAACAAAACGTACGTTTTGTCCAGTGTTTACACAGTAACGTTTTCCCTTCAATTTTCTACCACAGTTCCAATCCAGACTCGAGTTGTAATGTGTTGTAAGTGATTTTTTTCTTATTAAAAGTGAGAAAGACATAATTAATTTGATTATGGAGGAAGCCCAGTTGCTTTCTTTTATTTTCCCCTCGTAAGGATTCAACGACTGGGAGTAAAAGTGATGAAGAGGAAAAAGACAAGATGGTCAAAGGAGTGGCTTCTGAAATAAGTCAGTATTCCCATGTCCTGTTACTGAAAGAACTGAGAGGCGAACCCTGATGACTGGCGCAATTATTTTCGAATGGACATCTCAGCCTATAGTCAATTGCTGGAGTTGGTAACTCCATACATACAGAAGCAAGACACCTGCATGAGAAAAGTCATTTAAACGGAACTTACAAAACGGAATACAAAACTTACGTTTTGTCGCAAAATGATGCTTCTCCCTTCAGTTCTTGGATTTCATTACCGCTCGACAAGACGTACGTTTTGCTGTTTACATGCCACATTTTATCGGATAGGATTTGTCTAGTCCTATAAAACGTACAATAAGACCTAGCGTTTAAACAGGCATTTATAAAGTGTGAGAAATGAATTGGAACCCGATAACACTATTTTAAATCGTATTCAAAGAATAAGTTTTAAGTGATTTGTTCGTTTATTGTGCCGCACTCTGGCTGAGTGGTATCTTTCTCCGCGCACTCCAAAAGACAGATTTACACTCAAGAGTGTATCCACTGATTAAACTTAAATAAAATTGTAGTAAGTTTAACTATATCAAAATTAAATCATATAATTTGTTTCTCATTAAATAACCCAGCTTTATTATAAAAGAAAAGCAATCGTAATAAATTACAAGATAACCTTTGATGTGACTGTGACAATACGAGTATGTCAAGTATTAAGTCTTGAAATCCAACTAACGGAACTCTTGAGAAGTTAGCAACTCATAGTGTGAAAACGCATCATTTTCGAACATCGGTACTTTTTTAAAAAAAGATCAACACCTCACCTACGTTGTCGGTGTTTTTTTGCAACGCCATGTATCTACGCGTGTATATATACATATATCCCCACGCTGTGGTCTCGAGATAGCGCGTTACCTTGTCACGCAGAGGGCCCGGGTTCGATTCCCAGACGGGACAGGCTCCTGGGAGAGTTTTTTTGGGCTTTTCCTTACCTGTAAGACAAATGTCAGGAAGCCTATGGCCCAATAGTCCCCGAAACATCATCGGCCATCATCATTATCTTCCTTATTATTTCACCTGTGTGGACAGTAACGGGAAGCAACCACATCTATAATTCCCTAGTAAAGCTGCAAAACATAGCTTGTAAATGCTATGAATGCAGAGGATTATAGAATACAATATTTATATGGAAGCTCCTTGTAGGAAACCCAGATGGAAGATTCTTGTAGGAAAACCAAAGAGAAAACGCCTAGTTGGTAGACCAAAAATGAGTTGGGAGAATAACATTAATTATGATTTGAGGGAAATAGATTATACAGGGAAGCATTAGTCCAGGACAGGGATGCATGGAGAGCTTATGTCCGCGCGGCCATGAACCTACAGGTCCGATAAAGCTAGTGAATTAGTAATATATATATATATATATATATATATATATATATATATATATTATAAATATATTTTTGACATTTGGCAATGAAGGCAAATATGATATGAAAAGAAAAAAGAATGCTTGAGTCGGGATTTGAACTCGAGTCTCGAGTTCAAATCCCGACTCAAGCATTCTTTTTTCTTTTCATATCATATATATATATATATATATATATATATATATATATATATATATATATATAAGGAAAATTATTAACATTTAAACTGAGATTAAAACCGAGACCTCTAGCTTTATACACTAGTGCGCTAACCCTTACATTCTTCAGGCTCCCAATGCAATCATCGATTTTTCTTTCTTCGCATACAATCTATGCTTAAGAGACAACGAGACTTCGCTCGCAATGCACTTTGACGGCTTCTATAACAAGAAAACATTTATACATACTCTCAACTCGTGTCCAACTCAGGGTCATGCCGAAGAATGAGATGAGATGAAGTCCCTTTATATATATATACAGGGTGTCCCAAAATTAGACCGACAAACTTTGGGAGCTGATAGATAACATTATTTTAAACACTTTTTGTTAAGGAAGATTTTTTGCTGCGGTGCTTCGTTTAAGCGCTGGACAAGTTAATGTCATTACTGCCTCCCACCAATTTGGTTTAGGTACGTAAATTACATTTGTGTACAGTATGTGTCTTTTAAAGGAAACACACGAAAGAAACAAATTGGGTTAGCATGTTTACTTCCTGAGCTCATCATTGGGTTTCCTTCACATTGTGCGTTAGTTTGCTGGAATGGCTGCTGCATATTAGTTTATTTACAACATGGAAAGGTACACGTGGAATGAGATGACTGACATGCTATTGGTGTATGGAAAAGCTGGTTCGGGTCGTGTGGCTGTAAGGCTTTACCAAGAAAGTTCCGAAACCGAAGAGTCCATCATCACACTACATTTGCCAGCATTTAACATAGACTACGTAAAAGAGGCTCATTGGATAGACAAGTAGAAGGTCAAGGACGGCAACGTTCTGTACGGACTCCTGAGAACGAGGAAGATGTGTTGCGGTGCATTGAGAACAATCTTGTAGCTATACTCGCACCATCGCTCGACAATTACACCTACGTCGTAGCACTGTGGGAAGAATTCTGCAGGAAATGTTGTTGCACCTTTACACCTTGAAAAGATCCACTCAATGAGGCCTCAAGACTATCCTCAGCGACAGCAATTTTGTCAATGGTATCTGGACAAAATTGAAAACGTTGTAGGCCTACTGTTTGCATTCCATGTCACGTTCACAGATGAAGCATGTTTCACACATGAGCAGTTATTTAACAGTCGGAATTCACATGTTTGGGCGTTCAAAAATCTGCATGCCACATTTCAGAGATCACATCAACTGAGATTTGGTGTTAATGTGTGGGTCGGTATTGTGGATAACTCAATGCGTACAATTACTTAATATTTCTGCAACAAGTTTTGCTTGATCTAATGGAAACATTTCCCTTTCATATCAGGACATGTGGTTTCAATATGATGAGGCACCAGCTCACTTTGGTGCTGAAGTACGTCGTCATCTCACGGCTACATACGGCAATCACTGGATACCCAGAGGTGGACCCATTGCCTGACCGGCACGCTCCCCTGGCCTTACTCCACTTGATTTCTTTTTGTGAGCGCATATGAAGACTATCGTGTATGAAACATCTGATGAATCTGAAGAGGACCTTGGGGCACGAATAACCTGCGCAGCTGGCGAAATCAGAGAAATGGCCGATGTCTTTGTGGGTGCAAGATAGTAATGACATTAACTCGTCCAGCGCTTAAACGAAGCACCCAACAAAAAACCTTCCTTAACAAAAAGTGTTTAAAATAATGTTATCTATCAGCTCCCAAAGTTTGTCGGTCTAATTTTAGGACACTCTGTATATATAGGTCTGCGAACTACAATGGTGCCGGTCGACCATCCCAGACACAAACCGTCAAAGGGGCGGTTGAACAAAATGAAACGAAATTGATTAGATGAGAATGGAGAAATGGTGAAATGGAATTTATGGCAGGGAAAACGGGAGAAACTCTAGCTCACATAAGGAGTGGCCGAGACTCGATCTTGGAACCCCAGCGGTGAGAGATGAGCGTGTCTAACCATTTGCGCCACGGAGCCGCCATAAATAAAATATAATTTTACATGAGAAAAAAAAGATGGTTGCATTGGGAGTCTGACTACCATTTGTGATAGCGCACTAGTGTATAAAACTAGAGGTTTCGGATTCAAATCCCACTTCAGACGTTATTTTTCTTCTCAAATAATATTTGGCCTTCATTGTTAAAGGTCAAAATTTAAATTATAACATCAATAAATAAATAAATAAATATATAACTTTTTGACGAGGGAGCTGATCCTGTTTTCTCCACACCAACTCCAGAATATTCGTCATTACGAGTATCAATGTTCCAGATTCAAGCTATTTCTGTGTTTCGTTTGGTTCTACAACAGTTCACATACAGGAATTAATTAACAAGACAATTCATATTCTGTCACTTCGTTTACCATCAAACCACATTCTACAACATACACAGTTTCTGACTCTTCTAGGACTGACATGAAACATGATAGCAGCAGCAGAAATGTTTATTTGTTTACCAGGTTTCACATCTCCTTTCGCTCAATTAATATATTGTCATTCTCCTCCACATCTCTCTGCCATTCCAATCACCATCGTCCAATCTTTTTTATCTCATGCTGCTCAAACCACCATCAATCAACGTCATTTTGGCCGTCCTCTTCTTCTAGCAAGTAGCACCCATTCTAGTAGGTCTATTCTTCTTGGTAATCTGTCTTCTGTCATTATTTGTACATGACTATCATGACTATACCATTCTAATTTTTAGAAATAAATTCACAATTAAAGTTTGAACATTCATCTTTTGTTTAAGTATACAGTTTCTTACTTTATCTCTTCTAGAAATTCCAGCTGAACTTCTCCAAAAATTAATTTCTGCAGAATTTAATTTTACTTATTGTTCGGAATTTTAATTCCCATGTTTATGCACCGTACATCTCCTTATTATTGTATTAAAAATGATTGTATATTATTTACAACTTACATTCTGATCCCATGATACTCTAATTCGTTTTGATATTGCAGATTTTACCTTATTTATCTTCTCATTAATTTCAGCATCATGACTTCCATCTGCACTAATTTTTGTCCCCAATTATACATATTCGTCATATGGATTTATTTTTCCATATCCTTCTTCTAAAATCAGATATTTTTATTTATCTCCTATTACCATATACTTGGCTATGTCAAAATTTATTTATTAATCCCCATTCTTCATATTCCTCCTGCAATTTTTATGTCATAGTAGAAATATTAATAATGCTTATTATTGCTTAATCTAAATCTAACATAACCTAAATTAACCTAATGTACTCTAACATAACATATGCTAAACCCAACCTAATCTAACCTAACCTAAATCTAGCCTAATATAGAAAATTACTTAATAGAGACTATATGTGCCTTAATTTAAGTTAGATGGAAAATTATCCCTTACGAATCTAACATATAAAAAGTTATCACAGTTTCATCCAATATGCCCTGTTGTTGTTTCCATTTTTATAAATGTTAAATATGTTTTATCATTGATTGCTTAAAGGTTTAATTCGTCTCTTATTTTGTTATTTGACATTTCATCCATTTTTGTGCATCCATTTACGAAACCTTATACATTTAATTTATACTCCTTGGATGCGATTTTCATGGATTTCGCCCTGTACACAAGTTTCACTTTCATACAGTAATTATAGTTAGTTCTATATATTAAATGACTAGTATGTAAATGTTTCGATATATAATTTGGCGTATGTGAACAGTCCGGTATGTGAATATCTTGACGCGGTTTTGTTTTGGTTGCTGTCAATGGAAAGACACCCAGCATAAACAATTAAGTTTAAAGGAGAAATATAGCTGGGATCAGATGAGATGATGTGCTAACTTAGCTCGATAAAACACGGATTCTCTTCAGGAAGGACACAGGAAAATGTTGTAGGACGCCAGGTAAATAACTCACTTTTTAGTTTTAATAAACTCTCAGAACTTTTCTTTATTCACAAATAGATTAAATAAATATTGCACTTTTAATGAAACTTGTTCACTCCCGCACTATTCAATGCTAACTTGTCGCGAAACGTTAAATTTCAAATTATATGATTCATCCTATCACTCAACATTTTGTCTCTTATATGTATTTCTGACCTCGAACTACCATACGGAGCCACATTTTATCACACGGCTTCATCCTACAATAAGTGAACCTAATTTTTCCCCAACGGAAATTTCTTCAATTTATACGTGCTTCTAGAAGTCATTGAATTCACGAGAAGGAATGTATTCTATCTTGCAAGAATATACCCTACTCCTAGTAGTCACATGACTAAAATGTCAATTCTGATTGGTTAATACATTAATATTAAAAATTATAAATTTGATTTGATGAATAATTTTTTATACGTCTGAGCGATCTTGTACCTTGAGAATAGTAACGAAGCATAGCTTTGGAATTCTATAGATGGTATTCATTGAAGATAAGCTTTCCAGTTGTTCTGTTTTGTATATGATGGAGAATGGGTTCTACACCCAACTCTTCCATAATTTCCTCATTTATTATATGTATGCCTACTGTAACAAATAACATTATGCCAATTTGTTATATATAGGAATTTATCCAGATTCTTTCACAAATTCTTAAATAAAATTTAAAATGTTTGTGAAACCAACTTTAAATACTTATTTACGATATAAATATATGGTTTCAAGTTGAAGGGAACGGGCGACATGTATAATTGCAATTTAAAATTTTACGCATTCCAGATTGAATACCGTTTATCCAAGCCATCCTGCATCGGCATAAGGCTACAGGACGGTCTGGCTCTATTTTCCACTAAAAAAAGTCCTCATCTAATTTTCTTTAGCATATGAAACCGGTACCCACTCAGCTTCCTGAGAATTTTTTAACATGTTTAAGTAAGGCCTGTAGCCGACTCGTAGGCCTAGGACCATGTAGTTCTATAGTGCTGTGGGATTTTTTTACATGTATACCTTTTATTATTTGATCAGTATTCGCTGAAAAAAAACTGGAAATTAAAAACGAAATAAGATGATGAAGCACAATTGATTTCTGTCACTAATCGACGATAAATGCTGTTCGCTGTAATTGATGGGAAATAAAAGTCTTGTAAATGTTTTAATACCAATTTCCTTTGTGAATGATGTAACATTCGCTTTTTAATTTCCATCTGTCTGTATGTATGTCAACAAGAACGTTCATATTTTCATACATCAAAAATACTGTATGTATACTTCTAGAGTAAAAAACTAAGCCAAAAACGGGTAACGGTTTTTACTTCATCTTCTTTTTGTATCTTGCAAGCTCTTGTTTTCCTCAATGAGATTTGGCGCTCTCACCCTACAGGGAAGAAATTGAACCATACTAATTTAGTTACACTTGTTTTCGTACAGATGTCATTTGAGTGGCCAATGGTCAGCGTTCCCGCCTCATACTGACATCTAGGAAAGCAAGGTAGTACTAGGACGGTAAAATTCTGTAAATTTTCTTTAGAAGCCTTTTTATTCAAGCTTAAGGGTCTTTTACGAACCTGAAAATCTTCAGACTCGGGACCCACGGCTTAGAGTCCCTTCCGGAGGAATTGATCCTTGTATTTTTCCATCCTAAAAAAATCCATCGACCCCGGCTGGCTTTGAACCCGCAACCCTCGGGACAAGAGGCAAGGGCATAATCAGTAGTCCACCGTGGCCGTTTACCAGTCTAATTTCATTACTTTACTATATATATAATCGGAATATACTTTTTCGATTGGAGGATAAATTTGAAAGTGGGATGTTCTTCGTTGGTTGGGTTCTGAGATCGATGACCGGTTATTTGCGTCTAGAACGGAATTAAATATTTCTTAGCAGAATTTCAGGAAGAGTGGCATTCGATTACCTTATAGCTAAAATGCATAAGCCTTTTCCAGCTTTCAATATGTCTAACAAGGGAACTGTCTACCATTTCATGCTGAAACGTACCTTGAAATTTCATCCACAGAAGCGTTATTATATACCAAGGCCGCGTTCAAAATTTATCTGCCGTTTTTAATCTCAAAGTACAGAAATCGAAGCCAGAATTGAGCAATGGCAACCCACTTTACAGAGCAGATGTACGTCTACTTGCCTATTATTGTGGTGGAATGAGGCGTGACGCGGCAGGTAGAGAGGTTATCCAATCTATCAATACGAGTTATATTATTTCCCTATAGTTTAAATGAGAGATTTGGCGCTAGATTTTAGTGCCTTGCAGTTAAAAACTGCAGATGTTTATGGACAAGGCCTTGGTACTTCACAATGCTTCTCTGGAAGAAATTTTAAGGTGGATTTCTGCATGCAGTGGTTAACAGTTCCCATGTAAGTTAATCAGCTTGTTTACGAAGTGAATCGTCGCACTTATGGATTATAAGTTATATTAAACAACGGTCAGACACTTAATGACTTGTCATAAGACGATTATATTAATCTTCCAATATATGTATATATACAGAATTTTAATGCTTACACATCTTTCTGTGCCTAAAGTTTTATTTTTCTTCTCCACTCGTCTCTCTCCATCCAATCCATGTCCTCCAGTCCCCTTGCTCTCATTTCAGTTCTTATTTCCTGCATCCACGAGTTTCGAGGTCTTCCTTTCCTCCTTCTTCCAGGTGGACACCATTCCAATGTTTTCCTGGGTAATCTTTCTTCTTGCATTCGTCGTACGTGCCCATACCAATTTAATTGCTTATACTGTATATAATCTACACACACACACACACACACACACATATATATATATATATATATGGCTAAGAAAGTTTTCTTGGGTTTTCCGCGTCATGGATTCAAGGTCGGCCTCTGGTGACTGATTCCGACGTTTCGGCATGATCCCACATGCCATTATAAAGGAATGATAGGTTCGAGTCACAGATTAAGGTCTTATATAATCAAACACGTTGAGTTATACATTGTGGTCCGTTTGAGAAGCCGTACACTCATCCAAGGTTTAGGTCTTAAAACATCGAGTTTTCGCTGTGGTCCGGTTCCGCAGCCATACACCCGCCCAAGGTTTAAGTCTTATATAGTTAAATACCTTCAGTCTTCACTGTGCCGTACACCAATCCAAGTGTCGACCGTGTTTTCTTCATATCTTCTACGCTGTTCTGGGGATGACATGGTGGGCAGCGAGAGCAGTTTTCCATGTAGGTGGTAATCTTTGGACATCATCTCGGATGTTCATAGAATATGGCCTCTTCTCAATGTCTATTACTTCTCTGTAGATTGTTAATTTTTCATTATCTATTTTAGCCAACGTTCTAGATCCTGTGAAGTCTGATAAAAGTAGATATTTAATTGGGAAACTCAATAACATGAGCAAGTAAAAGTAAACACAATGGGTGATGTTTAACTAAGGCAGAGGCAGAGAGAATCACTATCATGTGTGAATGACAGTAAATTAGAACTTTCTCTGTTCAGTACTACATGTTTTCTATATGTTCTGTCTTTATTTGACGTATAATATCAACCAATTCCAATTGATGATTCTATTTCTACATAAGGGTTACAGGTAGCATAGCTCATTTTACACGCTTTATATTAGCTTGACCTGTATCTATCTATCTATCTATCTATGTAACTGAATCTTTCAACGCGTTTTTCACCCACTTAAAATAATTGGATCGACTTGAAATTTTGTATACTTGTAAAGGACCCGTGACAATACAATAATTTCATATTTATTTATTGTATGCACAGCAAGAGAATATATATACATATTGTGTTATAAATTTATTTCATATCCCGATATATATATTATATATATATATATATATACATATACATATACATATACATATACATATACATATACATATACATATACATATACATATACATATACATATACATATACATACATATTAATTACGTGACTGCAATGGGCAGGACATGTTGCGCGTATGTGCATGGAAGCTTCTTGTAGGAAAGCCAGAGGGAAAACGCCCAGTTGGTAGACCAAGAAAGAGGTGGGAGAATAATATTAATTATGATTTGAGGGAAGTAGAGTATACGGGAAATGATTGGAAAGCATTAGCTCAGGATAGGGATGTATGGAGAGCTTATGTCCGTGCGGCCATGAACCTGCGGGTTCGATAGTGCCAATGAGTAAGTAAGTAATATATGAATTACGTGATTATAATAAAAATATTGATATGCCAAAAAACAAGGGAAGCGTATTAATTATCTACTTCATGTATTTAATTAATAGTAGGCCTATATTACGATGCGAGGTTAGGAAGTGGTTTTTACAGAATCGAGGAAAATGTTTAAAAACAGAGCGATAGCGAGGTTTTTAATTTCCGAGTTTCTGTAAAACACTTCACACACGTGCGTTGTACATTATTTTTTTCGCGATGTTGTTTTCAAAATAATTAATAACAATAAAATAATATATTTGTTGGAAATATTTGCTTTCATTATAAACAATTGACTAACGTTAACACTGTGAGCAATGTTTATTAGTTGAAACAACAGGAGGCTGTGAGACCAATTTAGTGATAAAATGGCGGCAAGTACGTATTTATTGTTTCAGATAAAGTTAAGTTCATTTAAAATGCAGTGATTTGTTTCGTATAATATATATCAACACTATCTTTTGGATATGTTTTTGTATATACCGTACATTGTACGTAGTATACATAGAGGGCAGTGGTTTTACTTCCCACACGCGTGTTTGTAATATGTAACATTACAGTATAGTTATTTTATTACAGTATAGTTATTTAGGTTGGCAACCCCGAAATGTAGGTAGTTGAACTTTCAATCATGGCCGCCATTACTGTAAGTATGACAAAACGCATTATGGCGCAAAAACAATATTTACGTAGTGGCCTATATAGTTAAAAATCAATACTTTTTCTCAATCTAACCTCTCAATTTGATATTTTTGTGTGTCCCATACCACTCGGTCTTAAAGGGAACGCATTTCAAGAGAAGATTTTAAAACACTGCATCACTTTATAAATGTGTTGACCACAAAGAACATGGAGGCATGAATGATAAGTTTAATATCAGGGCCACTCAGAGACATGGACATACATTTTTTCTATATTGATTTATAAAATTATTTAAATGTATTAATATTCAATTAAATATAAAGTAAAATATCAAAAACTAATAATCAATAATTGAGATCTAGGTACTCCATTTAAAGGTTATTTAGGATATTTATTTTTCATGTTTGGACTCTTCTTATTTTAAAAAGGGTATCTTCCTGCTTTATTTTTAAATTGACATTATATAACTTATATATAGGCTACTAGTTTTATTTTACCTGGCAGACTAAAGTTCTTAAATCTGTCACGCAATACGGTTAAAACAATTAATCTTATTAGCCTATATATATATATATATATATATATATATATTTAATGCCACCAGATTGTCATTTTTCGACATTCTAGTTTTCTCTCCTGGCATGGCGTTATTGTAACCCACTTCTGAGGTTGGGGCATCTGGAAGGTGGAGTTACACTGCCCCGATGATATATGATAGGTTATGATGATGGTAATGATGCGCCAGGAGAGGCCTTAATCCTAAACTTAATTAATATGTTAATGATGGCCAGATGATGTTCGGGGACTGTTTGGGCCTTAAAGTTCCCTGACATTTGTCTTGCAGATGAGGAAAACCCCCGGAAAAAACCACTCAGGAAACTTGTCCCGACCGGGGATCGAACCCGGGCCCGCTGCATGACAAAGCAGCATGGTACCTCGAGACCACAACGGTGGTATATGTTTATACATATTGTGTTATACATTTATTTCATACCCCGAGATATATATATATATATATATATATATGTATGTAAGTTATATATATATATATATGTGTGTGTGTGTGTGTGTGTGTGTGTGTGTGTGTGTGTGTGTGTGTGTGTGTGTGTGTGTGTGTGTGTGGTGTGTGTGTGAATTACATGATTATAATGAAATGGCCTAATTGATACACCCACGAAACAAGGAAAATGTATTAATTATCTATCTCATATAAGTATTTAATTAAACTATATATATATATATATATATATATATATATATATATATTGTGACGCATTGTTGATCAGTTACTCAAATGACCGCCTTTCGAATTACCCAGGAGAGCTCAAGAGTCAAATCTCGCTTTCTATGACATATGGGTTTCGGGGTTAAGAATTATGAGTCGTGTATACAACTGGCAGCGATCTCTCCAGACGTACTTTCTCGAAAGATCGCTTTTGTCACTATTTGAGTAATGACCAGTAGCTTACTTTTTAGGCTATTTCAAAGCCTTCATCGCTTGATAAAACCAGATGGAAACTTACGTGAGTCAGAAGTGGGCTGCTAGCGACCAGTGAGTCGTGATCCGGGGGCACTGTTTGTGATCTTGTAACTGTGACACTTAAATGCATTAGCGATTGAGAAGAAATAAATTAGTGATTCTGTGAGTGTTATGAAGAGATAATAATCATTTATGGTTGTGATAAACGGCAGTGCGAGCTAAATTAAGAAAATTGGAAAGTTTTATGTAAAACCGATACTTATTAAACAAAGACTATATGTGCCAAAGTCGCCACTACCAGTGACTATGTATATTATAGTCTCAAAGTGTTAAATAATGGTAGATTTATGTTTTAAGTTTTTTTTTGCCTACTTATATTTGTTTATTCCATGATGAATTCGATAGTCTCAATCTTCTACCCGGCGGCAAGGGTTCGATTAACGACGGGGTAATGAATTTAAAATCTCGATATTATTATTATTATTATTATTATTATTATTATTATTATTATTATTATTATTATTATTATTATTATTATTATTATTATTATTATTATTATTATTATTATTATTATTATGCTGAATTGGAATGCTGAAGGCAGGTGGAGGAGGGGGAAACCCAGGGAACAGTGGATGGATGAAGTTAAAAGAAACATGATCAGCAGAGACCTCAAAGAAGATGATGCTGAGGATAGAAATCTATGGCTGAGCAAAATACATTTGGGCTAAAGGATAACTACTGTAATGTAGGGAAAATCCTTAATAAAAATTATTATTATATTATAGTTGGGGCACGCCGTAGCGTAGTGGTTAAGGCACTGAGCTACAAGCCGGAGGGTCGAGGGTTCAAGTCCCGTCAGGATTTTTAAACTGACCCAAACCCTCTGGCGGCACTATGGCCCTGGGGTCGACTCAGCCTCTAACGGAAATGAGTACCAGACGCCTGTTCTGGGGGTAAAGGCGGCCGTCACGCAGGGCTGACAACCCGGCTGACATAAAGTGCCGATTGTCTAGAAAAAGTGGGAGCCTTAACCTCCTACTACCCCAAGGGCTTCCTGAGGCCTGTTGTGGGATCACTTTACTTGACTTATTATATTATAGTTATTGCTGTGGGTCGACCTTTTCGGAGATGGCGGGAGACCGTAACAGGCAACTGGGCCTAATACAAAGGCAGCAGATGATGATGATTATAATTATTGTTATTATTATTATTATTGTTATTATTATTATTATTATTATTATTATTATTATTATTATTATTATTATTATTATTATTATTATTATTATTATTATTATTATTATAACTATAAATTCTACTAGGACAAAAAAGACCAGATGATATGAAATCGGATTAAATAAGTTCCATATAGCCTATAAGAAGGGTGATCACAAATTATCTTCTAATTATAGAGAGATATGCATTATTAATTAAATTATGAATATATTTACAAGAATTATTAAAACGCAGTTGTAAAATTAATATTTTAATTTGGTATAACAATGCAGGTTTGCTGCTGAACGATTTTGTACTGATCATATCTTTATGTTGAGATATTTGTTGAAAAATGCCAGGAAAGAGAACAACTGTAAGGGTTGATATTCAAAGACATTGAAAAAGTTTATGATAGTTTAACAAGAAAAAGTTTATGAAACCATTACAAGAAGTTCAGGTAAGTGAAAAGGTAATAAACATGTTAAAATCAATATATTCTCAAAATAGATATCACGTGAAAATGGGTACATAGCCTATTTATCATAAGTAATGCCACGAGTGATTTCCAAATTATCGATAAATTCACGACTCACGAAGTGAGGAGTGAATTTATCTAGAGAATTTGGAAATCAAGAGTAACATTTGTTAGGACTATTTAACGAATAAAATTAAGCTATTTACAAATTTTTATTTAAGTATAGTTATTTTAAAATATTTATACATTTGATGTAAACGGCGATGTTTGAAAACAATTGAGAAACGATTGGTACGCTTCATTTGCTTCTTTTGTTCATCACTGCATCCAGATCATATTATTTATTGACAAAGGATCGCAATGTTGTATGAATGCACCCTAGTGGAGAAATTTATAACCACCGTTATACGTATAAAATTAATTTCTGATGTCTTATGATGTAAATATGTCAATTATATTTTTCTGCGTCATTTCCTGGAAAATAATTCGTTTAAGAAAATGCAAACAGTGGTTTCTTTTTCTTTGTTTTTGTGGTATAATCAATTGTTACAAATGTGTTTATATTATCTCTCGCATGCGCTTTCTGTTGACATTCATGCACTATATATACTATCTGGTAGCCGTATTTCTCATAGCTAAAGTTGCATATTCGTAGTCAGTTTAAGTATTTCTCATAGCTAAAGTTGCATATTCGTAGTCAGTTTAAGTTTAAATTTATATTAGTTAGTGTCAAAAGTGTGTACATTTAACAACATGGGAAAAAACACACGTAATTCTAACAACGATTCGACAAGTTCTACGGAGGAAGCTGTGAAACGTGTGGTGAAAGAGGCGCTACAGGATCCCGGCACTCTGCAGATGTTTGTGTCCATGTTGCGGGACCAGGTAGTGGCGGAACTGCAGAAGACCATCTAGGACAACACTAAAGTAATTGAGGATCTGAAAAAGACCCTCGATGAAAAAGACAGAAAGATTGAGGTGTTGGAAAATAAAATAGACGACTTAGAACAATACCAGAGACGTCAATGCCTCAGGATTTTTGGTGTAAAAGAAGAGGCCGGAGAGGACACTGACCAGAAAGCCATCGAGGTGGCCAAAAAAATCGGTGTCGATTTATCAGTGACTGACATTGACAGAAGTCACCGTGTTGGTGTTAGTAATGCTGAAAGACCGCGGGCTATAATAGTGAAATTTGTTAGTTACCGCAAGGGCAGTGAAGTTTTTCTAAGCAAGAAAAAGTTGAAAGGAAGTGGGGTCACTGTTCGCGAGGACCTAACGAAGTGTCGCTATCGCCTGCTACAAGAGAGTATACAGAAATACGGTATTCAAAATGTATGGACAATGGACGGTGCCGTCATAGCTAAAGTAAATGGCGAAAAACGCAAAATTAGATCTTCTACGGATATCAACTAGATAGGACCTGAGTGTAAAATATGTTTACTTTGTCTTTTCTTTGCTAACAATTATATTGTTAATTTATTTCTAATTTAGGTAAGTTTTAAGTTTATTATTTTTTATTTAGGACAACTTACTTGTTTTATTTTAATTTTTAAGTTCTTTGTTTAGCTAAATTATTTTAATTTTATTAGAGTTATTACAGTACATAGTTTATTTTTACTTTCTGCTATTGGCAACATTGAGCTGTGCCCTCCAACAACAACTACTGCTAGTCTACTTAAGAATGCATTTTCTATTGATAAATCATCACTTAAAATCGCTCACGTAAATTCACAAAGCATTCTGTCCCACTTTGATGAGTTTGAAACCATATTTTCATCTCTTGGACTGAGCGCCATTTTAATTTCGGAAACCTGGCTGACCCCTTCCATACCTTCGTCCCTTGTTCACCTAGACGGATATACATTGCTCAGAAATGACAGAATAGATAAAAGAGGTGGAGGAGTTTGTGCCTTTATATCAAATGAGCTTAATCCAAGAATTGTCCACAAGTCCCCTTCTGTATATTCCGCTCGCCCCGAGTTCTTATTCGTAGAAATTCAAGCCAGTCTAAAAAAATGTCTCTTATGCATTGTATACAAACCTCCAAAAATAAGGCACCTTTCGGATCTAGAAAACGCTCTGAACGATCCATTACCTCATTATGAACACCTTATTGTCGCAGGCGATTTTAATACAAATCTTCTTCAGACTGACTCACCAGCCATACAACTTAAAAATATGTTCCAAAGCTTAAATATGACAATTGTTCCTCTCTCTGCCACACATCATACTGCTAATACCGACACTCTACTGGACTTAATAGTGACTACACATCCACAGAAAGTACTGTCATATGGACAAATTCCTGCTCCCGGCATATCTGCTCATGACATTGTATTCGTTGAATACTCACTCCAATGTCCTAAAAGACGCTCTAAATTGATTACGTACAGAAATTTACAAAACATAGACGATACTAAACTAAAATCAGACGCTTTAGAACTACCTTGGTACACAATATGGAATCTTAGATCAGTTGATGAAAAAGTAGACACATTTAATACACTGATATTACAACTATATGATAGACATGCACCAGTAAAAACCCGACGATTTTCCCGCCCCCCTGCACCCTGGATGAATGACTCAATACGTGAACTTATGTCAAAACGAGACAAAGCATACCGAACATACAGACGACATAAAAATGACGAGAACTGGCAACTGTACAAACAACTTAGAAACACAACTACACAAACTATACGCAATGCCAAACTACGACACGCCCACAGTATAATCGGACCTGAAATAAGTGCACGGGACACTTGGCGAAATCTCCGTGCAATGGGACTTAGACAGTTGAATCCCTCAACTGACTCTATAGACATTTCTGTAGATGACTTAAATGAACATTTTACCTCAATACCCATGACACCTCCAGACAACAAGACTAAAATAGACATTCTTAAAGACTTATCCCCATCCCCACATATAGGAAGAGATAAATTTTACTTTTACGACATTTCGCCTATAGACGTTAAAAAGCACTCAAGCGGATTAAATCCAATGCACAAGGAACAGATAACATCAGCATTTTAATGCTAAATAAAATCATTGACATTATACTACCCACAGTGACTCATATTTTTAATGCTTCCCTTATAACTTCTATCTTCCCTACTGTATGGAAACAGTCTAGAGTTCGGCCTATACCAAAAATAAGTACACCTACTAACTGTAATGACTTCCGACCGATTAGCATCCTTCCGACATTATCTAAAGCCCTGGAACATATTGTACATAAGCAAATGACTGAATATCTCCAAGAAAATCACCTCCTTGATCCTTATCAATCCGGCTTTAGATATGGTCATAGCACAACCACAGCTTTGCTAAAAATTACTGAAGATATTCGTGAAGCCGTGGACAGACGTCAATTGACTCCTTTAACCTTACTTGACTTCAGCAAAGCTTTTGACACAGTAGACCACGACTTACTTATGATAAAGCTCAAGCACCTACATTTGTCTGACAGCGCTGTATCCTGGTTCGACTCATACCTGCACGGTCGTCAACAATACGTTTCATTAAACTCTAGATCTTCGTCTTGGCGCAACGTGCCGGCTGGAGTCCCCCAGGGCAGTGTTCTCGGACCTCTTCTTTTCTCAATCTACATAAATGACTTGCCAACTGTACTAAAGCACTGCCGTTATCACCTCTACGCTGATGATCTCCAAATTTACCTACATTCACCTCCTCATTCTCTCTATAACAGCTTGACAAAAATGAATGACGATCTCATATCCATCTTTAACTGGTCTTCAAGTATCGGTCTAAATCTAAATCCTAACAAGTCACAAGTAATTCTAATGGGACAACAAAGACTGCTTACAACCTTTGACATATCTACACTACCAAACATTACTATAAATAATATATTATCCCTTATTCTTCTTCAGTAATAGATCTTGGACTACATCTAGACGCAAATTTAACCTGGCAAACACAAGTGAAACACATATGTAAAAAGACTTTCTCCATCTTACATTATCTTAGACGTTTAAAGAATTTTCTCCCAGTTTCGTTAAAACAAATCCTTGTGCAGAATCTTGTGTTACCACACTTCGATTATTGTGACATTATATATAATGATCTAAACTATGACTTGTCGCAGAGACTGCAGCGTGTTCATAATGCTTGCGTTCGATTCATTTTCAATATCCGCCGTTATGACCATATTTCCGAACACTTTAATAACCTCTCTTGGCTCCGTCTTACTGACAGACGTAAATTGCACTCTCTTTCACTACTTTTCAAGCTTCTGAATTCCTACATCCCTACTTACCTGGCGTCTAGATTTGAGAAGTTATCCTCTTACCACAATATTGACACTAGATCACAAGATAGCAGTCTGCTAACAATTCCTCTTCATAGCACTTCCTCCTATTCTACTTCCTTCACAGTAGCCTCTGCCCGCTCCTGGAATCTCCTTCCTCAAGATATCAGGGGTTGCCGCACACTTGGTACCTTTAAGTCACGCTTATACAGTTACCTGTTGTCTAATAATTAATTTTTCTCTATTTATTTAATTTTATACTATGTCATTAATCTTTTCCTGTTTTTTTATATATATATTGTACATATTATATATTTAATTCGTTAAATTTAGAGTAAATCAAAATACATTATAAATATTAATTGTATTGTATTCATAACTTGTAATCGTTTATATATATATATATATTGTAATTTAGATTTAAGACTTTTTTAAGACTTTTTTTGTTTTTTTTTTAAACCTGGTTGAGTGGTAGACAAGGCCTTAAGGCCTTAACTCTGCGAGGTAAAATAAAGCTATTATTATTATTATTATTATTATTATTATTATTATTATTATTATTATTATTATTATTTCTTAGAGAGTCAGTCACTGCAAAATAATGCTATGACCTATTCAAAATGTTAAAAAGGAGGTGCTTTCTTTATTATGATAAACTTTAGTTGGTAAATTCTAGGCGAAACACGACTGTAATTGGTTGTAAATAAAAAATCATTGAAATGTGATTGGTCATTGACTCGCATTTGGGGCACGAGTTAAATAGTCTAAGGAAATTATCGCATGGGAAGGACTCTTCCAAAATTGTTGCTCATCGCCAGTTTTTATTAAAATTTATTTGGATGTAAAAGTTTAAGACTTTGGTCAAGGAAATGTTAGGTCAATGAAATTCACATTAAAAAAATCCATAACCTATTATTTGCAGGTATTCAAGTCATTGTAGCACAAAATATAGATTATGCATCATACATGGTTAGAAAATTAATCGAGGAATATTAAAAATGGGGAATGGAATTTCATATAAATAAAATACAATCCATCCATCCATAGTAATTCTGCCCGAAGGCAGGTCCTTCACAGCAATCATAGCATTTTCATGCTATGCTTGAAGCGCCGTAGCCGAGCGGTTAAGGTAGGAAGCCTTGGCGCAGAGCTATGGGACTTGCGCTGGTTCGAATCTCAATGGGGGAAGAAATTTTCTCATGGTATTTCGGCCAGTATGGGACCGGTGCCCACCCAGCATCGTGAGGCAATTGGGTAGCTACAATAAGTAGCGGCTCCAGGTTGAGGAACCAGCTATAACGGCTGGGGGACTCGACATGCTAACCACATGTCACCCCTACACTGGCTGTTGATCATCTACCTCTGTGATTGACACATGTGGATGTGAAGGGCCAGCAGCCGGCTGGTAAAAGGGCAACCGCTGAAAAGTGGAAAGACCCTCAATCGGAAGAACTGTATATATCTAGGATCAATCTTAGAAAAATAAAGTTAATCACAATTACAAACATGAAATGGAATACCAGATGGACGGAGAATAATTGGTATTATCAAGTGAAAATATCCTTTACAGAATAAATATTTTTATAAGACCGCTGTAGAGAATGTTATGTATCAGAGATATGGAAAATTAAAAGGTTCCAAGCTAAGAAGTTATTAGGAACAGAGATGGGTTACTGAAGACAACAATCGCGGTAGTCCAGATTAGAAAAAGATAGAAACATTGAAAGTAGAAAAATTATAAAAGTTAAAAAAAAGGGTTATAGACAATTCTAGAAAGACGATAAGGATGGTAAGGACATCTCAGGATGATGCCATCTAGTAAAATCCCTAAGAAGATTTTACACTAGAGATTAGCTGGAAAAATAAGACAGGGAAGACCTAAAGAATGTTGGATGGATGGAGTGATGAAAAGTTTGGGTGAACTGGGACTTGCGGATGAGGATGTTCAGGACCGCTACAAATGGAGAAAACTAATTTCTTGAGAGTGACGGAAAACATTCTATTATGAATACATTCCGAAATAAAATTATTATTGTTATTATTATTTTATTATTATTATTATTATTATTATTATTATTATTATTATATTATTATTATTATTATTATTATTATTATTATTAAATTATTAACTGTCCCTGTCCTTTTGTATGGGAGTGAATCTTGAATTACCTCTACCAAACAAGAAAGTAAAATCCAAGTAGCCGAGATGAAAATTTTATGAAAAGTAAAAGGCTGCACTAGAATGGACCAGATAAGAAACGAGGATATCCGTGAAGAACTGCAGATCTATTCCATAAAAGAAAATATATTTAACAACAAGATACAGTGGAAAGAACATGTAGAAAGAATGGAAGAAAGTAGATTACCAAATAAAATCTTCCATTATTTTCCAAGAGGAAGAAGAGGTGTCGGACGTCCTAGGAAGAGATGGTCTTAGATCTATTAGTGAAGACGGAACAGGCAACTCTTGCCTAATCCAGGAAGTGAAGAAGAAGATTATTATTATTATTATTATTATTATTATTATTATTATTATTATTATTATTATTATTATTATTATTATTATTATTAAATTATTAACTGTCCCTGTCCTTTTGTATGGGAGTGAATCTTGAATTACCTCTACCAAACAAGAAAGTAAAATCCAAGTAGCCGAGATGAAAATTTTATGAAAAGTAAAAGGCTGCACTAGAATGGACCAGATAAACGAGGATATCCGTGAAGAACTGCAGATCTATTCCATAAAAGAAAATATATTTAACAACAAGATACAGTGGAAAGAACATGTAGAAAGAATGGAAGAAAGTAGATTACCAAATAAAATCTTCCATTATTTTCCAAGAGGAAGAAGAGGTGTCGGACGTCCTAGGAAGAGATGGTCTTAGATCTATTAGTGAAGACGGAACAGGCAACTCTTGCCTAATCCAGGAAGTGAAGAAGAAGATTATTATTATTATTATTATTATTATTATTATTATCATCATCATCATCATCATCATCATCTCAGGAGGCCTCGAAATACTATTTTCAATGTTTTTTAACTTGTTTCAGTTTGGTGGTCATGGCACTAAAATTTCGAGAAAGAACTTCATAGGCAGCAACAATAAACAACTGTGCTCAAAAAAATATTTTAATTAATGTATACAGTTCACTTTAACAGCAACTTTAAAAGCTGAGAGAATTAAAAAAAAGTGGTAGGATAATGCATTAAAGGTGCAACTGTTGACATTTCTCGCAACGCAACGAAAAGCACTTTGGATAATGGAAAATGTATTCTGCAAGATGAACTAGTTCACTCTACCTTAAAATCGTTTAACTCGACATCTTTTAAATGTGCATGCAACACTTCGAGAACTTAAGTTCAACCAACTGAATTCAACTTTTTACACACGTCTTGCTATCCTAAGAAAAAAAATTCTTTGCTAATGTATCTACAACAATAAAGAAATAGTAAATATTTTATCGCGAATTTTCCTTATAGATTTGTTTCGAAACGAACTAGACGGTAATGCGTTGTTGAGGGTGTTTATTCCAATCAACTTGCTACCAGTCCGGTCATTGGTTTTACAAAGTCTGACAAATGAAGCAATAGAATATTTCAATGTGAGGTTGGGAAGTGATTTTTACAGAAGCGAGGAAATTATTAAAAACCTCGATTTCGCTCGGTTTTTAATGTCCGAGATTTTGTAAAACACTTCACAAATGTGCGTTGTACGTTATTTTTGCACGATGGTGTTTTCAAAATAATAAATAATAGTAAAATAATATATTTATTAAAAATATTTCCGTTAGTTAAAAACAACTGACTGACATTAGCAGTCTGGCCAATATACGTTATATGGTGAAAATAATTTAGTTGAGACTACAGCAGGCCGTGACACCAATCAGGAATAAAATGGCGGCAAGTACGAATGACGGTAGGCCTAAATGCATTCTGTATTTAGTTAAGTCAACTTTCAATATTGTTTCAAATAAAGTTCAGTTCATTTAAGGTGCAGTGTTTTCTTTCGTATAATGTATATTGGATATATTTTTCTATTACATTTACATAGTATACATAAAGGGCAGTGGTTTTACTTGCCACCCTACGTAGGTTATTTGTAATATTACAGTACAGTTATTTAGTTACTTACAGGTTGGCAACCCCGAAATTTAGGAAATTGAACTTGCAATCATGGCCGCCATTCCTGTAAGTACGACAGAACTCACTAAAGTGCAATTTTTTTGTGGTTTTCAGAGGAGCTGTCGGGTAGTTTCGGGTACCAGGTGATCGGAGGAGTTCTGATTACTGCAATGGCACTCGTTCTGTTTGCGGCTGTCAGCTACCACTGTGCAGCCACATGGCGGTGGTTGAAAGGTCTCGCTCGTGACAGTGACGGCGAGGGAGAGGATGCTTTGTCCAAACAAGCGGCCATCCGCATCAGTCATTCTCTTCCGGACCTCAAACCCGAACCCACCCGTCAAGAATATGTACAGGACACAAAAGAAGCTAAAAAGGTAACTACTATATTGTTAGCAAAATATTTTTTTCTTGTGTTGATAATGCTGAAGTTACTTTAAAACCTGCTCAATAATGTTAGATGCCTGTTATCTTTCAAGTTTAAACCCAAAAAGTTACGTTCCAGTTAGATATTAAATAACTTATAGTCGTCAATATATACGAGACACAGATGGTTCAGCTGATTTCAAAGCTTTCCAATATTAATTACCGTTTTATTAAAACGTGAATTCGATACTAGGAATTTATCGTACATACACATTCACACATATCATAATGAATATATATGTATGTCCACCGCTGTGGTCTCGGGGTAGCGTGCTGCCTTGTCACGCAGCGGGCCCGGGTTCGATCCCCGGTCGGGACAGTTTTTCTGGGTGAGGTTTTTATCGGGGTTTTTCCTCACCTGTAAGACAAATGTCAGGAAAACTTTAAGGTCTAATCGGTCCCCGAAATCATATGGCCATCACAATCATCATCATTCATATTCATCTTAGGTTTAGCTTAGGATCAGACTCTCCTGGCGCACCATTATCATCATCTTCACCCATCATATCATCGGGGCAACGTAACCCCGCCTTCCAGGCGCCCCATCCTCATAAGTGGGTTACAAGTACGCCATGCCAGGAGAGAAACCAGGAATATCGAAAGACAACAAACGTGGGGCATATATATATATATATATATATATATATATATATATATGTATATACACCGCTGGGTCTCGAGGTAGCATGTTGCCTAGTCACGCAGTGGGCACGGGTTCGATTCCCGGTCGGGACCCGCTCCTGGGTGAGCTTTTTTGTCGTGGGTTTTCCTCGCCTGTGAGACAAATGTCAGAAATCTGAGGGTCCAACGGTCCCCGAAAATCATCCGGCCATCATCATCCTTATAATTACCATGATCTTTCACCGGTGTGGAAAGCAACGGGAATCTACAACATTTATAATTCCCTAGTAAAGCTGCAAAGCATAACATGAAAATGCTTCGATTGCAGTGAAAGACCAGCCCTCGGGCAGAATTACTATGCATGGATGGATATATATATATATATATATATATATATATATATATTGTCGGACCAACGGATCTGTGCCCCTTCAATGCTGCCAGTCGTTCTTAGAAAAGTTAACGCTGAACTCACTCCATTCCACGCAACAGCCACGATAACTTTGCGAGTGCCATGGGTCTGTAATATTGAATCATAATAAGGTTAATTATTACTTCTTCATATTTAAGTAGGTCTAACGACGCTGACTGACTTTTATTATTTGCTTAATAACACTGGGGAACAGTGATTTTGGTGCCTTAATGTTTTCACCTATTTATGGGTATATTTGGGTCACTGATTCCAAAGATGATTTCAGTTTCGTCCTATCAGCTCTAGTTTTTGAGATAGAGTTTATTCAAATTATATACCAGTTCAAAAATACTGGTCCACATATACAACTATATTACTCGCATACAATTAAATACAAAAGAACAAATACTTTCTTTTTCATGAAACAACTGTATCTATATAACTACCATAATTTATTTACACATTAGTCTCGTTAGAATCATTAATTTTCCTCCATCAGGTCGCAGAATCCCCGTTTCTGTGATTTCCTCCGATGCAATGATCTTGGACATTCTCGGTGGATGCTCCAACAGTAGTCCGCCATCATATGTATATCCCACCGTCCACGATACCTTTCTTCCATTGTACTTAATTCCTGGTGGACAAACGCTCACCCTGTTCCTCACTTAAATATCCAAGATTGTCTCGGAAAACGATCCAAATGACTGTGTAGGTAGTGTAATTTGATGCTCATGTTACAACCTAGTGCACAAAAAGCAGTGAGCATATTCTCCACTAGTTCATCACTATTAGGAGACTTATAGTTTCCAAGGAAATTCTTCACTACCATACAGAACGAAGACCATGCGGCTGCTTCAGTATCATTCATTGAGTCTTGAAATTGATGGTCATTAATAAGTTGGCGGATTTGTGGTCCATCCAATATACCTGCTTTTATTTTTTCCTTACTCAGTGCAGGAAATTTTGTACATATGTAGCCAAAACATGTTCCATCTCTATTCAACGCCTTGATGAACTGTTTCATTAAACCAAGTTTAATATGCAGTGGTGGCAAGATGATGTTGTTTCTGTCAACCAAAGGTTCTGCAACGATGTTTTTTTCTCCAACGGTCATGCTTTCTCTAAGAGGCCAATGCCTTCTCACCCAATGTTGATCTTTGGCTCTAGAGTCCCATAAACATATAAAGCATGGGTATTTGGTGTACCCACCTTGTTGTCCTAGAAGAAAATTCACCATCTTGAGATCGACACACATTACCCATTGGTGATCACGGTAAGAGATCTTCTCTAGCACTGTAGCTATTGTATGTTGATTTTCACGCATAGAAACTGAGTGACCAATTGGGATTGACCTGTATATGTTCCCATTATGCAAAAGAACACATTTTAGGCTGCGTTTGGAGCTATCTATAAATAACCGCCATTCACTTGGTGTGTATTTTCTTACACCCAGCTTCATTAACAGTCCTTCAACATTCATACAAAAAACAAATTGATTTTCTACTGTGAAGAATGGCAGGAAGTCTGTTTCTCTTTTGCGATAGACTTTGACCTTTGTTCCCGGTAACAGACATTGTTTCTCTGCCAGCCTGGAAGCTAACAACTCAGATGACTTCTTTGCAAGACTTAGATCCCTTATGAGGTCGTTCAGTTCCGCTTGACTAAAACCGGATGAAACTGATGAAGGTCCTGGGAAATCGCTGTCATTTCCCTCAGAATAGCTTTCAGTTGAATCATCCTCTTCTTCTGGTGACTCTGGAAGACTGGTAAAAATTGGAACAGGTATCTCCTCTGAATGTGGAACAGGGCGTCTTGCGGAGCGTAGATTGGGATATACCCATCTATTCCGGTTTTTGCTATTGATGCCTTTACATTGACTGAACAAAAATAGCAGTCATCACTATGGTTAATTTGTTCTCGCCAGATCATTGGTTCCCCAAATTTCAAGCATTTCCGTTTCCCATTTGTCCATTGTCGTAGATGCTCTGTGCACGTTTTACATACAATGTGAGGTGCCCAAGGCTTATCTTGATCTCCCAGTTGTACTTTGAAATAGGCCAAATAAGCTCTTCTTACAAAGTCAGTTATAGGTTTTCTTTGTTGAGTGAATGTGTACTCCCCACAGATGAAACAAAACACATCAGGATTATTCACACATTTTCTTCGTGTTGAAGCCATGTCAGTCTAGAAAAAGGATAAACAATTGTCAAATTAGTAAAATTACATATGCAAACGGCAACAACAACATGAATATAACTTGGATTAAATCAATTAGTATTATGCAAACAATCGATTTACAATGGTGGTACATAAGAGCAGTATCATCAATATCTTGCAAACTAGAGCTGCTGCAACAAAATGGATGACATTTTTGGAATCAGCAGTGCCGAAATACCCAGAATCAGGTGAAAAATTTCAGGCACCAAGAAAAAAATATTTTTTTGTTCCCCAGTGTAATATTTATTTCACCACTCCGTGCTACATTGTTATGTTGAGTTGACAACACAGGACTTCAAGTGTAAAGAATCCGTTCCCCAAGAAGGTTCAAAATTGTGAGTAGTGGGAGGGGCAAAATAAATGAGAGAGATAGGAATGCAGGGAGAGAAATGATTTACCGAGGCAGAAAATGAATTAGTTTTTAGTTCGCATATCTTACGGGGGCACAGATCCGTTGGTCAGACAATATATCGTGGCACGTCATAATGATGACGTTCAAATTACGCGGGTAAGGCCAGAATATTGGTCTCACATTGGTTTGAATAGATTTGCGAGTCGAAAGACCTGCGCAAACCACCGAAATATCTGGGTTCTCATTCTAGAGATCTCCACGTGTCTCTACCCTCCTTTCGGGAAAGATCAGTGGCTAGAGGCTGCTATGTTTTTGAAATATCTCAAACCTAAGCCTATAAAGTTCCTCGTCACCTATATAATATGTGGCGAGGATGGAAACTAGTTCGTTGTGAATTAGCAGCGATATACATTTTTATTTCAAATACTATCAACAGCACAAAGGCAATTTTACCTTATTATTATAGAGCTCTTTAAACTGTAGAATAGATTTTCAGAATATATTTATTTAGCCTGGTGGAGTTAAGGCCATTCGGCCTTCTCTTCCACTCACCAGGACAAACATGTTACATATAAATACAAAAAATACAATAATAGTACATACTAAACAATTAATTATATGTCAAATTTAATAATAATGAAATTAATGTCTAATAATACAATTATATTAAATACAATTAAAATTAAATTAATGATAGAATGTATACAGAAAGGAATAAGAGCTCGAATCTATTACACACAAAAATAAAAGAAAGAAAAAAATACAAAGAAAATAATAAACTATAATGAATTAATCTATCGGTTATTATACAAGGCATTAGGTAAATATATTAACAAATAAAGTGAACAACGAAAGGACAAATTGTAGTGAGTGAACTCATATGAGACTGTGAAATAATTATGAAGCAGATAAACTTTAAAACTAGATTACTTATGAGATAAAATTATGATTAATTTACTACTGAAAATTGCAGAACAAAATAAAGTGACTTGTGAGATTTTAATCGATGTCTGTGTGGGGTTAATTACACCAAAACTACGTAAGGAAGAAACCACCTGTCATGTGTGACTACATATACATTTGTATATATAGTACATACATTTGTATAATGTAATGCATTGTAATATCGGATCTTGAATTTCGCGGGTGACGGCGACAATTGTGGTCTCGCATTAGTAGAAATCTATTCGTGAGTCAAAAGACCCGCGAAGATCACCAATGCGTCTAGATCTCCATTCCAGAGGCTTCTCCAAGCCTCGACCATCTTTGCCTCATTGCCGTGAAGTTTCGATGGCCAGTACGTCTGTACTGGAAGAATCTCAATCGGAGGCCTAGAATTTCCCTGCCCGCCCTATATAATCTGTGGCGAGGGCAGGAAGCGAGTCAGTTGTGTAGTGACAGCGATATAGTGAGCTGTGGGAGAGAACGAACTGCGGCTAGGGGACTTGTCAGAATATATATATGCTATCTTGTCCGAGGGTCACGGGTTTAAATCCGGCCGTGGTCAGTAAATTTTTAGGATGCAAACATTCAAGGGATATGTTTTCCCAAAGGGGCTTTAAGGCGTGGGCCCCGAGTTTGAAGATTTTTTCAAGCTTGTAAAAGAACCGCAAGCCTGAATAAAAAGGTGTCTGTGCAAAATGTAATTGAGCTTCATCTGTCCACTTTAGTTGCTTACTAGATGTCTGATTGAGGGAATGTTCCAACCACATGTCATTCTTGTCCCCATGCGGGACATATGGGTTTATAAATAAATATATATAACGCACACAGGGTTTTATCAATATTCTGTACTGATAATAGAATAAACAACACACATAGCATCCTAACATAAGTGATAATATAGTATATATATATATATATATATATATATATATATATATATATATATTCGATAAGTAATGGCAACACTGCTATAATATTACAAAAAATGTATTTAGGTTACTTTTGACATTACAAACTTCATTTATAGTCTTTTGGTAAGTCTAATATACGTTGCCAATTCCTTGGAAGACGATACACTTTATCTGCAGCACCATTTCTGGATATCTCTTTCACCTGATCGATTTAATTAGACATCTAGCAGACTACTAAGGTATTACTAGGATGTGAGGTCGGTAAATTTTGCTTTAAGGTATTTTTATTCCGGCTTAAAGACAAACTTAAGTTTAAGGAAACTCGTGGATGCAAGAAATAAGAACTGAAATGAGAACAAGAGAATTCGAGCACATGGAGTGGATAGAGATGAGCGGAGAAGGAAAATAAAACTTTAGGCATAGAAAAATCTGTAAACATTGAAAATCTGTATATAAATAAATAAGTATATTTTACGAGCCAAGATAAAAATGTATAATGTTATGGCGGTTCCCACAATATTGTATGGATGTGAAACTTGGGCTCCAGTGAAAAAACAGAAGGATAGAATACAGACGGCGGAGATGAGGTTCCTAAGACAAGTAAAAGGATGTACAAGACTTGATAGAATAAGAAATGAGGATATAAGAGAAGAATTGAAAGTACAGCCTTTATTGGATAAAGTCACGAATTACAGACAAAAATGGATTGATCACATGGATGGAATGAGTAAGGAGAGATATCCATTGTTAGCAAGAAATTATCAAGCAAGAGGAAGACGTGATGTTGGAAGACCTAGAAGACGTTGGGCTGATGCATTATGAAGTCGGAACGGGCAATCGCCTAATCCCTGGAGTGATGATGATGATATTTTACCGAGCCTAAAAATGTTCAGACTCGAGTTTTACGTCTTAGTCATTCCCGCAGGACTTGCTCCTTGGATTTTTCCACCCTAAAAAAATCCACCTACCCCAGCCGGGTTTTCAACCCGCGACCCTCGGGACCAGCGGCATGGAGCATAACCACTAGTCCACCGCTAACGATCGTGTAATGATAGTAAATGAGATGTGCAAAGCATACACACTAGGGTGGGCCGAAAAAAAACTCATCTTTTTATTTCAAAGTTGTAATAACCCGGAAAAGTTGCGAATTATGTACACAAAAGAAAATAAAAAATATCAAAATCGGTTGACATCTTCCGGTCGCGCAGTGGCTGTAAAGTTTGATAAAATATGAAAAAAACTTCATTTTTGAGATTATTTCTTTAATTTTTTAATTAGATATTTTCGTAATGTAATAGTTTGTAACGTCTTTAAATATAGCCTAAAACATTGTGTTTTAATTTGGTTTATATCAGTTGATATCTTCCGGTCGCGCATAACCTCCAAAATTTGCCAGAATAATGAACAAGTTATATTTTTTACGCATTTTTTGTATTTGATAAATAACTTCCAGAGTATTGATTGTCAGATCCCACAGATAGACATAAACGTGCTTAGTAAAGATCAGCAATACGTACTTGATATTAAAAAATAATAATTGCAAAAATGAAATTTTTTTCATATTTTGCCAAACTTCAGAGCCTTTGCGCGACCGGAAGATGTCAACCGATTTTTATATCTTTTCTTTTTTTTTTACTTACTTACTTACTCACTGACACTATCGAACACGTAGGTTCATGACCGCGCGGACATAAGCTCTCCATACATCCCTATCCTGAGCTAATGCTTTCCAATCATTCCCTGTATAATCTACTTCCCTCAAATCATAGTTACTGTTATTCTCCCACCTCATTCTTGGTCTACCAACTGGGCGTTTTCCCTCTGGCTTTCCTACAAGACGCTTCCATGCACGTCTTTTATTCCCCATGCGTGCCACATGTCCTGCCCATCGCAGTCTACGAGACTTCACTGTTCTTATTATATCGGGCTTCCTATAAAGACAATGTAGTTCATTGTTATGTAGTCTTCTACATTCACCTGTCTGTTCATCTCTCTTTGGTCCAAAAATGTTCCTAAGTACTTTATTCTCAAACACTTGTAATCTCCTTTCCTCCCTTAAAGTAAGAGTCCATGTTTCGCACCCATATAATATAACTGGTAGAATAATAGTTTTATATATTTTCAGTTTAACGTTTTTTGTAGCTATATAATTCGTAACTTTTCAGCGCTATTACAACTTCGAAATAAAAAAAATAGTTTTTTTCGGCCCACCCTAAAACACACACACAAACACGCGCGCACATACACATGGTTGTAATGAAATTCAGTATTCTGACTTGTAGAGATAATGGAAGACACATAGAACATAACAAAATTCAATATTCTAACTTGGGGCTATATGAGAATACCATATAAAGAGAGTGTAATAAAATTCAGTACCATATTCGAGTTTGGAGAGATAATAGAACAGAGCAAACATCTCTTAATCTAATTATATTGAATTTCAAATCAGTAACCATACTATAAGGATGCAATATCAAATGCAATTGTTTTAATTAATCATAGCAATCATTGTTCAAAATCATGAATATGTATAGTCTGTTAAACAAGCCATAACGTCGAGTTCAATGTTTGTGCTGTTTAGTTTCATGAATAGTATATGTGGAATGAATAAATGTACATGAAATTATTAATTTACAACTCAAGGTGATTTAATAAAAATAGTGTTGTTATTCATGAAGTTTGAGTACTATATTTTGTTGAAAAATTATTGGACGAGTTTATTATAATTTTTATTTAAACCCCACTAAAATAATTAATGTTGTAGCAAATAACCGTAGCGGTCATCCTCACGTTGTTTTGACTTAAATAATAACGCTAATAGTCGTGTAAAGCTTCACAATAACTTTATTTAATTCTACAAACTACCAGTAATAGTTTGCTCACAATTTTCAATAATAATTAGTATTGATTTAAAGTTTATCTAGTACACAATTATTTTACAATCTCTGATGAGTCCATCCGCTACAATTTGTTCTCTCTCTGCTCACTTATCGCTGTTAAAAATACAACTGACTCGCTTCCGTCTTCGCCACAGATTATAGAGGCGGGGAGGAATTTTCTAAGCTCTCGGCCGACACACTTCCAAGCATTGAAGTTTCTGGCCACCGATCTTTCCCGAAAGAGGTAGCAGAGGTGCGTAGAGATACCCGTATCTGGAATGAGGGCCCAGATATTTCGATGATCTGCGCAGGTCTTTCGACTCGCAAATATATTTCTATTAAATGCGAGACCAGTATTCTCGCCAACGCCCACGCAATCCGAACGTCGTCATTACGACGCGTCACAATATCAAATATAAATATACTCTACAAGTGCATTTTAAAATGATATATTATAGTTCATAAGCAAACCCTTAGCAGTTTAGCTATTTGACCAAATTCCTGTACCACCTCCAAATGTACAGTGCAACAGTGCCAATAGTTATGTCTCCAATTTAAAAATTAAACTTCTAGGAGGGATTTCGTTGACTACTTATCTCATATACTGATAATTTTGCCTCTCCCTGTTGATAAAATTGCCCCTTCGTGTTGATAAAATTGCCTCTCCCTGTTCATAAAATTGCCTCTTTCTGTTCGTAATGAGATATATGTCCGCGAATTAACTTCTTTGACAAGGATATCGATTCAACAATATACGATCGATATGGTACAGCAAAAAAATGCCAAAAGAAAATTTATAAAAAAAAAGTTAGTTCTGTTGCTCTAAAAAATGATTGAACATTATATAATGAATTTGCATTATTGTCATAGTTGTTTCTCAAACAATCATATGTTATTGATTTTTCCCAAGCCCAAAGAGATTTAACAGTAAATATATGCTATTTATAACAGTACAGCCGGCTTAGAAATCGCCCGGAAGCAAGATCGGAATACATAGCCTCACATTTGGTAAATATTAAACATAATTATTTTTAGCTTCTGATGTATTATTCGGGTCCCGCGCCGTAGCCGAGCGGTTAAGGTAGGAAGCCTTGGCGCAGAGCTACGGGACTTGCGCTGGTTCGAGTCTCCATGGGGGAAGAAATTTTCTCATGGTATTTCGGCCAGTATGGGACCGGTGCCCACCCAGCATCGTGAGGCAATTGGGTAGCTACAATAAGTAGCGGCTCCAGGTTGAGGAACCAGCTATAACGGCTGGGGGACTCGACATGCTAACCACATGTCACCCCTACACTGGCTGTTGATCATCTACCTCTGTGGTTGACACATGTGAAGGGCCAGCAGCCGGCTGGTAAAAGGGCAACCGCAGAAAAGTGGAAAGACCCTCAATCGGAATGTATTATTCGGTAAATAGTCACTTCAAATCAACGCGAGGTTAAGTTTTTCATTAGACGAAATCACTCGCGACTTTGTTGCTCGTGATTGTTTTCAGAAAAACACAATATTTTGTTAGATTACTGTTGATAAAATAATTGAATAATATACAGAACGTCCACAGTGAGTTTCCCTCATTTTAAAAGTCTGTAATGTTCTTATTTCAGGTTGCACAACTGTGAATCTTGAAAGAGCAGAAACAGCAACTCAAAAAGTTTATGTGGTAATGTTGTAGTGCGCACAATAGCCGTAGTGGCACTGCAACAAACGATTGTTTCTAAAATGGAGATTCCAAACGAGCATGCTCAGGTTGTCTGGTGGTATGCTGAAACGAACATAGCGCGAAGGGAATGTTGTGTACTATAATTACTATACACGAAAATGATAATGTAACTCATAAAGTTTTAATTTTGTGTTTGTGACAAACTCTAGTTCAGTGCACTTGGACATGTGCGCCTCGGGTGGTGCTAAGAATATCCAAGCTATAGTCAATTTCACGCCATGTCAACACATGGCTTCTGTCACTGAGTTTATAACATCTCTAATGCGTTGTTTTAAGTCCAGTACAAATGGACTTCGTTTCAGCATACCACCAGACAACCTGAGCATGTTCGTTTGGAATCTCCATTTTAGAAACAATCGTTTGTTGCAGCGCCACTACGGGTATTGTGCGCACTACAACATTACCACATAAACTTTTTGAGTTGCTGTTTCTGCTCTTTCAAGATTCACAGTTGTACAACCTGAAATAAAAACATTACAGACTTTTAAAATGAGGGAATCTCACTGTGGACACCCTGTTTATAGAAAATTTCGTACTGGTATATTTGTCTCGGATTTTTTTTTTCTTCCTGCATATAGCGCCTGCAATAAAATTAATAATAACGTCTAGAACAGTTTAAACGTGTGTCACTGGAAAATTAAAGTTATTTTATGATAAATACTGCATTTAAATTAATTATTTATTCATTATTTTGTAGCATGTTCTTCGACAAACGACTTTGCCATCCGTCCCGACGCGACATCAGACATTCCAGCGTCAATTGTCGCATCGCTTGGATCTTCCAAATATTCAATTCAGTGTATGCAGTTTAGAACACAAACCTGACTCCAAGATCGGAATTATTAAGGTAAGATATATAAAAAATACTGTTGCGATAAAAGTCCATATCAAATAGCTATGATAACACATTGAGAATTTTGAGAATATTTCATTATGAGTAACTCCAAGCGCGACAGGCCTAGAAGGCCCTTGGCCTACCAGTAGTAGGTATAGGATTTTTAGGATGTAAAAATTTAGATTTAGGCGCCTAAAATAGGTTTTAAAACTGTAAATATTGTTTTAAGCTTCAGTGGTTCAGCGGATCACTTTCTCTTGGGATCTAAAACTAAAGTCCATGGGGCGAAAGACCTAGAAGGCCCTTGGCCTACCACCCAGTTGCTGACCCCACATCCACATGTGTTAACCACAGATATGGATAATCATCTAGCCAGAATGTGGTCAACATGTCGGGTTACCCAGCCGTTATAGCTGGTTTTCTCAACGTAGTCCCATACTGGCCGAAATTCCATGAGAAATTTGCTTCTCCCATGGTAACAAGAACCAGCGAAAGTCCCTTAGCTCTGCACTAAGGCAACATGCCTTAAACCGCTCGGCTACGGCGCGGAACTTCTCTGAGGATCATTTTACCTTTTATTATAAACAACTTAGAACTGCGTCCAGTATTTAGGTAACCAGAAATTACTTTTGCTATAACAATGACGGACAGTACAGAAATAGACAGGAACTGAAAATAGTCCCGTACGCACTATTATTTGAAATGTAAGTTTACTACATTCGACTACTCAAGTTTAAATGCAAATCCTACGCCAATACTTACTTACTTACTTACTCACTGGCACTATCGAACCCGTAGGTTCATGGCCGCACGGACATAAGCTCTCCATACATCCCTATCCTGAGCTAATGCTTTCCAATCATTCCCTGTATAATCTACTTCCCTCAAATCATAGTTAATGTTGTTCTCCCACCTCATTCTTGGTCTACCAACTGGGCGTTTTCCTTCTGGCTTTCCTACAAGAAGCTTCCATGCACGTCTTTCATTCCCCATACGCGCAACATGTCCTGCCATCGCAGTCTACGGGACTTAACTGTTCTTATTATATCTGCCTTCCTATAAAGACCATGTAGTTCATTGTTATGTAGTCTTCTCCATTCACCTGTCTGTTCATCTCTCTTTGGTCCAAAAATTTTCCTAAGAACTTTATTCTCAAATACTCGTAATCTCCTTTCCTCCCTTAAAGTAAGAGTCCATGTTTCGCACCCATATAATATAACTGGTAGAATAATAGTTTTATATATTTTCAGCTTAACGTTTTTTGAAAGGAGTTGGGACATCAAAAGTCTCTGCAATGCATAATAGCATGCATTTCCAGAATTGAGCCTATGTTTAATTTCTTGTGCATCTCATTCCTATTTGTGATTATTGTTCCTAGGTATTTGAATTCAGCCAATTCCTCAAAATTTCCCTCATTTGTCATTAGCTGTCCATTTCCATTATATAATGTATTTCTACGTGAGACCATATATTTAGTTTTACTGATATTTACTTCCAGTCCTAATTTCTTAGTGTTACTCAATAGTGTGTGCGTGTTGGCCTTTAGTATCTCCTCGCTATCGGCCAGTAGTACTACATCATCAGCATAAACTAATAGCTTATTAATACCATTCAGTTGTAAGCCTTCCTCATTCTCTAAAGATTTAATGGCATGCTCTAGTACAAAATTAAATAGTAGAGGAGATAGTGCATCTCCTTGCTTCAACCCATTCTGGATTTCAAAAGTGTCTGAAAACTGTTTGCCTACACGCACCCTACTCGTCGAGCCATTTAGACACATTCGTATAAGTCTAACTAACTTTTTAGGAATTCCGAACTCCAGCAGGATACTATATAACTTCTCCCTCTTAATTGAATCATATGCTTTTGGAAGTCTACGTATAGTTGATGAACAGTACCATTATATTCCCATTTCTTTTCTAAAATCTGTCTTATATTAAAAATCTGATCTGTTGTAGACCTGTTTCTTCTAAATGCACATTGATGATCTCCTAGAATGTCATCAATATAGGGAGTAAGTCTGCTGACTAATATATTTGTTAGAATTTTGTACGAAGTTGAAAGTAATGAGATGCCCCTGTAGTTGTTGCAATCAGTTTTATCTCCTTTCTTATAAATTGGTACGATAATTGATTCCTTCCATTCATCTGGAAGAGCTTCTTTTTCCCAAATCATACTAAGCAAACAGCGTATCTTGTCCATCAATTTTTCTCCCCCTGATTTTATCAGTTCTGCTGGGATCTCATCTGAACCTGATGCTTTATACATCTTCAATTTTTCAATTGCCATTTCAACCTCTAATGCACTTGGCTCTGCGACTAGCATTTCTGCTGTCTGTAACTTATCCTCCTCAATGTCCTGTTGTGTATGTACATTTAATAGCTGATTAAAATAACTTTTCCATCTATTTAATATACTCTTGGAATCTGCAATCATATCCCCATTTTCATTCCGAATTATGTTTGTTCTAGCCTGAAACCCTTTCTTCTCTATACTAATTCCCTGATATAATTCTCTAATGTTCCTATTTTTTGCATTCATTTCAAGATCATTAATCTTCTCTCTCAAATATTCCCTCTTTTTACTCTTTAGTAACTTGGTGGTTTCCCGTCTAACACTACCCAATTGCTCTAAATTTACCTCATTTGGCTCGTGTAACCATTTAATTTTTGCTACCTTTCTTTTCTTTACAATGTCGGCACATTCCTCATCAAACCATTTCTTGTTTTGCCTCTTTTTTAAACAACCAATGCTTTCTGATGCTGACAATTTAATAGTATCTCTTATAGCCTCCCATTCCTTATTTATATCAGTTTCTTCTTCGTTTGCCACATTGTCATAATCCTACGCCAATAATAATAATAATAATAATAATAATAATAATAATAATAATAATAATAATAATAATAATAATAATAATAATAATAATAACTAACTCACTATCTCTATCGAACCTTTCATGGCCGCGCAGACACAAGCCCTCCATACATCCCTATCCCCAGCCAATGCCTTCCAATCATCCCCTGTATAATCTATTTCCCTCAAATCATAGATAATGATATTCTCCCACCTCATTCTTTGTCTACCAACTGGGCGTTTTCCTTCTGGTTTTCTTACAAGAAGTTTCGATGCAAGCTATTCCGGCGGTAACCCATGCCGGACAGGTCGAAGGCGGTAAGCCAGACGAAAAAAGTACCTTGGTCAAAAGAGTGGGGTAAAATTTTGCAGAGGTAAAGTAGTCCCCCATTCGGTTCTCCGGGCGGGGACCATTTCAGGGAATCCATGCCAAAGGCTCAATAATGATAATGATAATAATAATAATAATAATAATAATAATAATAATAATAATAATAATAATAATAATAATAATAATAATAATAATAATAATAATAATAATAATAATAATAATAATGATCTTCGTCACGGTTCAGGCTTATTTACTAGCCTGTTCCGGCTCCAAATTGCTATTTCCATCTTTTCTTTGGTCTCCTAAATTCTTCTTCTTTGTGGTGAATGGTTGTATGCTGCTTTTGGTATTCTATTCTCAGCCATCCTTGCTAAGTGTTCTTTCCAGTTTGTTCTATATTTCACTATTGTTGTGTTTAATTCCTCTAAATAATAATAATAATAATAACAATAACTTAATAATACATAAATATTTAGTTAAAACGGTAGATTAATGGAATGAGGATATATTAAAGCAATAAAAACTATTTTACACATATCACAAAGGCTATATAAATGTATTAACTCTCATGGAACCCTATTAATATCTATATCCCTTTTTTCATTGTTGCACTACCATAAACTATGTTCTATTGCAGATAATCCTCTATTACAATTGAAAAGCTCCCTCGGAAAACGAAGTAACCATCAATTTCTACGAATGTGATATTAACCTATTCACTTCAGGTTCAAATGTTCAATACATTTTCCTACAAACCGGATTTAAGTTATCGTAAATTATACTATTTTCAGACATTCAAAACAAACGAAATATAACGGTACTTCAGATCACAATAAGGGTGAAGCCAAAAACACATTCCTCTACTATTCATACATGTTAATAAAATATTACCCTGCCAAGGGATGCACAAAATATTGCAAATTATATAAGAGCAGAGTTAAGCGAGTGTATCTCTTCTTCTGAGTTGAAGGCCATTTAACTGCTGGCGAGTCTACCTCGTCTTTTGAGACGAATGGGTTGAGGCGCTAAAATTAAAGCAATATTCGTCATCATTTATGTAGCCTAATATTGCCAATGTACTCAGTAAGTAGGCTAGTTGCCGTACTCAGTTGTGTCATCATTTACTACTCGGTTAAGCTTAGATATAAAATAGTGTTTCTTCTAAAGCAAATGTCACACTAAACTACTGAAACATCTTTTCGAGGTAGGTCTTTAATTTTTCATAAAATAACTATGAAGGAACAATGAAATTTTATAAGAATTGTCATTAAGATGTGTTAAATGGCCTGTGTGACATTTGAAGAGGTGCGCTGTAGAGTAGTTGGTTAAGGCAATATGCTACAAGTTAGAAGATCGAGGGTTCGAGTCCAGGTGGGGCCAGGATTTTTTAATTGGCCTAATCCATCTGGCGATATAATTGTTCTGGGATCGACTCAACCTCTAAAGTAAATGAGTAACATATGCTTGTTCAAGGGGTAAAGGCGGCCATCACTTAGGGCTGACAATCCGACTGACATCTCGTACAGTTTGTCTACAAAGGAGGAACTTTAACTTCCTATCAACCAAAGGGCCTCCTAGGGCGTGTAAAGTAAAAAGTAATGCGATCCCACGACAGGCCTCGAGAGACCCTAGGGGTAGTGGGAGGTTAAGGCTCCCACCTTTTCTGGACAATCGGCTCTTGATGTCAGCCGGGTTGTCAGCCCTGCGTGTCGGCCGCCTTTACCCCCAGAACAAGCGCCTGGTACTCATTTACGTTAGAGGCTGAGTCGACGCCAGGGCCATGGTGCCGCCAGAGGGTTTGGGTCACTTTAAAAAATCCTGACCCCATCGGGACTCGAACCCTCGACCTTCCGGCTTGTAGCGCAGTGCCTTAACCACTACGCTACGGTGTGTGTATCAGATTTATTTTAGCAATGTGACGTGGATAAATTTTCCGAAATCTTGTATTTTATGTATAAAAGCCTCCGTATCAATATTGTTGAAGTAAGAAAATCGAGATAATGGGCAAGGTTCCGCTCGCAAGGTGTGTGTAGTGGTTGAGGACGTTGAAAAATTATAGCCCATCCCCCGTCACCCATTGTCTGGGGTTTATAGCGAGAAGGTAGTGCTGAGATTTGTTACTGGGGTTGACACATCTTAAGTCACGTGATTTATCTCTATGTACAGTGAAAACTCTTCGTTATTACTCCTGCTTTTTCTTTTAAAAATACTATGTGGGAAGGCAGAGATTAATAATTAACAAGGGTTTATTGAATTTTATATCAAACAGTTATTCTCCCAATTATATTTTATGGATACAAAACGTGAACACTTACTTTAAGGGAAGAAAGAAAATTTCGAGTATTTGAGAATAAAGTTCTTAGAAAAAATATTTGGAACAAATATAGATGAACAATTAGGTGAATGGAGAAGAAGAAAAAATACATAACAGTGAGCTACAAGAGTGAGAAACCCAGATATAATAAAAACAGTTAAGTCTTGTAGACTGTGCTTGGCTGGACATATGGCACGAATGGGGAATGAAAGAGGTGTATGGAAGCTTCTTGTAGGAAAACCAGAGGGAAAACGCCCAGTTGATAAACCAAGAAAGAGGTTGGAGAACAACATGAACCATGAATTGAGGAAAGTAGATTATACAGGCGATGATCGAAAAACATTAGCTCAGGATAGGAATGTATGGATAGCTTATGTCCTCGCGGCCATGGACCTACAGGTTTGATAGAGCCAGTGAGTTAATTAGTTAGTTATTGAATTTTATACCAAGTATATCTTTATGATCAGTTATATTATTTTTAGAAGCGAATTACGTTTGAGAGATCACATGTTCATATATTGCTACCTGCCAAACTGATCAAGGATTATAATGGTGAAATTGGTAATGCTAATAAAATTTGACTTCAAAATGTGTCTCAACGATTGAGTATAAGAGGAGATACTACAGTGTGATTATAAAGTCCCAGTACGTTTTGTGGATAACGTAGCGCAAATAAAACAAAAATTATAAGGTAGTTTCTACTATCAAGTTAGTGTTCAACATAACCTCAATCAGTCTCAAAACATTTTTTTTCCAACGACGCACCGTCGCCCGAAAACATGCACCAACATATCCTCTGTAATCATTTGACTCGCTTGACGTATGCGTCTTTTAGCACTTGCAGATTAGGAAACTTGGTTCTGTACACCTGTTGCTTGATGAACCCCCAAGCAAAAAGTCCAGGGGTGCGACGTCTGGCGAACGAGGTGTCCAGATACGAGGAGATGCCCTTCCAATCCACCTTTTGGGAAACCTGTCATTGAGATACCCGCGTATAGCCAGAGCAAAGTGTGATGGTGGGGCACGCCGTAGCGTAGTGGTTAAGGCACTGCGCTACAAGTCGGATGGTCGAGGGTTCAAGTCCCGGTGGGGTCAGGATTTTTAAACTGACCAAAACCTTCTGGCGGCACTATGGCCCTGGGGTCGACTAAGCCTCTAACGGAAATGAGTACCAGACGCTTGTTCTGGGGGTAAAGGCGGCCGTCACGCAGGGCTGACAACCCGGCTGACACCAAGTGCCGATTGTCTAGAAAAAGTGGGAGCCTTAACCTCCTACTACCCCAAGGGCCTCCCGAGGCCTGTAGTGGGATTACTTTACTTTACTTTACTTTAAAGTGTGGTGGTGCTCCATCTTGTTGTAACACCACTGTATCAATGGTACCATCTTGCTGTAACTGTGGCTGTAAGAAAAGTTGCAACATATCAAGATACACGTCTCCCGTGATGGTTTCCTTTGGAATCTGTCTCTAACTTCCTCGTATGACTGGCCTCTTAAACGCGCAGCAACAATCCCTATCCGCTCTTCAATGTTGAACATATTTGTATCTTTCGAATGGCTGTAACAGAAATACGATATGTAAGCGATTTATTTAAAATGTACTGAGACTTTATAACCACACTGTATATTGGAGTTTTATAAAACATTGGCAGTTCCTGCATCGCTTTATAGGAGTGAAACTGTTAATGACCAAAAAATTACATAGTAATATACAAAGTGTAGAAATGAACTTCCTTTGAAGAACAAAAGGCTGCATAAGATTAGATCGGATAAAAACAGAGTTAAATATATATCCATTGAATTATAAAATCAAAGAATATAGAGATAAATGATTTAGACATGTAGAAAGAATGAATGTAACAAGGTTACCAAAAGCAGCATTTAATTTCAAGCCAAGAGGTTCAAGGAATGTAGGAAGGCTAGTGAAAAGATGGACAGAACAACTGTGAGGCGGAATAAGCAATTTACCTAGCCCGTGAAAGGAAGAAGATTGAGTAAATCCCTGATAAGAACCCAGCTTGGTCGACCTCGGCTGTAGAAATGTATTCTGGTAAACCGAGGGAATGTAGTTTGATGATAATCTCTGTATTACTGTCGGTTCGCACATAAATGCTTAGGTAACTACAGCCACGCCCTGGCAATCCATAATCATTTCACCAAAGTTCATTTGAATGTTTTCACTCACGTTTAAGGTTCCCTTTTTAATCGAGTCTTGAACTAAAATATCACGATGATCCGTTAGTGATTTCAGGTTCTAGGGCATTGACCATGTCGTATGAGACTATTGTTATATTTTTTAAGCACAGATACTGCAAACCAATTCTAATTGCAGATTACAGATATTGTTATTATTAATACAATTATTATTGTTATGGTAAAGTGATCCCACTACAGGCACCCACCATTTTAACAATTGGTACGAGATATCAGCCAGATTGACAACTCTGCGTGACGGTCATTTTTATCCTCAGAACGAGAGTCTAGTACTCATTTCCGTTAGAGGCTAAATCGATTTCAGGGCCGTGTGCCGCCAGAAGATTTAAGCAAGTTTAAATTCCTGACCCCACCGGGATTCGAAACCCAACCTTTCAGCTTGTAGCACATGACCTTCACCAACTAGCTACGGCGTGTCCCATCATTATTGTTGTTATTATTATTATTATCATCATTGTTATCATTATTATTATTATCATTATCATTATTATTATTATTATTATTATTATTATTATTATTATTATTATTATTATTATTATTATTAAGATTAGGAGTATTAGATAATAACATTCCTAGGGAAATATTTGGACTAAAGAGATATAAACAACCGGTGAATGAAGAAGACTGATAAACAGTGAACTTTATGATATTTATGTAATAAAATAGTTAAAGTTTATTAGTATGCGATGGAAAGGGTACGTGGCTCGAATGAGGAACGAAAGAGTGGGATGGAAACTTCTTGTGGGAAAACCAGAGGATACTTACCAGTAGGTAGGCCGATAATGAGATGGGACAATAATATTAACCGAATTTGTGGGAGGTGAATTATTCAGGGAGTGATTTGAAAATATTAGTTAGGAAATAGATGTATGGAGAGTATATGCCCACGTGCATATGTTCCTCAGGGTTGCATAGTGTCAATAATAACATTATTATTATTATTATTATTATTATTATTATTATTATTATTATTATTATTATTATTACAATGAGGGACTTATTTATATCGTTATCATAACATTTTCAGAGAGTTCTTAGATCTAGAAGTTTCAGATGGTCAGGTCATGTAATTCGAATGCGTAGAGTTGAAATGTTTTCATTTTTTTATTGGGAAACACTTGGAGGAAAAATAATTAGTAAGGCCAAGGAGTAGATGAGAGGATAATATTCGAATAGATCTTGAGGAAAGATCATTGTCGGAGGTATGAACGTAAGATGACTGAAAATAGGGGCCAGTCGAAAACTTGGTGAATTCGGCATTAAAACTACGGATTCAATGAGTCTTGGTTAATATTATTATTATTATTATTATTATTATTATTATTATTATCATCATCATTATTATCATTACCATTATTATTATTATTATTATTATTATTATTATCATTACTACATTATTATTATCATAATTATTATTATCATTATTATTATATTTATTATTATTGTTATTATTATTATTATTATTATTATTATTATTATTATTATTATTATCATCATTGGATTGGATGATATGGAATGGATGGATAGATATGAGTGGAGAATGGAAATAAAACTTTAGGCACAGAAATATGTATAAACATTGAAAATTTTTATATGAGTAAAATTATTATTGACATTATGAAACCCTGAGGTTTATTTATAATACAATTGAAGTCGGTGAATGCTTAATTCAATGTGGATTTGAAAATTTTATGAGAAATTGGTATTTATAGCTCTAAATTAATCCACAGTCCACGATACACGTGGATGTTAGAACGTTCATACCTGTCAAACAAATAGGAAAGTTGTGGTAAACAAAACCAAAAAGGTAAACCTGATGATAAAAGAGGCATTAATAATTGAGAGGTCTAGTGAGAGAGGGAGCTATGCCACTTTGAGAAGAAATGGAAGTAAATTGGATTTTATAAAGCATTATATTACGAAATTATTTGTACAATAAAGCGGTAACTTTTTTCTTCTTTAACTTACTGTTATGCAAACTATGCAAAAGGGAAAATATAAATTTTAATATAAATAGCACTGATTATTTCCATTTCTTCTCAAAGTAGCATAGCTACCTCGCTCACTAGACCCCTCAATTGTGTAAAATAATAATAATAATAATAATAATAATAATAATAATAATAATGATAATAATAATGATAACTATTATTATTATTATTATTATTTCCATTTCTTCTCAAAGTGCCATAGCTCCCTCTCTCACTAGACCCCTCAATTGTGTAAAATCATTATAACATAATAATAATATTATTATTATTATTATTATTATCATCATCAACATTATTACTGTAGAAAATTTTGTTGTAGCCGGAGCTATACAAGAAAGAAATGTTAGCGCGACAGACCAGTTCAGATAGTTCTGGAACAGGTGAAATGGAGTACTGTGGAAAACTACATTTTGCGCTTCGCTATGACACCGAGATAGAAGGACTAGTTGTTAAAGTAAGTGCATTCCTCTTTACAACTTTCTATATTTTTTTACGATTTGTTGACTCCCATTATAGTATAGTGGTGCTTTTTTGCAGAAATAAATGCTGTTACATTTATAAACCGAGAGGCAACATAATGCATGTCAACTGATTATTATACACCCAATTTTTAAACGGTTCGTTCCAGACATGAGTTTCTCATCGTAATAACTAACGAGAAGGCATCTTGTTTCTTCAGGTGTTGGAGGCCAGAGATCTTCCTATTAAGGATGTGAGTGGCAGCAGCGATCCTTACGTCAAAGTCCATTTGTTACCAGATAGGAAAAAGAAATTTCAAACAAAAGTACATCGTAAAAATCTGAATCCAGTTTTCAACGAGACATTTATTTTCAGGTACAAAACTCTGTGATATTTCAGTTTTTCCTTAGGCCTACTCTCTCTTTCTCTGTCTCTCTGTATGTGTGTTGTGTTCGTGCATGTGTGTATATATCATCTTCGTATTCCACACACGAAATTAGACCATTGCACTGTTGACTTGTTTCGGTTCCAGCTGGACTGGTCTAGAAGACGTTTCTCTGGACATTCAGGTAACTGATATTCCTGAGGCAAATACAATGTAAAAATAAATAGGCGCTATACGACCTATATGTTAAAGACATCTCTAAAAATAAGAAAAACAAAGGTGTTATTAAATCAAGCTAGTTAGTTAAAGCATTTTTTTTTATTTCGTCAATCGCCAAGGGACAAATGCTGGGTTGGAATATTGACAGGATCCATTTTATCATTTTCACTATTTTATAATAATATAAAAATAAATACAAATATAAATATACGCTACAGTACATGACCTTAAATGTCGATAAATAAAAAAAACAGGTATCATTAAATCTTTGTTTTGAGTTTTATGTGTTCTGTATTTTAAGGAAACATAATTATTAGTTTTTGTTGCCTGTTAACAATGAACTAATCATAGTTCCTAACAATGTCGTAAAATGTAAAGTTATCCCACTACGGGCCTTGAGAGGCCTGTGGGGTAGCAGGAGGTTAAGGCTCCTATTTTTCTATACAATTGGCACTTGATATCAGCCGGGTTGTCAGCTCTGCGTGACGAACTCCTTTACCTCCATAACAAGCGTCTGGTATTCATTTCCGTTAGAGGCTGAGTCGACCCCAGGGTCATGGTATCGCTAGAAGGTTTGGGTTAGTTTTAAAAATTCTGACCCACCAGGATTCGAACTCTCGACATTCCTTAACTAAATACGCTAAGGCGTGCACGGAAAACAGAAGTTCGCTCCACTAGACCACAACCCTCTCTCCTAGAAATTGTCTGTATGAAGCGATGCAGTTTACTTGTATAATGAAATTAGATATTCATTTGATTTACATTAATCAGACGCATTTTGTATTAGTAATGAAAATAAATAATTTTATTATGCCATGTGTTTTGTAAACAAAGTAATTAGACATTACAATCGTTATTCGTTATATATATATATATATATATATATATATATATATGAGCTGTTTCACCTATATTATTTAATATTTATATGGACGATATCCTAAAAGAATGGAAGAAGGTTTTAACTAATGAAGGAATATTAATTGATAATAAAGATAAAATAAATGCTTTATTATTCGCTGACGATGTTGTACTTTTAGCAGAATCTGAAAACGAGCTCCAAATGTTAGCATATAAATTTAAATTAATAGCCAATAGATATAATTGTAAAACATCAATAAATAAGTCAAAAGTAATGGCATTTATTGGTAAATATGGAATTAGATCAAAAATTGTACTGGATAACAAAATAATAGAACAAGTATCACATTTCCAATATTTAGGATGTGATTTAACTTATAGAGAAAATACAGATATAGAAAATAAAGTAAATAAATTTCAGGCTATTTGTGGAACCATAGATAACTCTAGAACAACCGGAACCTTTATCAATATTAAAATAATTACGTACATGTTATAGGAACATAGTATTTATTCACTTTTAACCCTTGCAATTATTCTAATTATAAACTCTCTACAGATTTCTTTTATTAACCAAACCTTTTTAATTAACAATGAAAAAAAAATAATAAAGATTTTATTATTTCTTTCCCTTTTAAATAACCTTAGGTCGGAAAACAAGGAAAGATACAAAGCTTAAATTATATAAAACAATGGCTGTTCCTTTGTTGTTGTATGGAAGTGAAAATTGGATAATGAAATCAAGGGATAAAAGCAGGATACAGACTGCGGAAATGCTATTTTTACGTAATGTGAAAGGATGCACAAGAGCGGATAGAATAAGGAATGATACCATACGAGAAAAATTTAAATATATATATATATATATATATAAATTGAAGATAAAATCAGCGAAAATAATAAGAAATGGACAGAACACTTAATGAGAATGAACAACGAAAGAATACCAAAAAGAACCTTCCTGTATAATCCCAGAGGAACAAGAGATGTTGGCCGACCACGTAGAAGATGGACTTCACTTTTAACTTCGCCGGCATGCTGCTTAGCCTAAACCTTGTAGTAGAAGAAGAAGAAGCAGCTGTTTCCTTTAATTTATTTATTTCCATATAATCCATTCCATAGTAATTCTGCCCGAGGACACGTCTTTCACTGCAATATAGCGTTTTCATGCTATGCTTTGCAGCTTTACTAGGGAACTGTAGGTATGGTAGCTTCCCGTTTCTTTCCACACCGGTGAAGAATGATGATAATAATGATAAGGATGAGGATGATGGCCGGATGATTTTCGGGGACCGTTGCGCCCTAAGATTCCTGACATTTATCTTACAGGTGACGAAAAAAACCCGAAAAAATCTCACCCAGGAGCCTGTCCCGACCGGGAATATTTCCATATATATACAAATTTATTTATATAACGCAGCCTGGTAGCATGTAGGCATTATGAAAAATAACGACGTTATTATATAATAATAAATAAAAAAAGAGCATCTTACCGACTGCTCCACTGAAGCGAACGATACGAATGCTGCATGAAGAGAGACATACGCCGTCCGCTTTACACTCAAATGAGTCGGAACATATAACAACGTAGGCCTACTGGTGTGAATCACTCTTCAAAACTGTTAACTTTCCATTATCAAGAGTTGCGCCATCATTTTTTTTTTGAAAAGCTGTACATCCAAGCCTGCTTCGGAAGTCTGTTGTTATTCATTCGTTACAGGTGTTCAGTCCATCGCTTCTTGTAATTATAGATTTGATGTGTAATTGGCATTACTCCTAACTCTTCTCTTATAGTTTCGTTCCTTATATGATTTCAATAAAATCCTCAATACAATATATGAACGATAAATTATAATCACAAATTCTATAAATTAAGAAAAGAACAATGCCTATTTTCTATTCATTTCCGATAGGTATAGAACACAAATCTTTTAGGCATTGTTTTTGTTAGTACATAAGAATTGCAGAAAGAAATTAAATATAGCATCAATTCTGGAAATGCTATTACACATTACAGAGGGTCTGGTCATCACAACTCTTTTTAAAAAAAATCAAACTGAAAATACATAAAACTCTTTGGTGAGGAGTGTGTAAAAAATGCAAGTCCCGTAGGACGAATATTTAAGTCAGCTAATACCCAGTACGAGATACGAACTATGTATGTTTGGATCGGAAAACACACCATTACATAACTTGTTTTCAATGTAGTATTCACGTTCACTTATTTTCTTTTAATGCTAATGAATTTTGCTACATGTTTCTTTGAAATTAAAGTATATATTTGTTCTCATGGAACAGTTGAATATTGATGTTGGATTACGCAGAATTATAGCAACTAGCGTCTCTCTCTCTCTCTCTCTCTCTCTCTCTCTCTCTCTCTCTCTCTCTCTCTCTCTCTCTCTCCTCTCTCTCTCTCTCTCTCTCTATTAGTCAACTGAATTCCACACGGGTTTAAGCTAATTATAAACCAGGCCATGTGCCTCGTTTGAATATTTATGTAGATTCAAATAAAACTTGTGGGAATAAAACTAACTTCTGAATTATAATTTTCGCCTAGTTTGTTTATAAATTAGAGTTCACCGACTGTTTGATATATCTGAGTGGTATCCCAGGTGTCCAAAGTTGAATTTCCAATTTTCCTCCTTTTCTTCTTCTTTTTCTTCATCATAGTTTACCATCCTCCTTTTACAGGAATTTCCTCTACCTAACCATTGAGATTTATAAGTCAATGTTCTTGCTCAGTTACCTGTAAGCACAAAGCATCGTCTAGAACATAGTGACAAACTGACAGGATGCGAGCTGCATATGGCTCTTTGCAATTTTTTACAGCCCCAATCGATAGATAGAACCATCAATTTAATTAAATTTTACATTTTAACCGCGCTGGACACGCCGTAGCGTAGTGGTTAAGGCAATATTCTACAATGCGGAAGATCGAAGGTTCGAGTCCCGGGTGGGATCAGGATTTTTAAACTGACCCAAACCTTCTGGCGGCACTATGGCCCTGGAGTTGACTCAGCCTCTAATGTAAATGAGTACTAGACTCTTATTCTCGGGGTAAATGCGATCAGCACCTAGGGCTGACATCCCAGCTGACATCAAATGTCGATTGTCTAGAAAAAATGGAAGTCTTAACCTCCTACTACCCCAATGGTTTCCTAAGGCCTTTAGAGGGATCCCTTTACATTTATTTTTTATTTTATTACACCCTAGTCGAAAGCTCGCAATACATTTCACAGAGCATGGCTAACTGATGCCAATCTTTCTTCCATAATGAAGGTTGTGACTTTAGAATTTCTTACTCCAAATTCTCCATAACTGACTACGAAAAATGTGCGAAAAATTGTATAATAACAATGGTCAGTATGATTTTTGTCTCATGAGTACCAACAGTTGTACTTAATTCAGTTTTTATCGTGTTTTCAAATATGTATTCGGAATTTCTCCATCACCCACAGTTTTTTGTTTCAATTTCAATTAATGGATTTAAATAATTATTTTTTAATAAACGTTTTTTCGTCCATTTGTCCATTGTAAAATAAAACCAAATGAGCTAACACAAATGAATTCAGATATGGAAAAGATATATCAAGACAAATGGAATCTTAATATGCTGGCCGATTAATGTTGGACTATCAAGTGGGATGCTCCACAGGCGAAATATAGCAGAAAATCGTCATTTGTTACTTTCTAGGTGAGTCCAAATGTTCATAGTTATGAATGTAGAAAATATTAAAGTGTTTGAAATTATAAATTCCTGTCTCTCGGAAACCTTGCGTGATGGAGAAAAAACGATATCACATTTGAATTCGGGGGAAAAAATACTACCAGAATTGCATATTTCTCTTTCTGAGACAAAAAAGTTTCTTTTTTGTTGCTCAGTGTAATTTCAGTTGGTCTATTGTGTTTCTGGTGAAATACTCTGTTATAATTTTTAAATAATGATAGGTTTAGAAATGTCAAGTTTCTGGATATTTTGTTGTTCGCGAGAGTTTTGGTTCATATGCGTTTGAAACACGTGATATGCCGAAGATAGCTCAGGATAGCATGGCATTTTCAGTGTCTTTGAATCATAATATATGATAGGCCTATATGAGTTGATTATTTTTTCTCGTTCTATAAACAATTTAAGATCAATGTGATTGGTTTTATAATACTGTTACATAAATGTACTTTATGTTCATATTTTTACTTTATTTCTATTAAAATTAGGTTGCAGCAATGTATAGCCTGTTTAATTGTATAAACATAGTAACTTACTGTATCATAAATGAGAAATACTTAACAACAAGAAATTTGCCCCTCATTTTTGGAAACAAATAATTCAGGAAAAATTATTGGAGGATGGAGATTGCAATGACAGAGAAATGTGGAGGAGAATGACAGCAGATTATGTGGCGCAGGAAACTGTTGTGAAATATTGTGAAAAGTCCTAAATAAATATATAAGTAAATTGTTTTTCTACTTGATAACTAAAAATAAAAACACAATTATAACTCTCTAAATCAGTTTTGGTCTCACATAAAAATCAAATTTGGGAGGGCTGTTCTTTTGGGCGAATCGCACATTATTTATGTGAAAGGATTATAATTTAACGTAGTCTCTGGCAGATCGATTGGGCGAGTGTTCAGGTAGATGGTAGATGGCTCAAATGTGTATGAATGTAGGTCTACACCATCTTATCCCTTCCTATCCCTAACGAAATAAATACATTCATATTATTCAATAAACTAATATGGTATACACTGCACCGGCCTCTTCCTAACCTAACGAAATGATGTGAGTAAATTCATTAATAGTATATTACGATGCGAGGTTAGGAAATGGTTTTTACAGAATCGAGGAAAAATGTTAAAAAGTCGAGCGATAGCGAGGTTTTTAATATCCGAGATTCTGTAAAACACTTCATAAACGTGCGTTGTATATTATTTTTTGCGCGGTGGTGTTTCCAAAATAATAAATAATAGTAAAATAATAACATCTTTGTTGGGAATATTTCGTTCATTATAATCAATTGACTAACGTTAACAGTGCGGGCAATGTTTATTAGTTGAAACAACAGGAGGCCTTGAGAACAATTATTGATTACATGGCCGCAAGTAAGTATTTATTGTTTTATATTGTTTCAAATAAATTTAAGTTCATTTAAAATGCAGTGATTTGTTTCATATAACGTACATTAACACTACCTTTTGGATATTTTTTTGTATATACATTGTACGTAGTATACATAGAGAACAGTGGTTTTACTTCCCGCACGTGGGTGTAAATGTTATATTACAATATAGTTATTTAGGTTGACAATCCCGAAATGTAGAAGTTAAACTTTCAATCATGGTCGCCATTGCTGGTAAGTACGACAAAACGCACCATCGCGCAAAAAATATTTTTCTTACATCTGCATAGACTATATATATATGCAGACATTCTAGTCTGTGAAAATAAGAACGAAAATTGCTTTTAGCAATTAATATAATTTAATTGTAACGTAATAGTAATATAGTATTGCTTATATTAGTCTTATATTGTCTTATTTACAAGTCGCCTAAGTGATATATGTGTACAGTAGCTACAAGAGTTATCCGATCTGAACCAGGAGGTGCAGGCCGAGAGGAAGGCCGAAAAATGACGTAGGTGGGAGAACAATCTAAAGGAAGATGCCAGAGCTATTTGAGTGAGAAATTGGATGGGTATGGCATGAAACAGGGAAGAATGGTGGAGACTTCTTTGGACAGCCAGGACCCATAATGTTCTGTCAAGCTAAAGATCATGATGATCTATGTGTATTCTTCTGAATGATGGATCCCTTTATTGAGATTCACTTTAAAAAAATTGCTTTCAAAATGAATATTATTTTGTGCTCAAAAATGCATTACACACAAAAATTAAATTTTGTCATAATTCCAACTTCTGGACAGACGAGTACATGGGTACCATATACAGACCCAACGTAGATATTTAAAATTTCTTGTCCCGTCAGATAGCGAATACTGGCTCCGGACCAGTTCCCTGCTGCATCGATGATTTTTATTTTTAAATACCTAGTCTGTAACTGGAATTACCTAGCCTCACGATGAGAACTGAGTAGCTACTCTAATTAGGAAGTAACGAAATTCGGTTAAGAAAATGAAAATAAATAAATAAATAAGAATTCATCACGCTAACCAAATTATTTTCTCTCTGTTTCATACTAGAAGTGGAAGCTATAAATTCAGTGGAATTGGTTATTGAGAACTTACGAAGATTGTTCTAATTTTAAATACTGTTTACATCATCTTGGGCCTCTTTGTGCAATGTAAAATGTAAGGAGCACTTGTCACAAGAAAAATTCTGTTCCTAAAATTATAAACTTATTTAACAACAAACTATAGTAAAATGCAGAACAAAGACGGCCGTGTTTATGCGAGTTTTGCGCATCTACGTCACAATGCCATCAGAAAGCCAATCACCTGCAACAATGTTGTGCAGTACGTTAAATGAGGCTTAATTTGTACTTCGTGATACGCCGGGCCAGCCTGACCCGCCTTCTTTCGTGCCGAGAGCTAGTTTGATGTAGGCCTACCGCCAATATTTTAAATAAATTGACTAACTGTAAGACAAGGTGATTCACTAGCCTGTCTTTTATGCATTAGTAACTGACTGCACGGCGTTCCTCGAGTATTTATTTATCTCAATCATTTTTGGCATCAATCAGTTTACTGACCCAGAAAACTATAGATTCGATACTATCAATTTAGAAGCGTTGTTTTTATTCCCTCTCATCTCCTCTTTCTTAGGGGAGCTAGATATCAAACATGGACTTAGACGTCATCGAAGCCGTCACCAATCAGATACGCAATCCCGAAAACCATGGTTTCGACACTGATCTTGGTCATTTTGGACATTTTATTTTCCACCCTTTCTTACTCTCTTAAAGATGCAAGGGTCAAAGTTGGGCTTAAATTATATCAGGACTTTCATTGATCAGCTTAGCGACATAGGCTACGTATCCGACATTAATCTCGATTACTTTTAAAATCATGTTTTTCACCCCTTCTTGCCCTCCTTCACCCTCATAGAGGTTCTAGGGTCAAACTTGGGCTTAAATATCATCTGTATTCTCATCAATCAGTTTAGCGATCCCAAAAGCTGTGGGTTCGACACCGATCTCGATCCAGTTTTCATTTATGTTTCACTATGTATCACCCATTCACCCCTTATAGCGATGTTAGGGTGAAATTTAGGTTCAAATGCCACCGGGACTGGCACTAATGAGCTTAGCGATCCCAAAAATTATTAATTCAACACTAAGGTTTGTTTTTTTTTTTTTAGATTTCATCCCCTCTTAAATTCTCTAGGAGGACTGTTAATCCCATGTACCTTTTGCAGAGATTAAGGTATATGCGTACCGATATAAGTCGTTGCCGATCATTTTTTCATTTCAATTCTTTGTTACACCCTAGGTGTACTTATGGATATTTCGTCGCTTGCAACCACATTGCCGGATGATAATTTATATATGCACCACATTTCGTTCAAATTGATCCAAGTGTTCGAGACTTATGTTGGTATATATATATATATATATATATATATATATATATACACAGTACACTCATAAGTAGATACATACACACATATATTAGTATATATATACACTCCTGGCCGATTAATTAAGAAACTAGTTTGGTTTAAACGACGAGGAGTTGCATCAGCCTTTACTCCAAGTCTTGGAACGGCTCAAACATATGAATAAACCATTACGAGTTAGACATTCACTACTTAAAATTGCCAATAATGCCTTTATTGATCTTCCATCCTCTTCCATATATATGTAGGATGTTGCAAAAAAACACCGACAACGGAGGTGAGGTGGTATATTGAGATATGTTGATCGTTTTTTAATAAGGTATCTATGACTGGAAATGATGCGTTTTCGCACTATGAGTAGCTAACTTCTCAAGAGTTCTCTTAGTTGGATTTCAAACTCAATACTTGACAATATTTTCACAGTCACAACAAGTTTTCAAAATATCCACCTCCCATCTCATTGCAGAGCGTATATCGACGGTTTAGTGATTGGCGCACACGTTCAAATACACCTGGCTTCGTTTGAATTATTTCTATAGCAGCGTGGATTCGGACTATAAGATCCATATGTGTCTCTACTGGAGTCTGATAAACAGACTGTTTCATGTCGCCCCACAAAAAAAGTAGTCGAGAGGGTCAAGATCAGGTGATCTCAGAGGCCATGGACTGGTCCCCCTCTGCCAATCCATCGACCTGGATACGTGGTATCCAAATATCTCCTCACATTGGCATCGAAGTGAGCTGGAGCTCCGTCATGTTGTAGCCACATGTCAAGTAACGAGTCTTCAAATCTTTCGAACCAACATTGATCTTGAGTTATAAATAACTAGCCATAGTGTGAAACCGCATCATTTCTGGACATTGGCACATTATTAAAAATAGTCAACTTATCTCAATATACTACCTCACCTCCGTTGTCGGAGTTTTTTTGCAACACCCAGTATATATTTAGCCTATATATATATATATATATATATATATATATATATATATATATATATGAAGTGATAACAGATACCGATATACAAACTCCATAAATAAACTCAAATATTAGCTTATGCTGATGACATAGACATCACTGATAGATCAAAGAAAGATATCAAGAGAAAATTTCTGAGACTAGAAATAGCAACTAATAAAATGTTGTTGAAAATAAAGACTACATATATTATTACTGGTGACAAAGAAGTCTAACATAAATAACCCACATAAATTATCTCTAGTTTTGTATGTATTGGTTCTTTAATTTGAAATAGCAGCTAATAAAATGGGGTTGAAAATAAAGAATAAATATATTATTAGTGGTAGCCAAAAAAAGTTTTAACATAAATAACCCACATAAATTGTCTCTAGTTTTGTATATATTGACTTCTTAATTAATTATAATAGTTACATCAATAAAGAGTCAAGGCTTCTTTGAAGAGAAAAAAATGTAATCTGTATAAAACTCTGGTGAAACCAGTATTAATAAATAGCATGAAACATGGATTTCGTCCAAGATCGATATATGAAGTCTGAGTTCATTTGAAATAAAAATATATTAAGAAAAATATATGGCCCAATATGTGACAAGGGAGAATGACATATAAGATATAGACCAACTCTGAGCTTCATCAGTTGTATAATTCTCCTGATGTTATTATGTCGATTATAGTTTCAAGATTTGCAAAGGGCAGGGCACATACAAAGAATGGCTGGCCATGAGATATCCAAAAAAAAGTATGGAAAGTAAATTTGAAGGAAGAAGGAATGTGGGACAACCGAGACTGCATTGGATGGATAGAATTTTTAAGGATCTGAGGTAATTGAGAACAGAAGGATGGTGGCTGGTTGACGGCGAAGCCTGGTAGAGGGTTCTGAAGGTTGTAGTGCTTCTGTTGTTGATTATTGTTATTTAACAGCAAATTTTATTTGCATTTTCAAAGCAACATCTCTTCTAATGTGATCTATTTGGCTGTAAAATTTAGTCTATATAGCTATTTGGCAAAGGTATTGATCGCAGTTAATAAATAATATGTTCTGAAATCAGATTATCCTGATAGAAGGAGCTTTCATAGTTTTTCTCAATTTCAAGGAAAATTGCATGGAATTCGGGCTATCGTTTGATAATGTAACCACTTGAAACTATGTCTTTCCGCCACGGCCATAGGGTATATGAGGCCATTTCATAAGCCAGTGATCCTTGCTACTGCTCTCACCCTCCACGGTTCAATCATGTTCGTACCAAGCGAGTTGGCTTTAGGCGGTACCGTTCGGTGCCTACCAACCTGGTCAAGGATTTTCTGGTTTTCCTTAGTCGCCAAAGCAAATTCTAGGTTTAAATTAAATTAGCAGCCCCATTTTATCTATTCATCATTTTACTAGGCATTCGATAAGTAATGGCATCACTACTATAACATCACAAAACATTTATTTACATTACTTTTATATTACGAACTTAATTTATAGTCTCCTGTCAATTCAGCTATACGTTGCCAAATTCTTGCTCCATATGCAGCATCATTTCTGGATATCTATCTCATCTGACCTATCTAGACCATTCTGGATATCAACTCTTGATTGAAATCGATGCCTCGTAGAGGTTATTTGATCTTTGAGAATAAGGTATAGTCACATGGGCTCCTGTGTGATGAATTTGGTGGATGTTCGAGTATTTCCCAATCCCACCTTCTAAACAAATTCTACTGAACACATTTGTAGGGCGGTATTACTTACTAGATGCGAGAAACAGTGAATGTATTCACAAATTATTGCTATTTCGAGACACTACGTATTACAGATTTATAAAACAAAGTCTGCTCAAGTACATAGTACAATATTACAATGGTCACCACTAGGATCGCTAATTTACAACAGTGGTGCCATTGCGTATCGAATGCCATGGTATAATAAAGATAATGAACTTCAGAAAACACATGATAAATATAATAGAAAAAACACAGGTTTCTGACTATTCTTGAAGGTCCTACATGACCTAAATGTTAAAGCGCCAATATATATGATTGATATAAAAACATACACATATTAGTTCCGTAAAATTATTTTTGTACAATCATATTGGTGATTGATTTGTCTGAGATACAACTTTACAATGGAACAAAATTTGAAAACACATTTAAACGGTCTATCATTACATCTGTATCGCATAGTATTTAAAGCGATTGTAAGTAACAATAAATACTGTACTTTTGTTTCAGTGTTGGGTATGAGGATCTCAAACAACGCTATTTACAGTTTTCGGTCTACGATTTCGATAGATTTTCACGGCATGATCTCATCGGACAAGTCGTACTGAAAGGTTTACTGGACACCACTGATTTACATCAGGAAATAGAATACACCATGAATATTCTGTGTGCAGCTCAGGTAAGTAGTGGCCTAGAACTCTCTATTCAATTTTCTATTGGACGATGTTATGCATCAATCGGCTAATCGTCATTAAAAAAATATATAATTTGATGTCATCTGTTGCACTAGCTCATGAAGCAAGTATACGTACAATTTTAGCGCCAAAACTTTAAATATAGCCTTATTATTAAAGAAAAAAGTGAACACCATCAGTCCCATCAGAGATTCTATGTTCTGCAATAATCGGTTATGAAAGCAGATCTTTATAAATGCTAATCAAAATTTTGCATCATGCAGCTAAGCGCCAAATGTTCCCGCTCTCAGATTGTTGATGCATAAACGTCAAACAAGGAAAATAACTTGCAATATCCAGTGTTGTTAGTTTGTCTTTACAATAAATAGTGAAGATTTATTTAACTCTTAAACGTATTTTTCTCAAAACTTACATAATAACGTTTAGCTGGTTGATGCATAACGCCGTCCAATTATCCTTGACAACTTTAATAATCTAGTAAAAAATATCCCCGTATGGAAAATTACCAGCTACTAACGAGCGAATTTTAACTGGAATTCCTCTTTGTTTTGAGTGAATATTGGAAGGGAATGCATTATATTTACGAACTGTGTTTTACTAGTTGATAGTACACTCAAATATATTGAAACTTGTTGAGAATATAAAGAGAAACTAGTGATTTGTACATCGACAACATTGCTGATTACGTTTTCTGGTAGCTCTGAATTAACTACTCTCCGATCTAGTTGCTGTGAAAACACGGGACAAGTATCAACTAATGTTCTATAAGCGTAAATGGATTATTACTTGACGTTCGCTGTATTACAACGGCATTTATACTGGACGCATACGGTACTGATTTGTTTTATTTAATTCATAACTTGTATTGAACTGTACAGGGTGTCTCATTTAACTTAGCCACTCGAAATATCCAACTATGAGGGGGAAATAAAAATGATGGTTAGTCAACTTTCTATCGTTATTTATTAACAAGATATAATTTTTTTTGTTCAATGCCACCACGTTGCCATTTTCTCCTGGCATGGCGTTATTGTAACTCACCTGTACGGCGGAGTTACGTTGTCCCGATGATATATGAGAGGTGATTATGATGACTATTTAACTAATGCCCCAAATGGGAGTCAATGACCAATCACATTTCAATTAAGTTTGATTAACAACCAATCATAGTCTTTTTCGCGTCAATTTTATCAATGTAATTGTATCATATTAAAATCAAGCTCCCCCTTTTTAACATTTTCTAATAGGTCAGAGCATTATTATGCAATGAATGACTCTCTAAGAAATACGTTGAATATAACGATTTATATATTAAGATGTAAGAATTATAGAATGCAAGTGGCTCTCAAATTGTATATATAGTGCACAAATGTAACCAGATAGTGCTTGCGGGATAATATAAAAACATTTGTAGCACTTGATTATACCAACAAAAAAGAAACCATTATTTGCACTTTCTTAAACTATTATTTCCCAGGTATTTACGTTCCACAAAGTATAATTGGCATATTTACATCTAGGACATCAGAAATTAATTAATAACCAATAATTTTGGTTATAAACAGTTTGATGTGTTTCATTTTTTCTCCACTAGAGTGCATTCTTACAATATTGCGATCATTGCATTAAATAATATGATCCGGTTGTTTTGTTGTAGAGATGAAACATAATAAACGTTTCTCATTTGTTTATAAAAATCGCCGTTTACATTAAATATATAAATATTTTAAAATAACTATATTTAAATAATGATTTGTGAGTAAACAGCTTAATTTTATTCGTTAAATAGTCCTAACAAATGCCACTCTTGATATCCAAATTATCTAGATAAATTCACTCCTCACTTCGTGAGTCGTGAATTTATCGATAATTTGAAAATCACTCTTGGCATTGCTTATGACTATTTAACTCATGCCCCAAATGGGAGTAAATGACCAATCATATTTCAATTATTTTTTTATTTAGAACCAATCAAAGTCGTGTTTCGCCTAGAATTTACCAACTAAAATTTATCATAATAAAGAAAGCACCTCCTATTTAACATTCTGAATAGGTCAGAGCATTATTTTGCAGTGACTGACTCTCTAAGAAATGCGGCTACCAGACTGTATATATAGTGCATGAATGTCAACACATACTGCATGCGGGAATTAATATAAAACATTTGTAGCAATTGATTATACCACCAAAAAAAGAAGCCACTGTTTGCACTTTCTTAAATGTATTTTTCCCAATAGTAACATTCCAGAAAAATATAATTGTCATATTTACATCATAGGACATCAGAAATGAATTAATATACAGTTAGTTTGATGTGTTTCATTTTTTTCTCCACTAGAGTGGATTCTTACAATATTGCGTTCATTTGGCAATAAATAATATGATCTGGTTGCAGTGACGAAGAAAAGAAGCTAATGAAGCCTACCAATCGTTTCTCATTTGTTTTCAAACATCGCCGTTTAATTATATATATATATATATATATATATATATATATATATATATATGTGTGTGTGTGTGTGTGTGGTGTGTGTGCGTGTGTGTGCGTGTGCGCGTGTGTGCGTGTGTGCGTGTGCGCGCGCGTGTGTGTGTGTGTGTGTTTTATAATAACTATATTTAAATAATTATTTGTGAGGAAACAACTTAATTTTATTCGTTAAAAAGTCCTAACACATATCACTCTTTATTTCCAAAATTCACAAGATAAATTCACTCCTCACTTCGTGAATCGTGAATTTATCGATAATTTGGAAATCACTCGTGGCATTACTTATGATAATGGTGCGCCAGGAGAAGCCTTAATCCTAAACTTAATGAATATGTTAATGATAATAATGATGGCCAGATGATGTTCGGGGACAATTTGGGCCTTAAAGTTTCCTGATATTTGTATTACAGATGAGGAAAAACCCCGAAAAAAAAACATCACCCAGGAAACTTATCCCGACCGGATATCGAACCCGGGCCCGCTGCATGACAAGGCAGCACGCTACCTCGAGACCACAGCAATGGAATATTAATTTTTGTTTTCTTCAATGAAAATATACATTAAACACTCCAACACTTGTTCAAAAAAGGAATCATAATGTGTCATTCTAACAAACAGAGCCATATTAATAGAAACATAAAGTGGAATTATTACTACAGTACTACAGTACTACACATATGAATTGTGAACAGTAAAATATGCACACTAACTGGTGACAATTTTTAGTGACACAAATTTAAATTCGCCGAATGAATGAGGGGATTGATTTCTCCACTGTACCCAGCTGAATGGAATTACGAGCGTGCGCAATATGGATCTGCATATTCTCTGGAGTTGTCGGAGTATATCGATAGAAAATGTCTTTAACAACTCACCAGAGAAAAATTCCAATAGGGTAAGATCAGGAGATTGAACAGGCCAATAAACTGACCCTCCACGACTAATAATCTCACTTTATGTTTCCATTAATAATATTTTATTTATTAGAATGGCACATTGTAATTTTTGAACAGGTCTTGGAGCACTTAATTAATGCATCGAAGAAAAATAAACGTAGCGCCATTGAATAAAACAAAGTTTATATTCGTATCTTCATATTAAATATCTGTACAAAGTTCACTGACCATCAGTTTTATTTCTCCTTCGTGGTTTTTTCAATGCCACCTATTTGTCATTTGACATTTCAGGTATTTCTCTCCTGGAATTGGCGTATTGTAACCCACTTCTGAGGTTGGGGAGCCTGGGAGGCGGGGTTACGCTGCTCCAATGATATGATGGGTGATGACGATGGGTAATGATGCGCCAGGAGTGGCCTTAAAGCTAAACATAATCTAATGAGGTGAATGTGATATTGATGATAATGATGGCCAAATGATGTTCGGGGACCGTTTGTGCCATAAAGTTTCCTGACATTTGTCTTATAGGTGAGGAAAAACCCTGAAAAAACCTCACCCAAGAAACTTGTCCCGAGCGGGGATCGAACCCGTTCACGCTGCGTGACAAGGCAGCACGCTACCTCGAGACCACAGCGGTAGACAATTTTCATTTGTACTTACCTACAAAGATATTTCGCGTATTCAAACTGTGGTCTCGATGTAGCGTGCTGCCTTATCACGCAGGGACAAGTTTCCTGGGTGAGGTTTTTTTCGGGGTTTTTCCTCACTTGTAAGACAAATGTCAGGATACTTTAAGGCCCAAACGGTCCCCAAACATCATCTGGCCATCAATATCATATTCACCTCATTAGATTAAGTTTAGGTTTAAGGCCTCTCCTGGTGCATCATTACCCATCATATCATATGGGAAACGTAACCCCGCCTTCCAGGCACCCGAACCTCAGAAGTGGATTACAATACGCCAATGCCAGGAGAGAATACCTGAAATGTCGAATGACAAACAGGTGGCATTGAAAAAAAATAAAAATAAGAAAAATGGGGCACCACGTGATCCCAGATACAATAACTTTTATTCTTTCTAGTAGTATATGCGGGAAAAGTAATGCCTTTGTAAGACAATTCAATCGTTAGAATAAACTAAAATTACAAGGTCTCATCTCACATGCTTTCACTATATACCAACTACGCTTTGTTATGTAAGACACAAGAAACAAGTGTGGACGTGTCCTCCGCATAGTCATATACAAGTGATTCCTCAAGAAAACGCAATATTAAGCTGACAGTTCTAACTTGGTCTGGTGTAAATGATACATGAGCTTTGATGGTAAAGCCGTGTAATTTTGTCACAGATCACCTGCATGTTGATTTTGATCTATTATCCTATTAACTGTAAACACGTTTAGGACGGTATGGAACACGTTATTCACTTCAACCGCTGGTAAATTTAACAACACTCGGTAAAATAACTGCTTATAGTGTTTTACGCAGCAACATTATACCACTGTCTGCGTGGAATGTGCGACATGGTAAAATCACCTATATACTGTTTTATTTACAATCCTCGTATTGTTGGTTGCACTGTGTTAAATTAAATATATCTTCAAATGTTCCGTAGTGAAAAATTAAACACATAATTTTAATGTTTATGTATAATAAAGCCTTCCTGATAGCTAATATATGTTGAAATTTTCAACGATACTTCGCTGATAGTATTAATTAAAATTCCCTGCTGAATTACCGATACTATCTATTTTCTGCTAATTTACTCATACTGATAGAATTTTTATTATATAATATTATATATATTAATAACATATCTCTTATATTTGAAGAGAAAAATTTTCGCCTAGACCGGGACTCGAACCCGGGACCCTTGGCTTTCCGGGCCAAGTGCTCTACCAACTGAGCTACCGAGGCGAGTTACGATCTAGACGCAAATTTTTCTCTTATGTACGTTGTAATTCCCTCGCGCCAAATGCTTGAAACCATAGCTTCTAACTTTGCAAATGGCGGCTTCTTAGTTAAGAAGACATTTATTGGGAATTTAACACTACTTTATAGCCAGTAGGGCTTCTATTGACGATTTTTATTATTAATTTAACACTTCTCATAGAAGGATAAATTATATTTGAAGAGAAAAATTTTCGCCTAGACCGGGACTCGAACCCGGGACCCTTGGCTTTCCGGGCCAAGTGCTCTACCAACTGAGCTACCGAGGCGAGTTACGATCTAGACGCAAATTTTTCTCTTATGTACGTTGTAATTCCCTATGGTTTCAAGCATTTGGCGCGAGGGAATTACAACGTACATAAGAGAAAAATTTGCGTCTAGATCGTAACTCGCCTCGGTAGCTCAGTTGGTAGAGCACTTGGCCCGGAAAGCCAAGGGTCCCGGTTTCGAGTCCCGGTCTAGGCGAAAATTTTTCTCTTCAAATATAATTTATCCTTCTATGAGAAGTGTTAAATTAATAATAAAAATCGTCAATAGAAGCCCTACTGGCTATAAAGTAGTGTTAAATTCCCAATAAATGTCTTCTTAACTAAGAAGCCGCCATTTGCAAAGTTAGAAGCTATGGTTTCAAGCATTTGGCGCGAGGGAATTACAACGTACATAAGAGAAAAATTTGCGTCTAGATCGTAACTCGCCTCGGTAGCTCAGTTGGTAGAGCACTTGGCCCGGAAAGCCAAGGGTCCCGGGTTCGAGTCCCGGTCTAGGCGAAAATTTTTCTCTTCAAATATAATTTATCCTTCTATGAGAAGTGTTAAATTAATAATAAAAATCGTCAATAGAAGCCCTACTGGCTATAAAGTAGTGTTAAATGCCCAATAAATGTCTTCTTAACTAAGAAGCCGCCATTTGCAAAGTTAGAAGCTATGGTTTCAAGCATTTGGCACGAGGGAATTACAACGTACATAAGAGAAAAATTTGCGTCTAGATCGTAACTCGCCTCGGTAGCTCAGTTGGTAGAGCACTTGGCCCGGAAAGCCAAGGGTCCCGGGTTCGAGTCCCGGTCTAGGCGAAAATTTTTCTCTTCAAATATAATTTATCCTTCTATGAGAAGTGTTAAATTAATAATAAAAATCGTCAACATATCTCTTATCCATCCATCCATAATAACTCTGCCCGAGGGCAGGTCTTTCACTGCGATCATAGCATTTTCATGCTATGATTTTCAGCTTTACTAGAGAATTACAGGTGTGGTAGCTTCCCGTTGCTTTCCACACCTGTGAAGGATGATAATGATGTTGATGATGGCCGGATGATTTTCGGGGACCGATGAGCCCTAAGCTTCCTGACATTTGTTTTACAGGTGAGGAAAACCCCAGAAAAAAATAACCTCACCCAGGAGCCTGTCCCGATTGGGAATCGAACGCGGACCCGCTGCGTGACAAGGCAGTACGCTACATCGAGACCACAGCGGTGGACGTATCACTTATAATTTTTTTATTAACGTAGCTATTTAAATCTGGGGCATGAAAGGGCCGTAAACATTTGCTTAGTGGCCTCTTATTTCAGACCCGAGGATATTTTTACATGTTGTAAATTTAAGACACGTGACCCACTACTTCACTTCCTTTACAAAGGGAGTCACGCACATTATGTTTATGCCCTAAAAATTGTGAACCCTAACAATCACGAGTGTGTAATATGTAAAAACAAGACATTTGATGACATTTGCCATTCTTATATAATGAAGAAACGTTCCTTTCCGGATGTTACAATTCATGTATATATATATATATATATATATATATATATATATACATATTCTTTATAGAAAGCCAGATGTAATAAGAACAGTTAAGTCTCATAGACTGCGATGGGCAGGACATGTGGCACGAATGGAGAATGAAAGGCGTACATGAAAGCTTGTTGTAGGAAAACCAGAGGGAAAACTCCCAGTTGATAGACTAAGAATGAGGTGGGAGAATAGCATTTAACTATGATATGAGGGAAATAGATTATACAGGGGATGATTGGAAAACATTAGCTCAGGATAGGGATGTATGGAGAGTTTATGTCCACGCGGCCATGAACCTATGGGTTTGATAGTGCCAGTGAGATAGTTAATTATAAATATAAATATATATATATATATATATATATCCATCCATAGTAATTCTGCCCGAAGGCAGGTCCTTCACTGCAATCATAGCTTTTTTATGCTATGCTTGCAGCTTTAATAGGGAATTGTGTAGGTGTGGTAGCTTCCCGTTGCTTTCCACACCGGTGAAGGATGATGATGATAATGGTAAGGATGATAATGATAAGGATGATGGCCATATGATTTCGGGGACCGTTTGGGCTTTAAAGTTTTCCTGACATTTGTCTTACAGGTGAGGAAAAACCCCGATAAAACCTCACCCAGAAAAACTGCCCCGACCGGGGATCGAACCCGGGCCCGCTGCGTGACAAAGCAGCACGCTACCTCGAAACCACAGAGCGGTGGACTATCTATATATATATATAATATATATATATATATATATATTCATATACTAATAAATGGGCTTTTTTACAGGGACTGATTCAAATAAATTATTGAATTATTAAATAGAGTAAAACTGTTTTTATTCTAATTACAGGAATCGAATATTCTGGTACCGTATTCTTCGAGGTTCCAATTTTTAAACTTTTGTGGTCGAATTGGCTGAAGTTTTAGCGAATTCCGAAGGAAAAAACTATTAGGTTGTTCTCATGAACACATTTAAAAAATGACAGAACTTTACCGAGCGCAACTAGTAGACACCTAAAATGATAATGGCCAAAATTTATATATGCTACTAGCTAATACCCGGGTGTGCGCTGCTACGCCTAAATAAATTAGATATTGAGGGTTAATATACACTGCGACGAACTAAACATGGCGGTTGCTAGAGTAAATTATTTCAAATTGCAGGTAAACCTCCACTTATAAAGGTCGGATTTCGCTGATTTTTTATAACACATACATCGGTCTATTTTAACACGATATTCTGTGTTTTGTTGTGAAACATCGAAAATTGCAATTGCTAGAGCGATTTTTAAATTTTCGTTTTGGGTGAATTCCTACACCTAATGATTTTAGAACAAAATATATAGCGGCAAAACACTCGCCGCATCTGAAACCCTGTGTACACAAAATTTCATGAAGATCGGTTGAACAGTTTACAAGTCTATAAAGGACAACCAGACGTACATTCGTATATACAAGTTATACAAGTTAAAACAATAGAAAAACAAATGAGTAGAAATGACTTATATTTGCATCTAATTACATAATAATGTACAATAATAACTTAGTTTTACATAATCTTGTTTTCTTTGCGGTCCGGAACATTTAAATAAGGGGCAGGATAAATTATTGTTTCGCAATTTAAGGTTAGGGGAATCAATATTCCGGGCATCTCTGAATTGAATAAGACTGTGATGGTGTTGTTAGAATTGGCACTTACTATCAGCAAGACCCTGACAGTAAAATTGGCATTATTTCAATAATGATTAATTTATGGACTCTTGTTTAAAGGGACTATATAAACATAATAATATCCAGGAATAAATAAATGATAGAATATAAAATGCTAAAAATGTTATTTTTCAATAAATAACGTATTTAAATTGACTATTTAACTCATGCCCCAAATGGGAGTCAATGACCAATCACGTTTCAATGATTTCTGTTTTACAACCAATCAGAGTCGTGTTTCACGAAATATTTATCAGTGTTATAATTGCCATATTAAAGAAAGCTCCTCCTTTTTAATATTCTGAACAGGTCTGACCATTATTTTGCAGTGACTGAACCTGCGAGAAATACGGCTACCAGATTGTATATATAGCGCATGAATGTCAACACATGCCGTATGCGGGAGTTAACATAAAAACATTTGTAGCAATTGATTATACCACCAAAAAAAGAAACCACTGTTTGCACTTTCTTAAATGTATTTTTTCCCAGGTAACAATCCAGAAAAATATAATTGTCACATTTACATCATACAACATCAGAAATGAATTAATATACAGTTTGATGTGTTTCATTTTTTCTCCACTAGAGAGCATTCTTACAATATTGCATTCCTTTGGCAATAAATAGTATGATCTGGTTGCAGTGATAAACAAAAGAAGCAGTAGAAGCGTATCTATCTTTTCTCATTTGTTTTCAAACATCGCCGTTTACATTAAATATAAAAATATTTTAAAATAACCGTAGTCAAATAATGTTTTGTGAGTAAACAGCTTTATTTTATTCGTTAAATAGTCCTAACAAATGTCACTCTTGATTTCCAAATTCTCTAGATAAATTTGGAAATCACTCGTGGCATTACTTATGAAAATATCCAACACGTGAAACTAAAACCAGATTGTATAAAACACTAGCTTAACACCCGGCGTGCGCTGCTACGCCTAAAGAAATGAAAATTAATATGTTCTTATATTTAGTTGAATAAGTGAAAGGAAAAATACTTATAAATTGTGTCGTAATTATTTTCAGATACCCCGTGCTGATTACCCGGCGTTGCCCGGGAATCTACTTATCCCGATCTTTTTGCCATACATGAGCTGAAAGACGAAAATGTATGTGTTTTATGTTTAATTGAATGAGTGATAGAAAAACTTTATATCGTAATTATGTTTAGATACTCCGAGCTGATTACCTGGCGTTGCCCAGGAATCTACTTATCCCGATCTTCTTGACATAAATGAGCTGAAAGACGAAAATTAATGTGTTTTTATGTTTAGCTGAATAAAAAGAAAGGAAAAAAATGATTATAAATTTATATCGTAATTATTTTAAGATACCTCGTGCTTATTACCCTGCGTTACCCGGTAATCTACTTATCCCGATCTTCTTAGCATAAATGAGCTGAAAGACAAAATTCGTTATTGTGAGTTATCCATAAAAGAATTACCCGCAGTACGCTGCTACGCTTGCCCGGGAATCTACTTATCCCGATCTTCTTGGCAGACACAAAAATGGTTATTGTGAGTTATCCATATAAGATAAACATATTCTGTCGTGGACATTTTTGTAGTTTTTTTTTAGATATTTAATTCGGCGTAAACCATTTAAGCGTCCAATAAAATACTTTTACAAAGGGTGATTTTTAGAGGAGTAGGGGTTGAGTATCACAACTCTCTTGTAGACTATAACCATCGCGGGAAACTCCTGAACATTTTGCAAAAAAGTCCCATCAAAATCGGATGAACGGTATGAGAGCGCATAAAATACCGTACGAACAAATATGCATTTTTATATATTAGATTACCGTAGCTATTACCCGGTGTTCGCTGCTACGCCTAAATAAATGATAATGTATTTTTGCATTTAGTTGAATACGTAGAATGAAAAATAATTATAAATTTATATCGTTATTATTTTTAGATACCCCGTGCTGATAGTTTGGCGTTGCCCAAGAATCTACTTATCCGCTCGTCTTGGTATAAATTAGCTGAAAGACAAAAAAAAAGTGTTTTTACGTTTAGTTGAATAAGTAAAAGGAAAAATAATTATAAATGTGCTATCTTCGTTATTGCAGCTGCTTAAACAACCAATAAACTAAATCATTTCTATTTCCAAACTACTTTTCATACATTCCAAATAATAAATAAAATTGAATCTTCCAAGTGGCGCAAGCGGTTAGACGCTCGCCTGTCACCGCTGAGGTACGCGAGATAGAGTCGCGCTCACTCCATGTGGGTTTCGTTGTGGACGAAACGGAGCTTGGGCAGCTTTTTATCAGGGTTTGTCCAGTTATCCCCTGCCAAAAATTTCATTCCAACATTTCTCCATACTCATCTCACCCATTTCTTTTTATTTCATTCATTTCATTCATCCGGCTCTGTGACGGTGCGTCAGGAGGGTCGGCCGGCACCCTTGCAGTTCACAGACCTCTATAAATATAAGGGGCTTCATCTCATCTCATCTCATCCCTCGACTGGACACGAGTTGAGGATTTTTTTAATCTTCCAAAATTTAATATTCATGTAATCACTATAAGTAAAGCCATATCGTAATTATTTTTAGATACCCCGTGCTGGTTATCCGGCGTTGCCCGGGAATCTACGTATCCCGATGTACTTGGCATAAATGAGCTAAAAAAACAAAATTCGTTATTTTGAGAATACCGGCCGTGCGCTGCTAAGCTTCCCTCGGGTATCAGCTTATCCCGATCTTCTTGGCATCAATAAAAGGCAAATATTGCTATTGTGAGTTATTCGTAAAAGATAAACATATGCTGTTGCGAGCGTTTTGTAGAGTTTTTGAGATATCTGGAAGCTTCTTGTAGGAAAAACTGAGGGAAAAGTCCATTAATCATGATTTGAGGGACGTATTTTATACAGGGGATGATTGGAAAATATTATCTCAGGATTGGAAATATGGATAGTATATGTTCACGCGGCCATGAACCTACGGGATCGATAGTGACAGTTAGTTAGTTAATATCGAATTGGTTATTCGGACCATTAGGAATTGGGTTAATATGAAGTGAAAATTTAAAAATAGCTCTAGCGGCCGTGATGTTTGTTTTGCTCGTAACACATAACTGTATGGATACGATTTAATTAACAAAAGAGAGATGTATTCCGTAAACCAACAAAATGGAACCATGAATTCGACTTACTGAGGAATTCACTTTGTTTACGTCATTTCTGCGTGACGAACTTTTGATGGTTTGGGAATCCGTATTTTTGTGAAGATAAGAGTGCGCCCAGTCCCCCGGTTTATTTCTGGGCATTTCAAGTATCAAGAAATAAACCGTATTACTCCTTTGCTCTTGCACATTGAAGGGGTGTCCCAATCCGCCGGTTGGTCATTGTCGCTAGTTTTTCTTATCTTCAGCTATATCAGCGTGAAATTTTGAAACAAAAAATGGTAATCATAAATAGCATTGCCACTTTTAAATTAAGCCGAAATTATTTAAAAATATAACTAAACTGTTAAGATAACAACCTGAACCCCTAGCTCAATCCGGAGGCCAAGTCACCCATCCCTCTTACCCTACCTGGCTATAGCTCAACCGGCCATATAAACTCCTCTGCCTGTGGGGAACCGGGAAATTATCAGTGGCCCAGCAGTGTCCGTCTGCCACTGTTTTTCATAAGACCACTAGCCTCTCATTAGTTGGGCTGCGCTTTCGCGCTGAGATGAGCACAGGATCACGATTGTGTCCTGGGGACTCACTGACCATGTGACAGCAGCCAGATACTCGAGGACTAACATAACATGCGCTAATCGCCTAACTCGACGCCACGAACGTAAAATAACTTCAGTGGCATGTTTAACTCCCCTCTGTGGAAGAAAGTTTACTCCACTCCATAAAACGAGACCGCCACGGACAATTCCGCCTATCGCTACCGTCCCGCTCTGTGGAACCAATCTGGCTGTACTAGAGACCGTTTACCCACCGATCTTATATTACAATAATAATGTATTATACATGTAATATATGGTCGATGAATTTACTGGTCCTTTTCCTCAACAGCAGTCAGGCGTTCACCGGAAACTGAAGGTTGTTATCCTACCAGTAAATTACCTACCTTTTTGTGCATCCGTCTTCTTTAATCCTGTTGAAATAATTTGCGCTTCGTTAAAGCGACTATTATAATTAACCGTTTCTAGGTTTTGACTTATTTGTTAACTTTCAATTGTTATGAAAAATAATAAGAATGTAACATGAAGTTGCCTTAACAACTAGAATCCGACTAAGTGGAATTGCATCTGTTTCTAAGTAACTAAATGTTTACGATATTAAATTCTGTGTGTATTTATTTTGTTTATTTGTTATAGTCTATGTAGCGTAAGCCATTTAAGTGTCAAAAAGGAACTTTTTCACGTTTTTCACTACAAAGGGCGATTTTTAAGGGTGTAGGAGTTGAATATTACAACACTCTTTTAGCCTATGTTCATGCCGGGAATCTCCTGAACATTTTGCATATATATATATATATATATATATATATATATATGTGTGTGTGTGTGTGTGTGTGTGTGTTTATATGTGTCTGTGTGTGCTGTGTGTGTTTATCTGTCTGTTAACATTTTTGTTTCATCTTAGCCAAACTTAGCAAATACCAATTAATTTTAAAAATAGGGAAGGTCGAGCTCATTAGCCTGCAAAATTGGATCATTAGGTGTAAAAATTCATCTGAAAAAAACATTTAAAAATTGCTCCAGTTGTTGCAATTTTCGATGTTTCACAACGAAACGCATCATGCTATTAAAATAAATCAAGGAAGGAATTCTCGAGAAATCAGCTAAATCCGAACATTGTATGCTATTTAATTAACCTTTAAATTTGGAATGTTTCCTATAATATAAATTGGTTTAATTTATTTAATAATTTTAATAGAGTAATGAAAAATGAATCTGTTGATATTCATTGTATAACAATAGGCAAATAAATAATAACTTACGGTTATACATGATTTGTTTTCACTCCTGTCAAACACTTTACATAAGTCGACATAAGAAAGAACTATATATTCCGTAAACTGGGAAAATGGGACCATAAACTGGTATTTCTGAGGAATCCGCTTAGTTGACGCATTTCCTGCGTGACGGACTTTTAAACCATACTAGCTATGGCAACACATAGTACATATTTATTTTCAGAGCATTGAAATGGTACAACAATTTCAATTATTTTCCTCTCAACTTTAATATTTCCATTTCATTTAGGAATTTTAGATACCACAAACCACATTACCTATTTATGAACAAGATATCTAACAGTGTCCACCGCTGTGGTCTCGAGGTAGCGTGCTGCCTTGTCACACAGCTGGCCCGGATTCGATCCCCGCTCGGGACAGTTTTTCTGGGTGAGATTTTTATCGGGTTTTTTCCTCACCTGCAAAACAAATGTCAGGAAAACTTTAAGGCCCAAACGGACCCCGAAATAATATGGCCATCGTCATCATCATCATCATCCTTATCATTATCATCATCATCATCCTTCACCGGTGTGGAAAGCAACGGGAAGCTACCACACCTACAATTCCCTAGTAAATCTGCAAAGAATAGCATGAAAATGCTATGATTGTAGTGAAGGACCTGCCTTCGGGCAGAATTACTGTGGATGGATATCTAACAGTCTCTCTAGCTTCAAATCTATTCAGAAATTGGCTACACACTTCTCTATACGAGTCTGCTTTATTTGAGTCATGCATAAAAACTCTTCGTTAGCGTGAATTATTTGGTCGACATTTCAATTGTCTAACCCAGAGGCTCTCAACCTTTTCAACTCGGGGCCCACTTTGAGGGATATTAAACCTCAAGCGGGCATAAATTAAATTTATACGCTCTAATAACTGATGAAAACATAAATACTCTATGACATGTTAAAATTGACTCGTCGAACTAATATGATATTTAGTTGCGCAAATGCTGATGTATGTTGAGTTGAAGTGAGGTTTACTTGACATAAGGCGAAGAAACAGCAATTTCTACTGTATTGAATCAAGTCGAGCATTATTAAAAGTTGTGTTACAAATGAATACAACCAAGAAATAGTAAACAAAGTAGTAAGAAAATAAAAAACAAAAGACGTAATAAATTTAACAAACTGGAAAGAGAGAATAATAAACATAAAAGTCATCGAATATCCCTCATTTATACAGAAAAATAAACGATAAAATGGCAAAATCCACCAAGAAACCCATAAAAATAAAAAAGTCGTATATGAAACTAGCAATAAACTAAATATAATCTCATGCAAAATTGATTGAACCAATATCCATCCTTCCATAGTAATTCTGCCCGAGGGCAGATCTTTCACTGCAATCATAGCATTTTAATGCTATGCTTTACTAGGGAATTATAGGTGTGGTACTTCCCGTTGCTTTCCACACCGGTGAAGGTTGATGATGCTAGTGATACGGATGATGATGATGGCCGGATGATTTTCGGGGATCGTTGGACCCTAAGCTTCCTGACATTTGTCTGGTAAGGAAAACCCCCGAAAAAAGCCTCACTCAGGAGTCTATCCCAACCAGGAATCGAACCGGGGCTCACTGCGTGACAGGGCAGCACGCTACCTCGAGACCACAGCGGTGGACTGAACCAATATATATGATAATAAAGGTGTATATAAATTTAAATGCGACTATTGTGACAAATTTTTACATACTATTTTTCTGACAAAATAAGTTTTTATTTCTCCTTAATTTCAGATATATGAAAGTTCTTGTAATATAGGCTATGATGGAAGAACTACCAGGAATTTTAATATAAGATTAAAGTAACATTTTCGAGATTTTAAAATATCGAGGGTATATAAGTATTATTATTATTATTATTATTATTATTATTATTATTATTATTATTATTATTATTATTATTATTATTATTATTATTATATAATTATAAGGTTTTTTGGTCCTCTCATCAGCGAAAAATAATATATACGAACATATTTATACAAGATCTTAACATTTACACTTACAAATTAAACTAAAATCATGATAAATAAAGTCAATATTATTAGAGAAGCAAAAGAAAAAATCAAACAATAATTTAATCCACCGAAAGATCAATTACAAAAGACAGAGATTTAAATTTATTTAAAGTAAACTAATATCCAGAGTTCTTTTTTTTTATTTTGTGGTAAAGAGTTCCAGAGTTTATCAGAAGATACGATATAGGAATTAGAATAATGGGAGGTTCTGTGCTGTGGGATGTGAAGTAGAAGGTTTCTTTTGCGATGGTGTATTAAAATTGTGATTAGAGAAGAGGAGATAGAAGTGAGGGGGTAAGTAGTTTGATGTAGACTGTAGAAGAATACAGTATATAATTTTGAATAGCAGAATAATAAAATCCATTTTTGTACGATAATGGAGATGAATCAAGCACAGTTCGCGGAAGTATAAAGAAATACGGCCATATTTACGAGTATTCAGAATATATCTGATACACATTTTATAAAAAATACGTTCAATTTGTGCTAGATCATCCTTAATGTCTGACAGTAAGAGGTCGCAATACTAAAAATGTGGCATCATTAGACAGTTTGGACTGGAATTTTTTTGAGATCAGTCGAAAGAAAAATTCTGAATCTAATTATAGAGTGCATTACGAAAATACTGTTTTGACAATTGCTTCACTTGGATGTTCCAACTTAGGTTAGAGCCCAGATAGAAACCCAAGTTTTTAACAAATGACGGATAAGTTATTGCTTTGTTATCTAGAATGATAGCCGGTAGATATCTATTTTTAATGGTGTGCAGTAGTATTGATGTCAAATGATTATTCCCTGGGCCATCTCCGTGTTTAGTATGATTCCGAGGTTTCGTTACTTTTGTGATATTTTTGTAAGATCTGTCATAAGTCAGTTGATGTTTTCGTTGGTTTCGTTAGGTTTGAAGTTAAAGTAAATTGGGATAAATCAGTATAAATATGATAGTGGAAATGTCTTAATTTTGTTGAATGTCATTAATATGTAGCGAGTACAGCTAACAGAGCTAGAACATTGCCCTGGGGTACACCTGACCTGATAAATCGCCAGGTCGAGGAACGATTTTGAACAGATACGGGCTACTGGCGAACTTTGAGGTAGGAGTTAAACCAATTATGACACATTTCTAACAGGTGTAATGTTTTTACTCTGGCTAAAAGTAATGTCGACCGTTTCGAAAGATTTACTGAAGTCGAGAAGAACTAGTAATGCAAGTTCTCTTCTGTCCATAGTTTCTCTAGTATCCTCGACAATGTCGAGAAGTGCAGTACTTGTATGGTGTTACTTTCTGAAGCCTGACTGATGTTTGTCAAGTAAGCCATGTGTACAGAAATAGTCATCTGTGTGTCTATTTAAAGTTCAAGTGCTTCGGACAAGCATGGGAGTATAATTGGTCAGTAGTCTCAAGTTTTTCTAAGCATATAGTAGAAGCAGGTCATCAGTTCGACATAATAAATAACACAATATTGATTTTACATATAGAGAATAATGACTATAAAATCAATCCTCGAAGAAATCGACATTTTCAAAGTATGTGAACATGTTGAACGAGAACACACCAATGATCTGAATCGTCCGTATAAAGTTAACGAAGACATTCAGTACCCGTCATCTGGGGTAAGTTCGGATACGTGGGATAAATTCGGACAAAACATCTTCTTTTATTCTACTATCGGTTATTGTAAAAAACTGGGATAGAATTTCCACACTAGCAAACATTTGTATCAAGGATAAATTCCTACGATCAGTTGACGTGTTAATATTTCATTTATGAAGAAAAGCGTGCGCTAGCACTGGTCAATTTTGTCGATTTCATTTTAGCTTTAATTATTGCTAATAAT